>JALAZF010000525.1:0-600000 GCA_022829125.1 Lathyrus tuberosus
ATACAAATTCAAACAAATTAGAAAATATCAAAATATTACTGGAAAAATTAAAAACTAAAAAATAAAAAATGGACTGGAAAATAATTATATAAGTTTTTTAAAACAACTATTGTTAAGAATAATTATGAAACACATACTTTGTAAAAAAACAATTGTGAAAATAGGAAAAAAAATTGCTTTTTTTAGGATTGATAGAGTTATAATAAAACAGTTTATAAAGTTTGATAAATGAGACAAATAAATATCCAAAATTAGAATTAGTTGAAAATCAGTAGAAAACTAATTTTACTATGGTTTAAAATATAAAAAAAAAATAAAAAGTCAGTAGTACAACTGACATAAGTTTTACATTTATTTTATTTAAATATACAAAAAAAATAAAAATTTGTGCGTTCGCACGAATTTTGGAATGATTACCCGTGCGTTTACACGGTACTAGCGTGTTACTCGTGCGTTCGCACAGATTTTGGCCTGGTTACCCGTACATTCACACGGTATTGGTTCACACTTATTTTGGTCTGGTTACCCGTGCGCTCACACGGTACTGATATATTATCCGTGTGTTCAAACGGTACTGGTGTGGTACGCACGCTTATGTTTTTAAAATATAATAAAAATGTTAATACGAAAAACAAAATTATTAATTATTTATAAAAGAAAGTCATATTTTCAAAGAAAAATAAAAATGCTTTAGAAAAATTATTTTACATCAGTAGTAAAGTTATTTCCGTATATACAAATATTTCATTCAACAATGTATTTTTTTTCTCGTATATAAATGTTTTTTTTTATTTTAATAATATTTATGAAAATATTTGAATCAATAGTAATATTTTTTCCGTATTTAAAAATATTTGAATTAATAGTAAAGTTGTTCCTCTATATAAATATATGAATATTTAATCTTATTTTTTTTCCTGGAGGTTTCTAATAAATATTAGAAATGTAAATATTTTTGAATGAGAATCACAAATTTAGATGGGGATTCCAATCATGCGCAAGTTCATTTATGAGGTTATCATGTGAATATTTTGTGAGTATTTCAATCATACATTTTTTATTAAATAAAACATTGATGACTGTCTCAAAAGCATAATTGGATTTGCATTATTAAAATTTAAATACATTTGCATTATGAAATAATTTTAAATTGCTTTATAAATAAGACAAATATTATAGTATATATAAAATGCATAGTACAATGATAAAAAGAGTTTTTTAATAATAAAATGCATAAAAAAATAGTCTTCAATTTAGTGGTCCCCACATATGGCCATGCCCACACGCCATCATGTCTTTCTGCCATCATGTCTTTCTGTCTTTGTGTATAGGAAGTTGGTAGGTTTACTGTTGCAAAAGCAATATAAAAAGTATTTTAAAACTATTTTGAAAGTCTCAAGGTGATCTTGCGTATGGAAAAGAGGTGTAGTCATATCACATATGGTTTAAAGAGAAGGTCCATGATTATAAATCCATAGAAGTTTTGGGGTGGAAAGTATGTGTCCAAAATTTTTAGTTGAAAGATTTCAACAGCATGATTAAAAAAATCATTTACTTCTGAAGCACACGACAGTTATACGAAAGAGTTGTGCTACTGAAAATTCTTTTGAAGCACACGGTCGTTATATTCAAGAGTCGTGTTGCATAATAACGTTAAAAAAATGTTACAAAATAAATGGTCCTTTAAAATATAGAATCGATTAAGAATGTTGTGGTCAACCACATAATTAGGTTGTGCAGATTAAATATTTTTCCTGGACATATACGAAAATTTACAACGAATAATAAATGTGTACTCCCCATCATTATATGTTTTTTATTGATGAAAAAGCCAAGTTTCATAACTGATGCCATGTTAAAACAATGCAAGCAGGTTGTAACAAAACATAATGTATTTAAATAGCATGAAATAAGGGTTGTAGTATTCCTTGATTAGAGGATACACAAATATAGCAATTTCACAAATATAAAAATTACACAAAAGCCAGTGTTGCAAGGACTCGCTGCAGTTCTTGCATGTGGGTGTCTCCCCATGGCACAAGATACTTCTTAGCATATGCTTCTTAAATTGTTTTCAGTTCTTACCATTTGTATGAACTCTTGAAGTCTCAACTGGAACTCCAATTTGCTCTGTTAATAGTAAACTGCTCTTAATTAACAACTGTAAATAATACAATGCCCAAATTATGCATTTGTTACCAACAATGAACATCATACAAAAATAATACCTAGTGGCAGTTGATAATTAAGAAAGTCTGGCTTTTCATCAATTTAAAAAAATAACATTTTTGAACTAGACTTGCACTATTTTTATTGTATTTTATTTACTTATTAAGAGCATGCATATACGGTGGTTGTTTATTTCTCTTTTCTATGAACATATTCTATAGTTGTTGGATATCTAGGACAATCCTACAAATTCTTATGGCCTTAACAGAAACGCATGTTTCCGAAATTACCTTCCAAGGAACATTTTCCTTCCAACAACTCCAAGCTTTACTTAAGTGCTTCAATATGTTTTTGGCCATATTGTGTTTACTACCCTCTGTCATTCAGGAGACCATAACACCATAACATGAGTAAAATCAGAGAGATAAATGCAGAAGCCACTTGGAGAATGAATGAAATAAAGAAATTGAAAAATTTGTTTGACAACCTCTAATTTTCCCTACTTCTCGCAATTTCGAATACCGGGATCAACCCGTGCTCTGCTGCTCTCAAGCTTCACATAAACCTTAGAGATCCTGACCAGGTCTTTCAATCCTCAGACCATGAAACGCAGCAACAACAACCACCGTTTCATTCCTGTTTTTCATCAAACACATGGAGAATAAAAACCGAAAACGTGAAAGAAAAAATTAAATTCTGATTAAAATAAAGCGATTTGAGTTGGGATAAACTTCGAATGTCGTGGATGTACATCTAAAAATCCTTTGACTGAAAATCCTTTCGTGTCGAGCCACCACAAGGCTTCGTCATTGATATGCAAGATACACAAGATACATATAGTATTCAACATTAAAGATACACAAAATAGCAATTATTCCCTCATATAGTAGAACACACAACCTCTACCATCTATACCACCTGTCAATAGTAGAACAACAACAACGAAAATGGAAAGACGAAGAAGAAAAGAAAGTAGAACAACAACATCAGTAGCAGTAGGATGAAATTTAGTATCCATTTCAAAACGATGGGATGAACTATTTGAGAAAGCATGCTTAAGCCATAATAAACAAAATAAAAGATAAAACACATATCTGAGGAAATTATCCGTCACGGTGCCTTTTTTGCTTATTGTCTCTTATTACATCCTCCAAAATGAATGAAGAGAAAGAGAATAGGGGGAATGAGAGAGAGAAGAGAGAAACAGAATGAAGAGAAGGAGAAAAAGTAAGAGAGGGAAGAGAGAGAGAGAGAGAGAGAGAGAGAGAGAGAGAGAGAGAGAGAGAGAGAGGAAAGGACGAGGAGACAGAGATTGTAAATTCTTTCAAATTATGAAATTCAAATTAAATTAGATCTTAATAGAAGAGAAAAGAGTAAAAGTAGTTTAATTAGGACCAAGTGACATCATCAATCCATTCAAATCTAATGATCAAAGACAAAAAAAACACCAACTATGTAATTGAAGTAGAAGTATATGACATCATTAGTTGGAAAAAGTATTTTTTGGACATAAAATGCCCTCATTTTGGTGATGTGTCGGAAGAATGGCAAAGGTTAAAAAAGTGTTTTCATTGGTACCAAATTTTCTTATATGGTAGATATTTGTTTGTAAACGATGAAAGGGATGCTTTGAAAATTGAACTTGTAATAAAAGTATTTTCTTCTTTTTCTCTTTCATAAATAAAAATTAAAATCTATTGACATAAATAAATATATACATTAAAGAATATAATTTTATTTTTAATTTGTTGAATTTGAATTCTATAAATTGTTGTATTTGTGTTCATTTTATTCAAATCGTTTTCCCTACATTTTGTTCTATAACTAGCCATACTAAACAAATGAAGCAACTTGTTTGTCTTTGCATCATCATCTTGTGGCCATGGGGATTTCCAAGTGTGTTTGGAATGGATAATGGTTCTTCGGTCGGTGAAGTGTTTGGAATGGATAATGGTTCTTTGTTCGGTGATGCATACATCCAATGGAGGATGAATTATGGAATCACATATACAAATAATTCTGAGGCGGTAAAATGTTTGCTGATATTCAAAGAGAATTATGACTTCATTGAAAAGTTTAGCAGTGAAGGAAACCACTCTTACTGGCTTGACTATGATGAATATTCTGATTTAAACGATGAAGAGATTCACGCTTTACATCGTGACACTCATGAGTATCGTGAGAATCGAAATCGAACTCGTCTGTGAAATTCCCACGATACTCATGACTCTCACTATGTAAAGCTTGAATCTCTTCATCGGTAAAATCAGAATATTCATCATAGTCAAGCCAGTAAGAGTGGTTTCCTTCATTGTTAAACTTTTCAATGAAGTCATAATTCTCTTTGAATATCAGCAAACGATTTACCGCATCGGAATCATTCCAGATTATATAGACTGGAGAGAGCTAGGAGCGGTCACCTACGTTAAAGATCAAAAAGAATGTGGTAAATAAAATAACCCTATTTCTTATGCTAATTTTTTTGTAAGTTATTATGAAGCAAACCATAACTTGAGATTTGTATCATATATTAATGTTTGTGTTGTAGGAGCTTGTTGGGCTTTTGCAACTGTGGCAGCAGTAGAAGGTATTTGGAAAATAAAGTATTGGGTTCTGCCCGTATTATCAGAGCAACAGCTAATTGTGTAGTTTTTGAATTAGTAGATTTTTGAAACAAAGTTAAATTCCATACTCATAACTTTTATTTTATTTCAATATTTACTTATTTAAAAAATATTAATTTAAATTTTCGAATATATAAAAATGAAATAAACTTTAAAAAATGGCTTTTAAGCTGGAATAAAAGTTCGTATCGAACTCGAACCGAGATTTGAGCTGAACTAATTCTTAACGAGTCGAGCTGAGCTAAGGCGAGTTCGACTCGACTCGACTCATTTCCAGCCCTAGTGGTGGATCATCAAAGGATTCATTCCACATCAATTGTAAAATTTATTTGCATTCTTTTCTTTAATTTTTCCATGAATTTCCTAAGGATTAGGGGCTAATTTCTCTAGATTAAGTCTCTTTAGATGAATTTTTCCAAATTTGTGTTAACCATCTTATTTGTTTTGATCAACTCATTGTAATGATAAACCTCTTATGTTATCAATAATTTTACGTGTTTAATTATTTTTATAACTAGTGGGAAACCCGTGCGTCCGCACGGGTTCTGGTGTGGATCGCGGATATGTCATCAGTTTGGTTTTAAAATTTAAATAAAATAGAAAATATTTTAATTTAATTATAAAATAGGAAAAAAAAAAGTAGTAAAAGATAAATATATAAATTAATTAAATCAATCATTATTAAGAAATAATTTTAAACACCAATTTAGATAAAAAAAACAATTGTGCAAAATAGACATATTTAAAAAAAAACAAAATTGTTAGATATATAAATAAATAAAAAAACAACACATTTTTCTCGTGTTTGGATTCATACGTTATTTTAAATATATTTCTTTTATTTTCTTTATTGTAAAAAAATGGAATGACCAGATAAAAAATTAATAATGGGTGTAGTTATAATACACCCAATAAAAAACAATCGTGCTAAAAATAATTAAAAATTAAAGTTATTTCATATAGAGTAGTAGTTATAATAATGGGTGTATAGATGAAATTAAAAGAGACAAAATAAAAATAGAAAAAATTAGAAAAAAAGTAATTGAGAATAAACATATTTATTTTTGTTGTCTTTAATTGTAAAAAAATATAATATCTTGTGCTTTTCACAAGGTTTTTGGCCGCACCAGAACTCGTGCGTTCACACGAGTATCGTTGTGGACCGTGGAATTGTCACCGGTTTGTTATACAAATTCAAACAAATTAGAAAATATCAAAATATTACTGGAAAAATTAAAAACTAAAAAATAAAAAATGGACTGGAAAATAATTATATAAGTTTTTTAAAACAACTATTGTTAAGAATAACTATGAAACACATACTTTGTAAAAAAAACAATTGTGAAAATAGGAAAAAAAACTGCTTTTTTTAGGGTTGATAGAGTTATAATAAAAAGGTTTACAAAGTTTGATAAATGGGACAAATAAATATCCAAAATTAGAATTAGTTGAAAATCAGTAGAAAACTAATTTTACTATGGTTTAAAAAATAAAAAAATAAAAAGTCAGTAGTACAACTGACATAAGTTTTACATTTATTTTATTTAAATATACAAAAAATTAATAATAATTTGTGCGTTCGCACAAATTTTGGAATGATTACCCATGCGTTTACACGGTACTAGCGTGTTACTCGTGCGTTCGCACAGATTTTGGCCTGGTTACCCGTACGTTCACACGGTATTGGTTCACACTTATTTAAAAGTAAGAACAATTATTTTCATAAAAAATTTAAAAGTAAGATATCTTAAAACTTTTTAAATAAAATTTTAAATTTGAAGCTTCTAGAAAAGAATCAAAATGCTAAAGAAGAAAAAAAGCACATGACTTGTTATATATTAAGGTTTGGAGACAGTTGTTTAACAATGAAGGAAACCACACTTAGTGGCCTGGCCATAATGAATATTCTGATTTAACCGATGAAGAGATTTACTCGTTACATGGTGAGAATGGTGAAATGTAAAAATTGGGGTATGAAAAACATGTAGATAATATGACAGGCTAGTGGAGCTAAAGGTCATTGTGGGCTTGCTATAAATAAATGGAATAGCTTTATAATATGAAATTTCTCAAATCTGGGATTTCTTTGTTACTAAGTAAAAGTTTAATCTATAAATTGTGGTATATGTGTTAATTTTATACTTTAATATCTCTCTTTCATTTCACGCGTAATCGTTTTTGTTTTCATCTACTTTTTTTACTCTGCATAGTAAAAGTAAATTTTCTGGATTTTACTTAATTCAAAAACCTATTTATTACGGTTTAATGCATAGCGCGTATAATGGACAGAAGCGTATTATAGGTAAATGACTCTTATTTTTTTTAATGAACTTTTATTGACATTTTTTATAATTAGTGAGAAATCCGTGCGTCCGCACGGGTTCTGGTGTGGATCGCGGATATGTCATCAGTTTGGTTTTAAAATTTAAATAAAATAGAAAATATGTTAATTTAATTATAAAATAGAAAAAAAAAAGTATTCAAAGATAAATATATAAATTAATTAAATCAATCATTGTTAAGAACAAATTTTAAACACTACTTTAGAAAAAAAGCAATTGTGCAAAATAGACATATTAAAAAAAACAAAATTGTTAGATATATAAATAAGTAAAAAATAACACATTTTTCTCGTGTTTGAATTCATACGTTATTTTAAATATATTTCTTTTATTTTCTTTAATTGTAAAAAAATGGAATAACCCGATAAAAAATTAATAATGGGTGTAGTTATAATACATCCAATAAAAAAACAATCGTGCTAAAAAATAATTAAAAATTAAAGTTATTTCATATAGAGTAGTAGTTATAATAATGGGTGTAGATGAAATTAAAAGAGACAAAATAAAAATAGAAAACATTAGAAAAAAAGTAATTGAGATTAAACATATTTATTTTTGTTGTCTTTAATTGTAAAAAAAAAATATAATATCTTGTGCGTTCACAAGGTTTTTGGCCGCACCAGAATTTGTGCGTTCACACGAGTATCGATGTGGACCGTGAAATTGTCACCAATTTGTTATACAAATTCAAACAAATTAGAAAATATCAAAATATTACTGGAAAAAATAAAAAATAAAAAATGGACTGGAAGATAATTGTATACGTTTTTAAAACAACTATTGTTAAACAAGATATTTTGGAAGTTACAATTTTTGAAAGAGAGAGAGGCTCCAACCTCTCTCTAACTTTCTTGTTTACTGAGGTTCAGAAGCTCGTTTCCATGGCGTGGACGACGGTTTCTCGTCGGATTAAAAGCCCCAATCTGGGCTGGTGGGATATTTTCCCTTACGGTAGGGGGCTGATAGGTAGAGTTTTGGAAGGAGTAAGTTCTTTCTACATCTCTGACTTCCCTGACAGGACAAGGGCAAATGTTTTGTTCGAATTATTTGGATGCATCGGTAAGGTGGCGGATGTTCTCATCTCGCCGAGACGAAACAAACAAGGTAACCGATTTGGTTTTGCCAGATTTAGGGAGGTGGAAGATGTTAGAATCCTTGGTATTAAGTTGGACAACGTTCTCATTGGAGGTAAAAAAATCCATGCCAACCCTCTTAGATTTGAGAGGGGTATTGTTAAGGATATCAAGGTTCGTTCAGGTGGTTTTTTGGGAGGTGGACAAGGAGGAGCCACTGCTTTTATGGATAAAGGGGTGAGGTTCAAGAGATGAGGTTTGGGAAATCGTTCTTTCGCCAAAGTACTGGGTAAGAATAAGAAGGCTCAAGGTTCGCCGACTTGTGTTTTTAACTCAAGCATGGAAATGAAAGAAAGATTGAGTCACGCATTTGTGGGTTCCACTATCAGTCCGAGTATGTCTTTTAACATGCAGAGACATTTTGAGTCTGAGGGAGTCTTCACCATTAAGGTGACCCCTTTGGGATCAAAGTTGTGCTTGTTGAAGGAGTTGGAACCTGATACTATCAAGGATTTGATCGAAGGAGGATCCTCTTGGTGGAAGCAATGGTTTAGTTTTATTCGGCCGTGGAACGAAGAGGACGTTAATGTGGACAGAGTTACATGGATAAGGGCGTTCGGCATTCCTTGCCACGCTTGGTGTATTGATTTCTTCGAGTGTATTGGTAACAGTTTGGGGGAATACGTTTGTTCTGATGTTAGCTCTGCTGAAGGGTCTCATATGGACATAGCCAGGTTTATGGTTCGTGTTCCGGTGGATTTTCACCTTCAGGATAGTATTACGGTCAAGATCAACGGGAAATCCTTTCTAATCAACCTCCGCGGAGATACTTATGGACCAGTACGAATTCCTCTCGTATCGGATGTTCAGAAGAAGGATGTTTCTTCTTCTTCTTCTTTTAAGTCGGAGGAGGGGTGGTTGAATGATGTAGCGGACCAGACGGAGGAGGGAGGGGACGTGGACGACGATTCGGTAGATGGTATGGATGAAGAGGTGAGGGATGCGGTCAATACTCAGAAGAAAGAGAGAGATGCGGTGGATGGACTCTTGGTCAACACTATTGGAACAGTCGTAAGGGAGAGGGTAGGATTTGATGTTCAGACGGCGTCAGGAGCCTTTGATAATGCAATGCTTTTGGAAAAAAGTATTTCTGCGAATTCCAAGGAGAATAAAGAAAAAGGCAACTTGCTTTTTCAACAAGGTAGCAGGTCCTCTGAGGAGTCTTTTGTGGGTTGTACTTTCGAGGGAAAAGATTATACTCAATCGCATGGGACCCACGACTTTGCTAAGAGGAGGAAGTATAAGAAAATGTGTTACGTGAATATGCATGGCCCACTTGGTATGCTGGGTGCGAATAAATCTAAAAAAGGATACAGAAGAGGGAATAAAAAGTGGAGGAATAAAAAATCTAAGACAATTGTTGAGCTTTCCAGGGAAGAGGAAAATATTGAGGACTCTCAGAGATCTCTTTTGTCTGTTTATCATGGGGACAATTCTAAGGAATCAGACATTATCAGATGCAATGACAGAATGTGGGGAAACCTTGACTCTAATACAGGTAACAAACTTTGGGAGGCTTTCTTGAAACTGGGAGTGGTGGTAGGGGACAAGAAGGAAAATTTTAAGAAGATTATTAATGATATGGAGAAGGAGGAGAGAGGTAAAATTATAAGTTCGAAGGCGATAATTATAGACCGAAAATGACTATCGGTTCTTTTAACATTAGAGGGGGTGGAAGTTTGGTCAAGAGGAAGAGAATTAGAAACATCATCAAAAAGGGTGGAGCGGATATGTTTCTCATCCAAGAAACTAAATTAACATCGATGCCTAGCGAGATCGCGAAGAGTTTTTGGTCCAAGGAGGAGATTGGTTGGACTTTTTCAGGTTCCACAGGTTTTTCGGGAGGTTTAATTATTCTATGGAAGGTGGGAAGTGTAGAGGTTATTTGTAGCATTAGGGGTGAAGGTTATGTGGGTGTTAAAGTATTTTGGAGGGGCCACGTTTACTTCGTGGTCAACGTTTATTCTCCGTGCGACTTGGCTTCTAAAAGAGTCTTATGGAGAAAATTGTTAGACCTTAAAGCGTCCAATGGGGATGGCGAGTGGTGTATAGCTGGAGATTTCAATGCGGTAACTTCCTCTAGCGAAAGGAAGGGAAGGACAACGTTAGCTTGTAATTCCGATATGAGGGAGTTTACGGGGTTTGTTAGGGATAACGAGTTGGTGGATGTGGATTGTAAAGGGAAGAAATTCTCTTAGTATATTGGGGACGGATCTTCCATGAGCCGGATTGATCGTTTCTTATTGTCGGATGTGTTGATTCGTAGGTGGGAAGTGGTTGGTCAACTCATTGGGGATAGAGACATATCGGACCATTGCCCGGTGTGGTTGGTGTCGGATGCTTCGGATTGGGGTCCAAAACCGTTTAGAGTCAATAACGAATGATTTTATAATAAGGATTTCCTTGGCTTTGTGGAGAAAGAGTGGAAGTCTTTGGTAGTCGAGGGAAGAAGCGATTTTGTTATTAAGGAGAAGCTTAGACTACTTAAATGTAGCCTTCGTAGATGGAATCGTGAAGTTTTTGGCAAAATCGATCTTGACATTGAAGATTGTGTGAAGGTGATTAATGAGGGGGATGAGAGGGTGGATAGAGAAATGGGTTTATTATCGGAGGATTTCTTCATTGATCGCAAGGAGGTGCATAGTCGTTTTTGGTTAAACTTGAGGATTAAGGAGAACATTCTAATCCAAAAGTCTAGACTTAAATGGCTTAATGATGGGGATAATAATAGTAAATATTTTCATTGTGTGATGAAGGAAAGAAGAAGGAGGAATCATATCGGTCCGTTGAATACGGAAAGAGGAAAATTAGCATCGGTTAAGGAGGTTAAAGATGGAGTGTGGGAGCACTTTGCTTCTAAATTCAAAGAACCCGTGTTTAATAGACCTATCTTGGAGGGATTGCACTTTAATCACATTTCCCTTGAAGAGAGGGAAGTCATGGAGCGCCCGTTTTCGGAGGAGGAAATCAAAGAAGCGGTGTGGGGATGTGAAGGTTCAAAGAGTCCGGGTCCGGATGGTTATTCTTTTGCTTTTATTAGAAAGTGTTGGCACTTTCTTAAAGACGAATTCTTTAAATTCTTTAAGGACTTCCATAGAGGTGCTTTGTTATCTAAATCTATCGTTTCCTCTTTTTTGACTTTAATTCCTAAGCATGCGAATCCCTTGGATTTAGACGATTATAGACCCATTTGCCTTGTGGGTTGTCTTTACAAAGCACTTTCTAAACTGTTGGCGGCTAGGTTAAAGTGCGTATTGGATTCTATTATTTCGCCGTCTCAAAGCGCTTTTGTTCCGGGGAGACAATTGTTAGACGGGGTGTTGGTGGCTAATGAATTGGTTTATTATGCGAGTAAAGAGAATATCGGTTGCATTCTTTTCAAGGTGGACTTTGAGAAAGCGTACGACAAGGTGAGTTGGGACTTTCTTAGGTTCATGTTGAGGAAAATGGGGTTTGGGGAGCTTTGGTTGAGGTGGATGGAAGCTACTATTTTCAATAGTAAGATGTCCGTTTTGGTTAACGGAAGCCCTACTAAGGATTTTTTGGTGGAAAGAGGTCTTAGACAAGGAGACCCTCTCTCGCCCTTTCTTTTTGTTTTGGTCGCGGAAGGTTTAACGAATTTAGTGAAGAAATCGGTGTCATTAGGAGAGTTCTAAGGGTTAAACGTGAAAGGCAAATGTTTTGTTGATATCCTTCAATTTGCGGATGACACACTTTTAATCGGAGATGGTAGTTGGAGTCATTTGTGGGCTATAAAATCGGTGCTTAGAGGTTTTGAGTTGGTGTCGGGCCTTGGTATTAATTTCCATAAGAGTAAACTCATTGGAATTAACGTCTCTCCTCATTTCGTGGAGGTCGGAGCTTTGTTTCTCTCTTGCCGTACGGAGAGTAAGGAATTTTTTTTCCTCAGTATCCCCATTGGTTTCAATCCTAGGAGAATTGCCACTTGGTCTTTCTTGGTGAAGAAGTTGGAAAAGCGTTTGCTTTGTTGGCAAGGTAGATTTTTAAGTTTTGGGGGAAGAATCACTCTTCTTAAGGCGGTGCTTAGTAGCCTTTCTATATTCTATCTTTCGTTCTACAAGATTCCGGGGAGAATTCGTAAAGAATTAGTGAAAATCCAAAGCGGTTTCTTGTGGGGTGGTTCGGAGGAGAGAAGAAGAACGCATTGGATTAGTTGGGATAAGATTTGATTACCTCTTGATAAGGGAGGCCTCAATTTGAAGAGAATTGAGGATTTTAATTATGCTCTTCTTCAAAAGTGGAGGTGGAGAATTTTAAATGGTTCGGAGGATCTTTGGTATAAAATTTTGTGAGCTCGCTACGGGGATATCAATTCGCAACTCTGTCGTGACGGTGGCCCCATTACCATTAGGAGCAATCAATCTATTTGGTGGAAGGATTTACTCTCTATTTCGAAGAATTTCCCTGAGGACATTTTTCTGAATAACAATTCCTTTGTTATCGGTAACGGCTTGGTGACTTCGTTTTGGCACGTCAATTGGATGGGTTTAGGAAGTCTGAAGTATCTTTATCCTCAATTATATTCCATCTCACGGTTGAAGGATGTTGCAGTGGCCGGCATGGGCGGTTGGTCCAACGGAGACTGGAAATGGGGAGACCTTGGTCTTGTTGGTTCCTGTTTTACTAATGTTTTTTATGCAGGTAATGTTATGACCAGGAGCAGGGTTCAGGTGGACTTCATGGGAACTTCATGGGAACTTTTGTCCCGTGTGATGAATCGGACAGTGCTGACAGGTTTAGTGTGCAGGTGGGCGGTTCCGCTGATGCTTTTTACTCTAATGTTGTTACGGCTGGTTCAGTTCCAGATCCTGTTCTAGTTGATGAACTTGTCAACTTTGGGAACTGGAGGATATCGCAGGAGGATTCGACGCATAATTATGGTTCAGTTTTACCTGCGGCTGGTGGTGAGGTTGATGACAACTCAGGTACTGTCACGGCAGGTAGGGAGGTTGATACGGCAGGTTCAGTTCCAGTTGATGAACTTGGCAACTTTGGGAACCTGAGGTAATCACAAGAGGAACCGGCGCATTATTCTGGTTCAGTTTTTTCTGCGGCTGGTAGTGAGGTTGTTGACAGCTCAGGTACTGTCACGGCTGGTATGGAGGCAGATGTTTTTGATTTGTTATCATGCTTAGCCTTTCGCAGTCCTAAGCCTTGCGAGAAGGATGGTTTGTTGTGGCTGCCCAACGCCGATAATACTTTCACAGTTAGATCTATGTATAGTATCACGAATGCTTTTAGGATTCCTTACGGTCCGCCGTTGAAGAATGATAGAGCTTTGGGATTGGTTTGGAAAGTGGCGGTTCCTCATAAAGTTAAAGCTTTCGATTGGAGGGTTTTCTTAAATAGACTTCCGACAAGGGATTTGCTTTTGGATAGAGGTATTATTTCTACTGCTGCAAATTCTAGTTGTGTGTTCTGTGCTGCAGCTTCTGAAAACTTACCCCATGTGTTGGAAAATTGTCCGGTGGTTGCTTTGGTTTGGAAAGAAGTGGCCGAATGGATCAGTTTCTCGGGCTCGGAAAGCTTTGATTTGAAGGGGAGTTTTTTAGATTGGCTTAGTTTTGGCAAGTCTAAGAATTTGGATCCGGGTAGAGAAGGTAGTATTTGGTTAGCGGTTACTTGGACCATTTGGAACACTAGGAATGGAGTCTTATTCCGGAACACTACTTGGAATATCGTGGACATTGTGTGGTCGATTAAATTTACCGATGTTATATTTAGCTTAAGTCGCATTTGGTAGGTAATCTCTTTGGCTTGTCGAGGCCTTATTCGACTTTTGTAAATTGGTTTGGAGTACCCATTGTACTCCCTTCAATTAATTACTTGCTTATTAAAAAAAACAACTATTGTTAAGAATAACTATGAAACACATACTTTGTAAAAAAAGAATTGTGAAAATAGGAAAAAAACTGCTTTTTTTAGGGTTGATAGAGTTATAATAAAAATGTTTATAAAGTTTGATAAATGAGACAAATAAATATCCAAAATTAGAAATAGTTGAAAATCAGGAGAAAACTAATTTTACTATGGTTTAAAATATAAAAAAAAAAAGTCAGTAGTACAACTGACATAAGTTTTACATTTATTTTATTTAAATGTACAAAAAAAAATAAAACTTTGTGCGTTCGCACGAATTTTGGTATGATTATTTATGCGTTCACACAGTACTGGCGTGTTACTCGTGCGTTCGCATAGATTTTGGCCTGATTACCCGTACGTTCACACGGTATTGGTTCACACTTATTTTGGTCTGGTTACCCGTGCGCTCACACGGTACTGATATATTATCCATGCGTTCACACTGCACTGGTGTGGTACGCACACTTATGTTTTTAAAATATAATAAAAATGTTAATAAGAAAAACAAAATTATTAATTATTTATAAAAGAAATTCTTATTTTTCAAAGAAAAATAAAAATGCTTCAGAAAAATTATTTTACATCAGTAGTAAAGTTATTTCCGTATATACAAATATTTCATTCAACAATGTATTTTTTTCTCGTATATATATATATATATATATATATATATATATATATATATATATTTTAATTTTATTAATATTTATAAAAATATTTGAATTAATAATAATGTTTTTTCTGTATTTAAAAATATTTGAATTAATAGTAAAGTTGTTCCTCTATATAAATATATGAATTTTAATCTTATTTTTTTCCTGGAGGTTTCTAATAAATATTAGAAATGTAAATATTTTTGAATGAGAATCACAAATTTAGATGAGGGTTCTAATTATGTGCAAGTTCATTTATGAGGTTATCATGTGAATATTTTGTAAGTATTCCAATCATACATTTTTTTTTAAAATAAAACATTGATGACTGTCTCAAAAGCATAATTGGATTTGCATTATTAAAATTTAAATACATTTGCATTATGAAATAACTTTAAATTGCTTTATAAATAAGACAAATATTATAGTATATATAAAGTGCATAGTACAATGATAAAAAAAGTTTTTTAATAATAAAATGCATAAAAAATAGTCTTCAATTTAGTGGTCTCCACATATGGCCATGCCCACACGCCATCATGTCTTTCTGTCTTTGTGTATAGGAAGTTGGTAGGTTTACTGTTGCAAAAGCACTATAAAAAGTATTTTAAAACTATTTTGAAAGTCTCAAGGTGATCTTGCGTATGGAAAAGAGGCGTAGTCATATCACATATGGTTTAAAGGGAGGGTCCATGATTATAAATCCATAGAAGTTTTGGTGGTGGAAAGTATGTGTCCAAAACTTTTAGTAGAAACATTTCAATAGCATGATTAAAAAAATCATTTACTTCTTAAGCACACGACAGTTATACGAAAGAGTTGTGCTACTGAAAATTCTTTTGAAGCGCACGATCGTTATAGTCAAGAGTTGTGTTGCATAATAAAGTTAAAAAAAGTTACAAATAAATGGTCCTTTAAAATATAGCAACGATTAAGAATGTTGTGGTCAACCACATAATTAGGTTGTGCGGATTAAATATTTTTCCTGGACATATAGGAAAATTTACAACGAATAATAAATGTGTACTCCCCATCATTATATGTTTTTTATTGATGAAAAAGCCAAGTTTCATAACTGATGCCATGTTAAAACAATGCAAGCAGGTTGTAACAAAACAGAATGTATTTAAATAGCACGAAATAAGGGTTGTAGTATTCCTTGATTAGAGGATACACAAATATAGCAATTTCACAAATATAACAATTACGCAAAAGTCAGTGTTGCGAAGACTCGCTGCAGTTCTTGCATGTGGGTGTCTCCCCATGGCACAAGATACTTCTTAGCATATGCTTCTTAAATTGTTTCCAGTTCTTACCATTTGTATGAACTCTTGAAGTCTCAACTGGAACTCCAATTTGCTCTGTTAATAGTAAACTACTCTTAATTAACAACTGTAAATAGTACAATGCCCAAATTATGCATTTGTTACCAACAATGAATATCATACAAAAATATTACCTAGTGGCAGTTGATAATTAAGAAAGTCTGGCTTTTCATCAATTTAAAAAAATAACATTTTTGAACCAGACTTGCACCATTTTTATTGTATTTTATTTACTTATTATGAACATGCATATACGGTGGTTATTTATTTCTCTTTTCTATGAACATATTCTATTGTTGTTGGATAACTAGGACAATCATACAAATTCTTATGGCCTTAACAGAAATGCATGTTTCCTAAATTACCTTCCAAGGAACATTTTCCTTCCAACAACTCCAAGCTTTACTTAAGTGCTTCAATATGTTTTTGGCCGTATTGTGCTTACTACCCTCTGTCATTCAGGAGACCATAACACCATAGCATGAGTAAAATCAGAGAGATAACTGCATAAGCCACTTAGAGAATGAATGAAATTAAAAAATTGAAAAATTTGTTTGACAACCTCTAATTTTCCCAACTTCTCGCAATTTCGAATACCGGGATCAACCCGTGCTCTGCTGCTCTCAAGCTTCACACAAACCTTAGAGATCCTGACCGGGTCTTTCAATCCTCAGACCATGAAACGCAGCAACAGCAACCACCGTGTCATTCTTGCTTTTCATCAAACTTATGGAAGGCAAGCTCAAACATGCATTAAATCGGTAAACTGAAACACGAAAGTTATAGTCAGCTAATATAGTTCACTGTGATTTACACTGCAATCGATGTTCGAACACAAACTCATGTGATATTCGACACCATTCAACCGATTTGAAACAACAGCAGCAACGCGTAACAGATCGAACACACCTGTAGCAAAACAACAAACAACTTCCATCAGCTCGTTGGTTATGTTACAAAAGAAATGTTAATCAGTACCTCAAATTCAACAACATCTACCTTGGGCCATTGGTTATGTTTTGACGACGAAACTGCTGAGGCGGTTGCCGAAGCTTCTGTTCAGACATTCTTTGTGAATCCTGATATTGCAGAACATAAGATTGGAATAACAACAGAAAAAAGCATGAGATTAAGATTGGAATAACAACAGAAAAAAAGCATGAGAAACAAAACTGAGTGAGATATGATTATACTATGCTAATGATCCAAAGTGAAGAGAAAATTCCCAAATTCCCCAAAACTTGTTTCACGACGAATAAAAATCGAAAACGTGAAAGAAAAAATTAAATTCAGATTAAAATAAAGCGATTTGAGTTGGGACAAACCTCGAATGTCGTGGATGTACATCTGAAAATACTTTCGGGTCGAGCCACCAGAAGGATTCGTCATTGATATGCAAGATACACAAGATACATATAGTTTTCAACATTAAAGATACACAAAATAGCAATTCTTCACTCATATAGTAGAACACACAACCTCTACCATCTATACCACCTGTCAATAGTAGAACAACAACAACGAAAATGAAAAGACGAAGAAGAAAAGAAAGTAGAACAACAACATCAGTAGCAGTAGTATGAAATTTAGTATCCATTTCAAAACGACAGGATGAACTATTTGAGAAAGCATGCTTAAGCCATAATAAACAATATAAAAGATAAAACACATATCTGAGGAAATTACCCGTCATGGTGTCGTTTTTGCTTATTGTCTCTTACTACATCCTCCAAAATGAATGAAGAGAAAGAGAAAGAGAGGGAAAGAGAGAGAAGAGAGAAATAGAATGAAGAGAAAGAGAAGAAGTAAGAGAGGAAAGAGAGAGAGAGAGAGAGAGAGAGAGAGAGAGAGAGAGAGATAGAGACAGAGAGGAAAGGACGAGGAGAGAGAGATTGTAAATTCTTTCAAATTATGAAATTCAAATTAAAGTAGATCTTGATAGAAGAGAAAAGAGTAAAAATAGTTTAATTAGGGCCAAGTGACATCATCAATCCATTCAAATCTAATGATCAAAGACAAAAAAACACCAACTATGTAATTGAAGTAGAAGTATATGGCATCATTAGTTGAAAAAAGTATTTTTTGGACATAAAATGCCCTCATTTTGGTGATGTGTCGGAAGAAGGGCAAAGGTTAAAAAAGTGTTTTCATTGATACCAAATTTTCTTATATGGTAGTAATTTGTTTGTAAACGATGAAATGGATGCTTTGAGGATTGAACTTGTAATAAAAGTTTTTTTTTCTTTTTCTCTTTCATAAATAAAAATAAAAATCTATTGACATAAATAAATATATACATTAAAGAATATAATTTTATTTTTAATTTGCTGAATTTGAATTCTATAAATTGTTGTATTTGTGTTCATTTTATTCAAATCGTTTTCCCTACATTTTGTTCTATAACTAGCCATCCTAAAAAAATGAAGCAACTTGTTTGTCTTTGCATCATCATCTTGTGGCCATGGGGATTTCCAAGTGTGTTTGGAATGGATATGGTTCTTCGGTCGGTGAAGTGTTTGGAATGGATAATGGTTCTTCGTTCGGTGATGCATACATCAAATGGAAGATGAAGTATGGAATCACATATGCAAATAGTTCTGAGGCAGTAAAACGTTTACTGATATTCAAAGAGAATTATGACTTCATTGAAAAGTTTAACAGTAAAGGAAACCACTCCTACTGGCTTGGCTATGATGAATATTCTGATTTAACCAATGAAGAGATGCACACCTTACATGGTGAGAGTCATGAGTATCGTGGGAATCGGAATCGATATTCCCACTATACTCATGACTCTCACCATGTAAAGCGGGAATCTCTTCATCGGTTAAATCAGATTATATAGACTGGAGAGAGCTGGGAACGGTCACCTACGTTAAAGATCAAAAAGAATGTGGTAAATAAAATAACCCTATTTCTTATGTTAATTTTTTTGTAAGCTATTATGAAGCAAACCATAACTTGAGATTTGTATCATATATTAATGTTTGTGTTGTAGGAGCTTGTTGGGCTTTTGCAACTGTGGCAGCACTAGAAGGTATTTGGAAAATAAAGTATGGCGTTATGCCCGTATTATCAGAGCAACAGCTAATTGTGTAGTTTTTGAATTAGTAGATTTTTGAAACAAAGTTAATATCCATACTCATAAATTTTATTTTATTTCAATATTTACTTATTTAAAAAATATTAATTTAAATTTTCAAATATATAAAAATGAAATAAACTTTAAAAAATGACTTTTAAGCTGGAATAAAAGTTTGTATCGAACTCAAACCGAGATTTGAGTTGAACTAATTCTTAACGAGTCGAGCTGAGCTAAGGCGAGTTCGACTCGACTCGACTCATTTCCAGCCCTAGTGGTGGATCATCAAAGGATTCATTCCACATCAATTGTAAAATTTATTTGCATTCTTTTCTTTAATTTTTCCATGAATTTCCTAAGGATTAGTGGCTAATTTCTCTAGATTAAGTCTCTTTAGATGAATTTTCCCAAATTTGTGTTAACCATCTTATTTGTTTAGATCTACTCATTGTAATGATAAACCTCTTATGTTATCAATAATTTTACGTGTTTAATTATTTTTATAATTAGTGGGAAACCCGTGCGTCCGCACGGGTTCTGGTGTGGATCGCGGATATGTCATCAGTTTGGTTTTAAAATTTAAATAAAATAGAAAATATTTTAATTTAATTATAAAATAGGAAAAAAAAAGTAGTCAAAGATAAATATATAAATTAATTAAATCAATCATTATTAAGAAATAATTTTAAACACCAATTTAGAAAAAAACAATTGTGCAAAATAGACATATTTAAAAAAAAACAAAATTGTTAGATATATAAATAAATAAAAAACAACACATTTTTCTCTTGTTTGGATTCATACATTATTTTAAATATTTTTTTTTTTATTTTCTTTAATTGTAAAAAAATGGAATAACCCGATAAAAAATTAATAATGCGTGTAGTTATAATACACCCAATAAAAAACAATCTTGCTAAAAACAATTAAAAATTAAAGTTATTTCATATAGAATAGTAGTTATAATAATGGGTGTATAGATGAAATTAAAAGAGACAAAATAAAAATAGAAAAAAAGTAATTGAGATTAAACATATTTATTTTTGTTGTCTTTAATTGTAAAAAAATATAATATCTTGTGCTTTTCACAAGGTTTTTGGCCACACCAGAACTCGTGCGTTCACACGAGTATCGCTGTGGACCGTGGAATTGTCACCAGTTTGTTATACAAATTCAAACAAATTAGAAAATATATAAATATTATCGGAAAAAATAAAAACTAAAAATTAAAAACTAAAAAATAAAAAATGGACTGGAAAATAATTATATAAGTTTTTTAAAACAACTATTGTTAAGAATAATTATGAAACACATACTTTGTAAAAAAACAATTGTGAAAATAGGAAAAAAAATTGCTTTTTTTAGGATTGATAGAGTTATAATAAAACAGTTTATAAAGTTTGATAAATGAGACAAATAAATATCCAAAATTAGAATTAGTTGAAAATCAGTAGAAAACTAATTTTACTATGGTTTAAAATATAAAAAAAAAAATAAAAAGTCAGTAGTACAACTGACATAAGTTTTACATTTATTTTATTTAAATATACAAAAAAAATAAAAATTTGTGCGTTCGCACGAATTTTGGAATGATTACCCGTGCGTTTACACGGTACTAGCGTGTTACTCGTGCGTTCGCACAGATTTTGGCCTGGTTACCCGTACATTCACACGGTATTGGTTCACACTTATTTTGGTCTGGTTACCCGTGCGCTCACACGGTACTGATATATTATCCGTGTGTTCAAACGGTACTGGTGTGGTACGCACGCTTATGTTTTTAAAATATAATAAAAATGTTAATACGAAAAACAAAATTATTAATTATTTATAAAAGAAAGTCATATTTTCAAAGAAAAATAAAAATGCTTTAGAAAAATTATTTTACATCAGTAGTAAAGTTATTTCCGTATATACAAATATTTCATTCAACAATGTATTTTTTTTCTCGTATATAAATGTTTTTTTTTATTTTAATAATATTTATGAAAATATTTGAATCAATAGTAATATTTTTTCCGTATTTAAAAATATTTGAATTAATAGTAAAGTTGTTCCTCTATATAAATATATGAATATTTAATCTTATTTTTTTTCCTGGAGGTTTCTAATAAATATTAGAAATGTAAATATTTTTGAATGAGAATCACAAATTTAGATGGGGATTCCAATCATGCGCAAGTTCATTTATGAGGTTATCATGTGAATATTTTGTGAGTATTTCAATCATACATTTTTTATTAAATAAAACATTGATGACTGTCTCAAAAGCATAATTGGATTTGCATTATTAAAATTTAAATACATTTGCATTATGAAATAATTTTAAATTGCTTTATAAATAAGACAAATATTATAGTATATATAAAATGCATAGTACAATGATAAAAAGAGTTTTTTAATAATAAAATGCATAAAAAAATAGTCTTCAATTTAGTGGTCCCCACATATGGCCATGCCCACACGCCATCATGTCTTTCTGCCATCATGTCTTTCTGTCTTTGTGTATAGGAAGTTGGTAGGTTTACTGTTGCAAAAGCAATATAAAAAGTATTTTAAAACTATTTTGAAAGTCTCAAGGTGATCTTGCGTATGGAAAAGAGGTGTAGTCATATCACATATGGTTTAAAGAGAAGGTCCATGATTATAAATCCATAGAAGTTTTGGGGTGGAAAGTATGTGTCCAAAATTTTTAGTTGAAAGATTTCAACAGCATGATTAAAAAAATCATTTACTTCTGAAGCACACGACAGTTATACGAAAGAGTTGTGCTACTGAAAATTCTTTTGAAGCACACGGTCGTTATATTCAAGAGTCGTGTTGCATAATAACGTTAAAAAAATGTTACAAAATAAATGGTCCTTTAAAATATAGAATCGATTAAGAATGTTGTGGTCAACCACATAATTAGGTTGTGCAGATTAAATATTTTTCCTGGACATATACGAAAATTTACAACGAATAATAAATGTGTACTCCCCATCATTATATGTTTTTTATTGATGAAAAAGCCAAGTTTCATAACTGATGCCATGTTAAAACAATGCAAGCAGGTTGTAACAAAACATAATGTATTTAAATAGCATGAAATAAGGGTTGTAGTATTCCTTGATTAGAGGATACACAAATATAGCAATTTCACAAATATAAAAATTACACAAAAGCCAGTGTTGCAAGGACTCGCTGCAGTTCTTGCATGTGGGTGTCTCCCCATGGCACAAGATACTTCTTAGCATATGCTTCTTAAATTGTTTTCAGTTCTTACCATTTGTATGAACTCTTGAAGTCTCAACTGGAACTCCAATTTGCTCTGTTAATAGTAAACTGCTCTTAATTAACAACTGTAAATAATACAATGCCCAAATTATGCATTTGTTACCAACAATGAACATCATACAAAAATAATACCTAGTGGCAGTTGATAATTAAGAAAGTCTGGCTTTTCATCAATTTAAAAAAATAACATTTTTGAACTAGACTTGCACTATTTTTATTGTATTTTATTTACTTATTAAGAGCATGCATATACGGTGGTTGTTTATTTCTCTTTTCTATGAACATATTCTATAGTTGTTGGATATCTAGGACAATCCTACAAATTCTTATGGCCTTAACAGAAACGCATGTTTCCGAAATTACCTTCCAAGGAACATTTTCCTTCCAACAACTCCAAGCTTTACTTAAGTGCTTCAATATGTTTTTGGCCATATTGTGTTTACTACCCTCTGTCATTCAGGAGACCATAACACCATAACATGAGTAAAATCAGAGAGATAAATGCAGAAGCCACTTGGAGAATGAATGAAATAAAGAAATTGAAAAATTTGTTTGACAACCTCTAATTTTCCCTACTTCTCGCAATTTCGAATACCGGGATCAACCCGTGCTCTGCTGCTCTCAAGCTTCACATAAACCTTAGAGATCCTGACCAGGTCTTTCAATCCTCAGACCATGAAACGCAGCAACAACAACCACCGTTTCATTCCTGTTTTTCATCAAACACATGGAGAATAAAAACCGAAAACGTGAAAGAAAAAATTAAATTCTGATTAAAATAAAGCGATTTGAGTTGGGATAAACTTCGAATGTCGTGGATGTACATCTAAAAATCCTTTGACTGAAAATCCTTTCGTGTCGAGCCACCACAAGGCTTCGTCATTGATATGCAAGATACACAAGATACATATAGTATTCAACATTAAAGATACACAAAATAGCAATTATTCCCTCATATAGTAGAACACACAACCTCTACCATCTATACCACCTGTCAATAGTAGAACAACAACAACGAAAATGGAAAGACGAAGAAGAAAAGAAAGTAGAACAACAACATCAGTAGCAGTAGGATGAAATTTAGTATCCATTTCAAAACGATGGGATGAACTATTTGAGAAAGCATGCTTAAGCCATAATAAACAAAATAAAAGATAAAACACATATCTGAGGAAATTATCCGTCACGGTGCCTTTTTTGCTTATTGTCTCTTATTACATCCTCCAAAATGAATGAAGAGAAAGAGAATAGGGGGAATGAGAGAGAGAAGAGAGAAACAGAATGAAGAGAAGGAGAAAAAGTAAGAGAGGGAGAGAGAGAGAGAGAGAGAGAGAGAGAGAGAGAGAGAGAGAGAGAGAGAGAGAGGAAAGGACGAGGAGACAGAGATTGTAAATTCTTTCAAATTATGAAATTCAAATTAAATTAGATCTTAATAGAAGAGAAAAGAGTAAAAGTAGTTTAATTAGGACCAAGTGACATCATCAATCCATTCAAATCTAATGATCAAAGACAAAAAAAACACCAACTATGTAATTGAAGTAGAAGTATATGACATCATTAGTTGGAAAAAGTATTTTTTGGACATAAAATGCCCTCATTTTGGTGATGTGTCGGAAGAATGGCAAAGGTTAAAAAAGTGTTTTCATTGGTACCAAATTTTCTTATATGGTAGATATTTGTTTGTAAACGATGAAAGGGATGCTTTGAAAATTGAACTTGTAATAAAAGTATTTTCTTCTTTTTCTCTTTCATAAATAAAAATTAAAATCTATTGACATAAATAAATATATACATTAAAGAATATAATTTTATTTTTAATTTGTTGAATTTGAATTCTATAAATTGTTGTATTTGTGTTCATTTTATTCAAATCGTTTTCCCTACATTTTGTTCTATAACTAGCCATACTAAACAAATGAAGCAACTTGTTTGTCTTTGCATCATCATCTTGTGGCCATGGGGATTTCCAAGTGTGTTTGGAATGGATAATGGTTCTTCGGTCGGTGAAGTGTTTGGAATGGATAATGGTTCTTTGTTCGGTGATGCATACATCCAATGGAGGATGAATTATGGAATCACATATACAAATAATTCTGAGGCGGTAAAATGTTTGCTGATATTCAAAGAGAATTATGACTTCATTGAAAAGTTTAGCAGTGAAGGAAACCACTCTTACTGGCTTGACTATGATGAATATTCTGATTTAAACGATGAAGAGATTCACGCTTTACATCGTGACACTCATGAGTATCGTGAGAATCGAAATCGAACTCGTCTGTGAAATTCCCACGATACTCATGACTCTCACTATGTAAAGCTTGAATCTCTTCATCGGTAAAATCAGAATATTCATCATAGTCAAGCCAGTAAGAGTGGTTTCCTTCATTGTTAAACTTTTCAATGAAGTCATAATTCTCTTTGAATATCAGCAAACGATTTACCGCATCGGAATCATTCCAGATTATATAGACTGGAGAGAGCTAGGAGCGGTCACCTACGTTAAAGATCAAAAAGAATGTGGTAAATAAAATAACCCTATTTCTTATGCTAATTTTTTTGTAAGTTATTATGAAGCAAACCATAACTTGAGATTTGTATCATATATTAATGTTTGTGTTGTAGGAGCTTGTTGGGCTTTTGCAACTGTGGCAGCAGTAGAAGGTATTTGGAAAATAAAGTATTGGGTTCTGCCCGTATTATCAGAGCAACAGCTAATTGTGTAGTTTTTGAATTAGTAGATTTTTGAAACAAAGTTAAATTCCATACTCATAACTTTTATTTTATTTCAATATTTACTTATTTAAAAAATATTAATTTAAATTTTCGAATATATAAAAATGAAATAAACTTTAAAAAATGGCTTTTAAGCTGGAATAAAAGTTCGTATCGAACTCGAACCGAGATTTGAGCTGAACTAATTCTTAACGAGTCGAGCTGAGCTAAGGCGAGTTCGACTCGACTCGACTCATTTCCAGCCCTAGTGGTGGATCATCAAAGGATTCATTCCACATCAATTGTAAAATTTATTTGCATTCTTTTCTTTAATTTTTCCATGAATTTCCTAAGGATTAGGGGCTAATTTCTCTAGATTAAGTCTCTTTAGATGAATTTTTCCAAATTTGTGTTAACCATCTTATTTGTTTTGATCAACTCATTGTAATGATAAACCTCTTATGTTATCAATAATTTTACGTGTTTAATTATTTTTATAACTAGTGGGAAACCCGTGCGTCCGCACGGGTTCTGGTGTGGATCGCGGATATGTCATCAGTTTGGTTTTAAAATTTAAATAAAATAGAAAATATTTTAATTTAATTATAAAATAGGAAAAAAAAAAGTAGTAAAAGATAAATATATAAATTAATTAAATCAATCATTATTAAGAAATAATTTTAAACACCAATTTAGATAAAAAAAACAATTGTGCAAAATAGACATATTTAAAAAAAAACAAAATTGTTAGATATATAAATAAATAAAAAAACAACACATTTTTCTCGTGTTTGGATTCATACGTTATTTTAAATATATTTCTTTTATTTTCTTTATTGTAAAAAAATGGAATGACCAGATAAAAAATTAATAATGGGTGTAGTTATAATACACCCAATAAAAAACAATCGTGCTAAAAATAATTAAAAATTAAAGTTATTTCATATAGAGTAGTAGTTATAATAATGGGTGTATAGATGAAATTAAAAGAGACAAAATAAAAATAGAAAAAATTAGAAAAAAAGTAATTGAGAATAAACATATTTATTTTTGTTGTCTTTAATTGTAAAAAAATATAATATCTTGTGCTTTTCACAAGGTTTTTGGCCGCACCAGAACTCGTGCGTTCACACGAGTATCGTTGTGGACCGTGGAATTGTCACCGGTTTGTTATACAAATTCAAACAAATTAGAAAATATCAAAATATTACTGGAAAAATTAAAAACTAAAAAATAAAAAATGGACTGGAAAATAATTATATAAGTTTTTTAAAACAACTATTGTTAAGAATAACTATGAAACACATACTTTGTAAAAAAAACAATTGTGAAAATAGGAAAAAAAACTGCTTTTTTTAGGGTTGATAGAGTTATAATAAAAAGGTTTACAAAGTTTGATAAATGGGACAAATAAATATCCAAAATTAGAATTAGTTGAAAATCAGTAGAAAACTAATTTTACTATGGTTTAAAAAATAAAAAAATAAAAAGTCAGTAGTACAACTGACATAAGTTTTACATTTATTTTATTTAAATATACAAAAAATTAATAATAATTTGTGCGTTCGCACAAATTTTGGAATGATTACCCATGCGTTTACACGGTACTAGCGTGTTACTCGTGCGTTCGCACAGATTTTGGCCTGGTTACCCGTACGTTCACACGGTATTGGTTCACACTTATTTAAAAGTAAGAACAATTATTTTCATAAAAAATTTAAAAGTAAGATATCTTAAAACTTTTTAAATAAAATTTTAAATTTGAAGCTTCTAGAAAAGAATCAAAATGCTAAAGAAGAAAAAAAGCACATGACTTGTTATATATTAAGGTTTGGAGACAGTTGTTTAACAATGAAGGAAACCACACTTAGTGGCCTGGCCATAATGAATATTCTGATTTAACCGATGAAGAGATTTACTCGTTACATGGTGAGAATGGTGAAATGTAAAAATTGGGGTATGAAAAACATGTAGATAATATGACAGGCTAGTGGAGCTAAAGGTCATTGTGGGCTTGCTATAAATAAATGGAATAGCTTTATAATATGAAATTTCTCAAATCTGGGATTTCTTTGTTACTAAGTAAAAGTTTAATCTATAAATTGTGGTATATGTGTTAATTTTATACTTTAATATCTCTCTTTCATTTCACGCGTAATCGTTTTTGTTTTCATCTACTTTTTTTACTCTGCATAGTAAAAGTAAATTTTCTGGATTTTACTTAATTCAAAAACCTATTTATTACGGTTTAATGCATAGCGCGTATAATGGACAGAAGCGTATTATAGGTAAATGACTCTTATTTTTTTTAATGAACTTTTATTGACATTTTTTATAATTAGTGAGAAATCCGTGCGTCCGCACGGGTTCTGGTGTGGATCGCGGATATGTCATCAGTTTGGTTTTAAAATTTAAATAAAATAGAAAATATGTTAATTTAATTATAAAATAGAAAAAAAAAAGTATTCAAAGATAAATATATAAATTAATTAAATCAATCATTGTTAAGAACAAATTTTAAACACTACTTTAGAAAAAAAGCAATTGTGCAAAATAGACATATTAAAAAAAACAAAATTGTTAGATATATAAATAAGTAAAAAATAACACATTTTTCTCGTGTTTGAATTCATACGTTATTTTAAATATATTTCTTTTATTTTCTTTAATTGTAAAAAAATGGAATAACCCGATAAAAAATTAATAATGGGTGTAGTTATAATACATCCAATAAAAAAACAATCGTGCTAAAAAATAATTAAAAATTAAAGTTATTTCATATAGAGTAGTAGTTATAATAATGGGTGTAGATGAAATTAAAAGAGACAAAATAAAAATAGAAAACATTAGAAAAAAAGTAATTGAGATTAAACATATTTATTTTTGTTGTCTTTAATTGTAAAAAAAAAATATAATATCTTGTGCGTTCACAAGGTTTTTGGCCGCACCAGAATTTGTGCGTTCACACGAGTATCGATGTGGACCGTGAAATTGTCACCAATTTGTTATACAAATTCAAACAAATTAGAAAATATCAAAATATTACTGGAAAAAATAAAAAATAAAAAATGGACTGGAAGATAATTGTATACGTTTTTAAAACAACTATTGTTAAACAAGATATTTTGGAAGTTACAATTTTTGAAAGAGAGAGAGGCTCCAACCTCTCTCTAACTTTCTTGTTTACTGAGGTTCAGAAGCTCGTTTCCATGGCGTGGACGACGGTTTCTCGTCGGATTAAAAGCCCCAATCTGGGCTGGTGGGATATTTTCCCTTACGGTAGGGGGCTGATAGGTAGAGTTTTGGAAGGAGTAAGTTCTTTCTACATCTCTGACTTCCCTGACAGGACAAGGGCAAATGTTTTGTTCGAATTATTTGGATGCATCGGTAAGGTGGCGGATGTTCTCATCTCGCCGAGACGAAACAAACAAGGTAACCGATTTGGTTTTGCCAGATTTAG
The DNA here is from genome assembly GCA_022829125.1 of Lathyrus tuberosus. Classification (NCBI taxonomy): domain Eukaryota; kingdom Viridiplantae; phylum Streptophyta; class Magnoliopsida; order Fabales; family Fabaceae; genus Lathyrus; species Lathyrus tuberosus. Next base: position 28,660 of record JALAZF010000525.1, read on the forward strand.
GGAGGTGGAAGATGTTAGAATCCTTGGTATTAAGTTGGACAACGTTCTCATTGGAGGTAAAAAAATCCATGCCAACCCTCTTAGATTTGAGAGGGGTATTGTTAAGGATATCAAGGTTCGTTCAGGTGGTTTTTTGGGAGGTGGACAAGGAGGAGCCACTGCTTTTATGGATAAAGGGGTGAGGTTCAAGAGATGAGGTTTGGGAAATCGTTCTTTCGCCAAAGTACTGGGTAAGAATAAGAAGGCTCAAGGTTCGCCGACTTGTGTTTTTAACTCAAGCATGGAAATGAAAGAAAGATTGAGTCACGCATTTGTGGGTTCCACTATCAGTCCGAGTATGTCTTTTAACATGCAGAGACATTTTGAGTCTGAGGGAGTCTTCACCATTAAGGTGACCCCTTTGGGATCAAAGTTGTGCTTGTTGAAGGAGTTGGAACCTGATACTATCAAGGATTTGATCGAAGGAGGATCCTCTTGGTGGAAGCAATGGTTTAGTTTTATTCGGCCGTGGAACGAAGAGGACGTTAATGTGGACAGAGTTACATGGATAAGGGCGTTCGGCATTCCTTGCCACGCTTGGTGTATTGATTTCTTCGAGTGTATTGGTAACAGTTTGGGGGAATACGTTTGTTCTGATGTTAGCTCTGCTGAAGGGTCTCATATGGACATAGCCAGGTTTATGGTTCGTGTTCCGGTGGATTTTCACCTTCAGGATAGTATTACGGTCAAGATCAACGGGAAATCCTTTCTAATCAACCTCCGCGGAGATACTTATGGACCAGTACGAATTCCTCTCGTATCGGATGTTCAGAAGAAGGATGTTTCTTCTTCTTCTTCTTTTAAGTCGGAGGAGGGGTGGTTGAATGATGTAGCGGACCAGACGGAGGAGGGAGGGGACGTGGACGACGATTCGGTAGATGGTATGGATGAAGAGGTGAGGGATGCGGTCAATACTCAGAAGAAAGAGAGAGATGCGGTGGATGGACTCTTGGTCAACACTATTGGAACAGTCGTAAGGGAGAGGGTAGGATTTGATGTTCAGACGGCGTCAGGAGCCTTTGATAATGCAATGCTTTTGGAAAAAAGTATTTCTGCGAATTCCAAGGAGAATAAAGAAAAAGGCAACTTGCTTTTTCAACAAGGTAGCAGGTCCTCTGAGGAGTCTTTTGTGGGTTGTACTTTCGAGGGAAAAGATTATACTCAATCGCATGGGACCCACGACTTTGCTAAGAGGAGGAAGTATAAGAAAATGTGTTACGTGAATATGCATGGCCCACTTGGTATGCTGGGTGCGAATAAATCTAAAAAAGGATACAGAAGAGGGAATAAAAAGTGGAGGAATAAAAAATCTAAGACAATTGTTGAGCTTTCCAGGGAAGAGGAAAATATTGAGGACTCTCAGAGATCTCTTTTGTCTGTTTATCATGGGGACAATTCTAAGGAATCAGACATTATCAGATGCAATGACAGAATGTGGGGAAACCTTGACTCTAATACAGGTAACAAACTTTGGGAGGCTTTCTTGAAACTGGGAGTGGTGGTAGGGGACAAGAAGGAAAATTTTAAGAAGATTATTAATGATATGGAGAAGGAGGAGAGAGGTAAAATTATAAGTTCGAAGGCGATAATTATAGACCGAAAATGACTATCGGTTCTTTTAACATTAGAGGGGGTGGAAGTTTGGTCAAGAGGAAGAGAATTAGAAACATCATCAAAAAGGGTGGAGCGGATATGTTTCTCATCCAAGAAACTAAATTAACATCGATGCCTAGCGAGATCGCGAAGAGTTTTTGGTCCAAGGAGGAGATTGGTTGGACTTTTTCAGGTTCCACAGGTTTTTCGGGAGGTTTAATTATTCTATGGAAGGTGGGAAGTGTAGAGGTTATTTGTAGCATTAGGGGTGAAGGTTATGTGGGTGTTAAAGTATTTTGGAGGGGCCACGTTTACTTCGTGGTCAACGTTTATTCTCCGTGCGACTTGGCTTCTAAAAGAGTCTTATGGAGAAAATTGTTAGACCTTAAAGCGTCCAATGGGGATGGCGAGTGGTGTATAGCTGGAGATTTCAATGCGGTAACTTCCTCTAGCGAAAGGAAGGGAAGGACAACGTTAGCTTGTAATTCCGATATGAGGGAGTTTACGGGGTTTGTTAGGGATAACGAGTTGGTGGATGTGGATTGTAAAGGGAAGAAATTCTCTTAGTATATTGGGGACGGATCTTCCATGAGCCGGATTGATCGTTTCTTATTGTCGGATGTGTTGATTCGTAGGTGGGAAGTGGTTGGTCAACTCATTGGGGATAGAGACATATCGGACCATTGCCCGGTGTGGTTGGTGTCGGATGCTTCGGATTGGGGTCCAAAACCGTTTAGAGTCAATAACGAATGATTTTATAATAAGGATTTCCTTGGCTTTGTGGAGAAAGAGTGGAAGTCTTTGGTAGTCGAGGGAAGAAGCGATTTTGTTATTAAGGAGAAGCTTAGACTACTTAAATGTAGCCTTCGTAGATGGAATCGTGAAGTTTTTGGCAAAATCGATCTTGACATTGAAGATTGTGTGAAGGTGATTAATGAGGGGGATGAGAGGGTGGATAGAGAAATGGGTTTATTATCGGAGGATTTCTTCATTGATCGCAAGGAGGTGCATAGTCGTTTTTGGTTAAACTTGAGGATTAAGGAGAACATTCTAATCCAAAAGTCTAGACTTAAATGGCTTAATGATGGGGATAATAATAGTAAATATTTTCATTGTGTGATGAAGGAAAGAAGAAGGAGGAATCATATCGGTCCGTTGAATACGGAAAGAGGAAAATTAGCATCGGTTAAGGAGGTTAAAGATGGAGTGTGGGAGCACTTTGCTTCTAAATTCAAAGAACCCGTGTTTAATAGACCTATCTTGGAGGGATTGCACTTTAATCACATTTCCCTTGAAGAGAGGGAAGTCATGGAGCGCCCGTTTTCGGAGGAGGAAATCAAAGAAGCGGTGTGGGGATGTGAAGGTTCAAAGAGTCCGGGTCCGGATGGTTATTCTTTTGCTTTTATTAGAAAGTGTTGGCACTTTCTTAAAGACGAATTCTTTAAATTCTTTAAGGACTTCCATAGAGGTGCTTTGTTATCTAAATCTATCGTTTCCTCTTTTTTGACTTTAATTCCTAAGCATGCGAATCCCTTGGATTTAGACGATTATAGACCCATTTGCCTTGTGGGTTGTCTTTACAAAGCACTTTCTAAACTGTTGGCGGCTAGGTTAAAGTGCGTATTGGATTCTATTATTTCGCCGTCTCAAAGCGCTTTTGTTCCGGGGAGACAATTGTTAGACGGGGTGTTGGTGGCTAATGAATTGGTTTATTATGCGAGTAAAGAGAATATCGGTTGCATTCTTTTCAAGGTGGACTTTGAGAAAGCGTACGACAAGGTGAGTTGGGACTTTCTTAGGTTCATGTTGAGGAAAATGGGGTTTGGGGAGCTTTGGTTGAGGTGGATGGAAGCTACTATTTTCAATAGTAAGATGTCCGTTTTGGTTAACGGAAGCCCTACTAAGGATTTTTTGGTGGAAAGAGGTCTTAGACAAGGAGACCCTCTCTCGCCCTTTCTTTTTGTTTTGGTCGCGGAAGGTTTAACGAATTTAGTGAAGAAATCGGTGTCATTAGGAGAGTTCTAAGGGTTAAACGTGAAAGGCAAATGTTTTGTTGATATCCTTCAATTTGCGGATGACACACTTTTAATCGGAGATGGTAGTTGGAGTCATTTGTGGGCTATAAAATCGGTGCTTAGAGGTTTTGAGTTGGTGTCGGGCCTTGGTATTAATTTCCATAAGAGTAAACTCATTGGAATTAACGTCTCTCCTCATTTCGTGGAGGTCGGAGCTTTGTTTCTCTCTTGCCGTACGGAGAGTAAGGAATTTTTTTTCCTCAGTATCCCCATTGGTTTCAATCCTAGGAGAATTGCCACTTGGTCTTTCTTGGTGAAGAAGTTGGAAAAGCGTTTGCTTTGTTGGCAAGGTAGATTTTTAAGTTTTGGGGGAAGAATCACTCTTCTTAAGGCGGTGCTTAGTAGCCTTTCTATATTCTATCTTTCGTTCTACAAGATTCCGGGGAGAATTCGTAAAGAATTAGTGAAAATCCAAAGCGGTTTCTTGTGGGGTGGTTCGGAGGAGAGAAGAAGAACGCATTGGATTAGTTGGGATAAGATTTGATTACCTCTTGATAAGGGAGGCCTCAATTTGAAGAGAATTGAGGATTTTAATTATGCTCTTCTTCAAAAGTGGAGGTGGAGAATTTTAAATGGTTCGGAGGATCTTTGGTATAAAATTTTGTGAGCTCGCTACGGGGATATCAATTCGCAACTCTGTCGTGACGGTGGCCCCATTACCATTAGGAGCAATCAATCTATTTGGTGGAAGGATTTACTCTCTATTTCGAAGAATTTCCCTGAGGACATTTTTCTGAATAACAATTCCTTTGTTATCGGTAACGGCTTGGTGACTTCGTTTTGGCACGTCAATTGGATGGGTTTAGGAAGTCTGAAGTATCTTTATCCTCAATTATATTCCATCTCACGGTTGAAGGATGTTGCAGTGGCCGGCATGGGCGGTTGGTCCAACGGAGACTGGAAATGGGGAGACCTTGGTCTTGTTGGTTCCTGTTTTACTAATGTTTTTTATGCAGGTAATGTTATGACCAGGAGCAGGGTTCAGGTGGACTTCATGGGAACTTCATGGGAACTTTTGTCCCGTGTGATGAATCGGACAGTGCTGACAGGTTTAGTGTGCAGGTGGGCGGTTCCGCTGATGCTTTTTACTCTAATGTTGTTACGGCTGGTTCAGTTCCAGATCCTGTTCTAGTTGATGAACTTGTCAACTTTGGGAACTGGAGGATATCGCAGGAGGATTCGACGCATAATTATGGTTCAGTTTTACCTGCGGCTGGTGGTGAGGTTGATGACAACTCAGGTACTGTCACGGCAGGTAGGGAGGTTGATACGGCAGGTTCAGTTCCAGTTGATGAACTTGGCAACTTTGGGAACCTGAGGTAATCACAAGAGGAACCGGCGCATTATTCTGGTTCAGTTTTTTCTGCGGCTGGTAGTGAGGTTGTTGACAGCTCAGGTACTGTCACGGCTGGTATGGAGGCAGATGTTTTTGATTTGTTATCATGCTTAGCCTTTCGCAGTCCTAAGCCTTGCGAGAAGGATGGTTTGTTGTGGCTGCCCAACGCCGATAATACTTTCACAGTTAGATCTATGTATAGTATCACGAATGCTTTTAGGATTCCTTACGGTCCGCCGTTGAAGAATGATAGAGCTTTGGGATTGGTTTGGAAAGTGGCGGTTCCTCATAAAGTTAAAGCTTTCGATTGGAGGGTTTTCTTAAATAGACTTCCGACAAGGGATTTGCTTTTGGATAGAGGTATTATTTCTACTGCTGCAAATTCTAGTTGTGTGTTCTGTGCTGCAGCTTCTGAAAACTTACCCCATGTGTTGGAAAATTGTCCGGTGGTTGCTTTGGTTTGGAAAGAAGTGGCCGAATGGATCAGTTTCTCGGGCTCGGAAAGCTTTGATTTGAAGGGGAGTTTTTTAGATTGGCTTAGTTTTGGCAAGTCTAAGAATTTGGATCCGGGTAGAGAAGGTAGTATTTGGTTAGCGGTTACTTGGACCATTTGGAACACTAGGAATGGAGTCTTATTCCGGAACACTACTTGGAATATCGTGGACATTGTGTGGTCGATTAAATTTACCGATGTTATATTTAGCTTAAGTCGCATTTGGTAGGTAATCTCTTTGGCTTGTCGAGGCCTTATTCGACTTTTGTAAATTGGTTTGGAGTACCCATTGTACTCCCTTCAATTAATTACTTGCTTATTAAAAAAAACAACTATTGTTAAGAATAACTATGAAACACATACTTTGTAAAAAAAGAATTGTGAAAATAGGAAAAAAACTGCTTTTTTTAGGGTTGATAGAGTTATAATAAAAATGTTTATAAAGTTTGATAAATGAGACAAATAAATATCCAAAATTAGAAATAGTTGAAAATCAGGAGAAAACTAATTTTACTATGGTTTAAAATATAAAAAAAAAAAGTCAGTAGTACAACTGACATAAGTTTTACATTTATTTTATTTAAATGTACAAAAAAAAATAAAACTTTGTGCGTTCGCACGAATTTTGGTATGATTATTTATGCGTTCACACAGTACTGGCGTGTTACTCGTGCGTTCGCATAGATTTTGGCCTGATTACCCGTACGTTCACACGGTATTGGTTCACACTTATTTTGGTCTGGTTACCCGTGCGCTCACACGGTACTGATATATTATCCATGCGTTCACACTGCACTGGTGTGGTACGCACACTTATGTTTTTAAAATATAATAAAAATGTTAATAAGAAAAACAAAATTATTAATTATTTATAAAAGAAATTCTTATTTTTCAAAGAAAAATAAAAATGCTTCAGAAAAATTATTTTACATCAGTAGTAAAGTTATTTCCGTATATACAAATATTTCATTCAACAATGTATTTTTTTCTCGTATATATATATATATATATATATATATATATATATATATATATATATATATATATATATATATATATATATATATATATATATATATATATATATATATATATATATATATATATTTTAATTTTATTAATATTTATAAAAATATTTGAATTAATAATAATGTTTTTTCTGTATTTAAAAATATTTGAATTAATAGTAAAGTTGTTCCTCTATATAAATATATGAATTTTAATCTTATTTTTTTCCTGGAGGTTTCTAATAAATATTAGAAATGTAAATATTTTTGAATGAGAATCACAAATTTAGATGAGGGTTCTAATTATGTGCAAGTTCATTTATGAGGTTATCATGTGAATATTTTGTAAGTATTCCAATCATACATTTTTTTTTAAAATAAAACATTGATGACTGTCTCAAAAGCATAATTGGATTTGCATTATTAAAATTTAAATACATTTGCATTATGAAATAACTTTAAATTGCTTTATAAATAAGACAAATATTATAGTATATATAAAGTGCATAGTACAATGATAAAAAAAGTTTTTTAATAATAAAATGCATAAAAAATAGTCTTCAATTTAGTGGTCTCCACATATGGCCATGCCCACACGCCATCATGTCTTTCTGTCTTTGTGTATAGGAAGTTGGTAGGTTTACTGTTGCAAAAGCACTATAAAAAGTATTTTAAAACTATTTTGAAAGTCTCAAGGTGATCTTGCGTATGGAAAAGAGGCGTAGTCATATCACATATGGTTTAAAGGGAGGGTCCATGATTATAAATCCATAGAAGTTTTGGTGGTGGAAAGTATGTGTCCAAAACTTTTAGTAGAAACATTTCAATAGCATGATTAAAAAAATCATTTACTTCTTAAGCACACGACAGTTATACGAAAGAGTTGTGCTACTGAAAATTCTTTTGAAGCGCACGATCGTTATAGTCAAGAGTTGTGTTGCATAATAAAGTTAAAAAAAGTTACAAATAAATGGTCCTTTAAAATATAGCAACGATTAAGAATGTTGTGGTCAACCACATAATTAGGTTGTGCGGATTAAATATTTTTCCTGGACATATAGGAAAATTTACAACGAATAATAAATGTGTACTCCCCATCATTATATGTTTTTTATTGATGAAAAAGCCAAGTTTCATAACTGATGCCATGTTAAAACAATGCAAGCAGGTTGTAACAAAACAGAATGTATTTAAATAGCACGAAATAAGGGTTGTAGTATTCCTTGATTAGAGGATACACAAATATAGCAATTTCACAAATATAACAATTACGCAAAAGTCAGTGTTGCGAAGACTCGCTGCAGTTCTTGCATGTGGGTGTCTCCCCATGGCACAAGATACTTCTTAGCATATGCTTCTTAAATTGTTTCCAGTTCTTACCATTTGTATGAACTCTTGAAGTCTCAACTGGAACTCCAATTTGCTCTGTTAATAGTAAACTACTCTTAATTAACAACTGTAAATAGTACAATGCCCAAATTATGCATTTGTTACCAACAATGAATATCATACAAAAATATTACCTAGTGGCAGTTGATAATTAAGAAAGTCTGGCTTTTCATCAATTTAAAAAAATAACATTTTTGAACCAGACTTGCACCATTTTTATTGTATTTTATTTACTTATTATGAACATGCATATACGGTGGTTATTTATTTCTCTTTTCTATGAACATATTCTATTGTTGTTGGATAACTAGGACAATCATACAAATTCTTATGGCCTTAACAGAAATGCATGTTTCCTAAATTACCTTCCAAGGAACATTTTCCTTCCAACAACTCCAAGCTTTACTTAAGTGCTTCAATATGTTTTTGGCCGTATTGTGCTTACTACCCTCTGTCATTCAGGAGACCATAACACCATAGCATGAGTAAAATCAGAGAGATAACTGCATAAGCCACTTAGAGAATGAATGAAATTAAAAAATTGAAAAATTTGTTTGACAACCTCTAATTTTCCCAACTTCTCGCAATTTCGAATACCGGGATCAACCCGTGCTCTGCTGCTCTCAAGCTTCACACAAACCTTAGAGATCCTGACCGGGTCTTTCAATCCTCAGACCATGAAACGCAGCAACAGCAACCACCGTGTCATTCTTGCTTTTCATCAAACTTATGGAAGGCAAGCTCAAACATGCATTAAATCGGTAAACTGAAACACGAAAGTTATAGTCAGCTAATATAGTTCACTGTGATTTACACTGCAATCGATGTTCGAACACAAACTCATGTGATATTCGACACCATTCAACCGATTTGAAACAACAGCAGCAACGCGTAACAGATCGAACACACCTGTAGCAAAACAACAAACAACTTCCATCAGCTCGTTGGTTATGTTACAAAAGAAATGTTAATCAGTACCTCAAATTCAACAACATCTACCTTGGGCCATTGGTTATGTTTTGACGACGAAACTGCTGAGGCGGTTGCCGAAGCTTCTGTTCAGACATTCTTTGTGAATCCTGATATTGCAGAACATAAGATTGGAATAACAACAGAAAAAAGCATGAGATTAAGATTGGAATAACAACAGAAAAAAAGCATGAGAAACAAAACTGAGTGAGATATGATTATACTATGCTAATGATCCAAAGTGAAGAGAAAATTCCCAAATTCCCCAAAACTTGTTTCACGACGAATAAAAATCGAAAACGTGAAAGAAAAAATTAAATTCAGATTAAAATAAAGCGATTTGAGTTGGGACAAACCTCGAATGTCGTGGATGTACATCTGAAAATACTTTCGGGTCGAGCCACCAGAAGGATTCGTCATTGATATGCAAGATACACAAGATACATATAGTTTTCAACATTAAAGATACACAAAATAGCAATTCTTCACTCATATAGTAGAACACACAACCTCTACCATCTATACCACCTGTCAATAGTAGAACAACAACAACGAAAATGAAAAGACGAAGAAGAAAAGAAAGTAGAACAACAACATCAGTAGCAGTAGTATGAAATTTAGTATCCATTTCAAAACGACAGGATGAACTATTTGAGAAAGCATGCTTAAGCCATAATAAACAATATAAAAGATAAAACACATATCTGAGGAAATTACCCGTCATGGTGTCGTTTTTGCTTATTGTCTCTTACTACATCCTCCAAAATGAATGAAGAGAAAGAGAAAGAGAGGGAAAGAGAGAGAAGAGAGAAACAGAATGAAGAGAAAGAGAAGAAGTAAGAGAGGAAGAGAGAGAGAGAGAGAGAGAGAGAGAGAGAGAGAGAGAGAGATAGAGACAGAGAGGAAAGGACGAGGAGAGAGAGATTGTAAATTCTTTCAAATTATGAAATTCAAATTAAAGTAGATCTTGATAGAAGAGAAAAGAGTAAAAATAGTTTAATTAGGGCCAAGTGACATCATCAATCCATTCAAATCTAATGATCAAAGACAAAAAAACACCAACTATGTAATTGAAGTAGAAGTATATGGCATCATTAGTTGAAAAAAGTATTTTTTGGACATAAAATGCCCTCATTTTGGTGATGTGTCGGAAGAAGGGCAAAGGTTAAAAAAGTGTTTTCATTGATACCAAATTTTCTTATATGGTAGTAATTTGTTTGTAAACGATGAAATGGATGCTTTGAGGATTGAACTTGTAATAAAAGTTTTTTTTTCTTTTTCTCTTTCATAAATAAAAATAAAAATCTATTGACATAAATAAATATATACATTAAAGAATATAATTTTATTTTTAATTTGCTGAATTTGAATTCTATAAATTGTTGTATTTGTGTTCATTTTATTCAAATCGTTTTCCCTACATTTTGTTCTATAACTAGCCATCCTAAAAAAATGAAGCAACTTGTTTGTCTTTGCATCATCATCTTGTGGCCATGGGGATTTCCAAGTGTGTTTGGAATGGATATGGTTCTTCGGTCGGTGAAGTGTTTGGAATGGATAATGGTTCTTCGTTCGGTGATGCATACATCAAATGGAAGATGAAGTATGGAATCACATATGCAAATAGTTCTGAGGCAGTAAAACGTTTACTGATATTCAAAGAGAATTATGACTTCATTGAAAAGTTTAACAGTAAAGGAAACCACTCCTACTGGCTTGGCTATGATGAATATTCTGATTTAACCAATGAAGAGATGCACACCTTACATGGTGAGAGTCATGAGTATCGTGGGAATCGGAATCGATATTCCCACTATACTCATGACTCTCACCATGTAAAGCGGGAATCTCTTCATCGGTTAAATCAGATTATATAGACTGGAGAGAGCTGGGAACGGTCACCTACGTTAAAGATCAAAAAGAATGTGGTAAATAAAATAACCCTATTTCTTATGTTAATTTTTTTGTAAGCTATTATGAAGCAAACCATAACTTGAGATTTGTATCATATATTAATGTTTGTGTTGTAGGAGCTTGTTGGGCTTTTGCAACTGTGGCAGCACTAGAAGGTATTTGGAAAATAAAGTATGGCGTTATGCCCGTATTATCAGAGCAACAGCTAATTGTGTAGTTTTTGAATTAGTAGATTTTTGAAACAAAGTTAATATCCATACTCATAAATTTTATTTTATTTCAATATTTACTTATTTAAAAAATATTAATTTAAATTTTCAAATATATAAAAATGAAATAAACTTTAAAAAATGACTTTTAAGCTGGAATAAAAGTTTGTATCGAACTCAAACCGAGATTTGAGTTGAACTAATTCTTAACGAGTCGAGCTGAGCTAAGGCGAGTTCGACTCGACTCGACTCATTTCCAGCCCTAGTGGTGGATCATCAAAGGATTCATTCCACATCAATTGTAAAATTTATTTGCATTCTTTTCTTTAATTTTTCCATGAATTTCCTAAGGATTAGTGGCTAATTTCTCTAGATTAAGTCTCTTTAGATGAATTTTCCCAAATTTGTGTTAACCATCTTATTTGTTTAGATCTACTCATTGTAATGATAAACCTCTTATGTTATCAATAATTTTACGTGTTTAATTATTTTTATAATTAGTGGGAAACCCGTGCGTCCGCACGGGTTCTGGTGTGGATCGCGGATATGTCATCAGTTTGGTTTTAAAATTTAAATAAAATAGAAAATATTTTAATTTAATTATAAAATAGGAAAAAAAAAGTAGTCAAAGATAAATATATAAATTAATTAAATCAATCATTATTAAGAAATAATTTTAAACACCAATTTAGAAAAAAACAATTGTGCAAAATAGACATATTTAAAAAAAAACAAAATTGTTAGATATATAAATAAATAAAAAACAACACATTTTTCTCTTGTTTGGATTCATACATTATTTTAAATATTTTTTTTTTTATTTTCTTTAATTGTAAAAAAATGGAATAACCCGATAAAAAATTAATAATGCGTGTAGTTATAATACACCCAATAAAAAACAATCTTGCTAAAAACAATTAAAAATTAAAGTTATTTCATATAGAATAGTAGTTATAATAATGGGTGTATAGATGAAATTAAAAGAGACAAAATAAAAATAGAAAAAAAGTAATTGAGATTAAACATATTTATTTTTGTTGTCTTTAATTGTAAAAAAATATAATATCTTGTGCTTTTCACAAGGTTTTTGGCCACACCAGAACTCGTGCGTTCACACGAGTATCGCTGTGGACCGTGGAATTGTCACCAGTTTGTTATACAAATTCAAACAAATTAGAAAATATATAAATATTATCGGAAAAAATAAAAACTAAAAATTAAAAACTAAAAAATAAAAAATGGACTGGAAAATAATTATATAAGTTTTTTAAAACAACTATTGTTAAGAATAATTATGAAACACATACTTTGTAAAAAAACAATTGTGAAAATAGGAAAAAAAATTGCTTTTTTTAGGATTGATAGAGTTATAATAAAACAGTTTATAAAGTTTGATAAATGAGACAAATAAATATCCAAAATTAGAATTAGTTGAAAATCAGTAGAAAACTAATTTTACTATGGTTTAAAATATAAAAAAAAAATAAAAAGTCAGTAGTACAACTGACATAAGTTTTACATTTATTTTATTTAAATATACAAAAAAAATAAAAATTTGTGCGTTCGCACGAATTTTGGAATGATTACCCGTGCGTTTACACGGTACTAGCGTGTTACTCGTGCGTTCGCACAGATTTTGGCCTGGTTACCCGTACATTCACACGGTATTGGTTCACACTTATTTTGGTCTGGTTACCCGTGCGCTCACACGGTACTGATATATTATCCGTGTGTTCAAACGGTACTGGTGTGGTACGCACGCTTATGTTTTTAAAATATAATAAAAATGTTAATACGAAAAACAAAATTATTAATTATTTATAAAAGAAAGTCATATTTTCAAAGAAAAATAAAAATGCTTTAGAAAAATTATTTTACATCAGTAGTAAAGTTATTTCCGTATATACAAATATTTCATTCAACAATGTATTTTTTTTCTCGTATATAAATGTTTTTTTTTATTTTAATAATATTTATGAAAATATTTGAATCAATAGTAATATTTTTTCCGTATTTAAAAATATTTGAATTAATAGTAAAGTTGTTCCTCTATATAAATATATGAATATTTAATCTTATTTTTTTTCCTGGAGGTTTCTAATAAATATTAGAAATGTAAATATTTTTGAATGAGAATCACAAATTTAGATGGGGATTCCAATCATGCGCAAGTTCATTTATGAGGTTATCATGTGAATATTTTGTGAGTATTTCAATCATACATTTTTTATTAAATAAAACATTGATGACTGTCTCAAAAGCATAATTGGATTTGCATTATTAAAATTTAAATACATTTGCATTATGAAATAATTTTAAATTGCTTTATAAATAAGACAAATATTATAGTATATATAAAATGCATAGTACAATGATAAAAAGAGTTTTTTAATAATAAAATGCATAAAAAAATAGTCTTCAATTTAGTGGTCCCCACATATGGCCATGCCCACACGCCATCATGTCTTTCTGCCATCATGTCTTTCTGTCTTTGTGTATAGGAAGTTGGTAGGTTTACTGTTGCAAAAGCAATATAAAAAGTATTTTAAAACTATTTTGAAAGTCTCAAGGTGATCTTGCGTATGGAAAAGAGGTGTAGTCATATCACATATGGTTTAAAGAGAAGGTCCATGATTATAAATCCATAGAAGTTTTGGGGTGGAAAGTATGTGTCCAAAATTTTTAGTTGAAAGATTTCAACAGCATGATTAAAAAAATCATTTACTTCTGAAGCACACGACAGTTATACGAAAGAGTTGTGCTACTGAAAATTCTTTTGAAGCACACGGTCGTTATATTCAAGAGTCGTGTTGCATAATAACGTTAAAAAAATGTTACAAAATAAATGGTCCTTTAAAATATAGAATCGATTAAGAATGTTGTGGTCAACCACATAATTAGGTTGTGCAGATTAAATATTTTTCCTGGACATATACGAAAATTTACAACGAATAATAAATGTGTACTCCCCATCATTATATGTTTTTTATTGATGAAAAAGCCAAGTTTCATAACTGATGCCATGTTAAAACAATGCAAGCAGGTTGTAACAAAACATAATGTATTTAAATAGCATGAAATAAGGGTTGTAGTATTCCTTGATTAGAGGATACACAAATATAGCAATTTCACAAATATAAAAATTACACAAAAGCCAGTGTTGCAAGGACTCGCTGCAGTTCTTGCATGTGGGTGTCTCCCCATGGCACAAGATACTTCTTAGCATATGCTTCTTAAATTGTTTTCAGTTCTTACCATTTGTATGAACTCTTGAAGTCTCAACTGGAACTCCAATTTGCTATGTTAATAGTAAACTGCTCTTAATTAACAACTGTAAATAATACAATGCCCAAATTATGCATTTGTTACCAACAATGAACATCATACAAAAATAATACCTAGTGGCAGTTGATAATTAAGAAAGTCTGGCTTTTCATCAATTTAAAAAAATAACATTTTTGAACTATACTTGCACTATTTTTATTGTATTTTATTTACTTATTAAGAGCATGCATATACGGTGGTTGTTTATTTCTCTTTTCTATGAACATATTCTATAGTTGTTGGATATCTAGGACAATCCTACAAATTCTTATGGCCTTAACAGAAACGCATGTTTCCGAAATTACCTTCCAAGGAACATTTTCCTTCCAACAACTCCAAGCTTTACTTAAGTGCTTCAATATGTTTTTGGCCATATTGTGTTTACTACCCTCTGTCATTCAGGAGACCATAACACCATAACATGAGTAAAATCAGAGAGATAAATGCAGAAGCCACTTGGAGAATGAATGAAATAAAGAAATTGAAAAATTTGTTTGACAACCTCTAATTTTCCCTACTTCTCGCAATTTCGAATACCGGGATCAACCCGTGCTCTGCTGCTCTCAAGCTTCACATAAACCTTAGAGATCCTGACCAGGTCTTTCAATCCTCAGACCATGAAACGCAGCAACAACAACCACCGTTTCATTCCTGTTTTTCATCAAACACATGGAGAATAAAAACCGAAAACGTGAAAGAAAAAATTAAATTCTGATTAAAATAAAGCGATTTGAGTTGGGATAAACTTCGAATGTCGTGGATGTACATCTAAAAATCCTTTGACTGAAAATCCTTTCGTGTCGAGCCACCACAAGGCTTCGTCATTGATATGCAAGATACACAAGATACATATAGTATTCAACATTAAAGATACACAAAATAGCAATTATTCCCTCATATAGTAGAACACACAACCTCTACCATCTATACCACCTGTCAATAGTAGAACAACAACAACGAAAATGGAAAGACGAAGAAGAAAAGAAAGTAGAACAACAACATCAGTAGCAGTAGGATGAAATTTAGTATCCATTTCAAAACGATGGGATGAACTATTTGAGAAAGCATGCTTAAGCCATAATAAACAAAATAAAAGATAAAACACATATCTGAGGAAATTATCCGTCACGGTGCCTTTTTTGCTTATTGTCTCTTATTACATCCTCCAAAATGAATGAAGAGAAAGAGAATAGGGGGAATGAGAGAGAGAAGAGAGAAACAGAATGAAGAGAAGGAGAAAAAGTAAGAGAGGGAAGAGAGAGAGAGAGAGAGAGAGAGAGAGAGAGAGAGAGAGAGGAAAGGACGAGGAGACAGAGATTGTAAATTCTTTCAAATTATGAAATTCAAATTAAATTAGATCTTAATAGAAGAGAAAAGAGTAAAAGTAGTTTAATTAGGACCAAGTGACATCATCAATCCATTCAAATCTAATGATCAAAGACAAAAAAAACACCAACTATGTAATTGAAGTAGAAGTATATGACATCATTAGTTGGAAAAAGTATTTTTTGGACATAAAATGCCCTCATTTTGGTGATGTGTCGGAAGAATGGCAAAGGTTAAAAAAGTGTTTTCATTGGTACCAAATTTTCTTATATGGTAGATATTTGTTTGTAAACGATGAAAGGGATGCTTTGAAAATTGAACTTGTAATAAAAGTATTTTCTTCTTTTTCTCTTTCATAAATAAAAATTAAAATCTATTGACATAAATAAATATATACATTAAAGAATATAATTTTATTTTTAATTTGTTGAATTTGAATTCTATAAATTGTTGTATTTGTGTTCATTTTATTCAAATCGTTTTCCCTACATTTTGTTCTATAACTAGCCATCCTAAACAAATGAAGCAACTTGTTTGTCTTTGCATCATCATCTTGTGGCCATGGGGATTTCCAAGTGTGTTTGGAATGGATAATGGTTCTTCGGTCGGTGAAGTGTTTGGAATGGATAATGGTTCTTTGTTCGGTGATGCATACATCCAATGGAGGATGAATTATGGAATCACATATACAAATAATTCTGAGGCGGTAAAATGTTTGCTGATATTCAAAGAGAATTATGACTTCATTGAAAAGTTTAGCAGTGAAGGAAACCACTCTTACTGGCTTGACTATGATGAATATTCTGATTTAAACGATGAAGAGATTCACGCTTTACATCGTGACACTCATGAGTATCGTGAGAATCGAAATCGAACTCGTCTGTGAAATTCCCACGATACTCATGACTCTCACTATGTAAAGCTTGAATCTCTTCATCGGTAAAATCAGAATATTCATCATAGTCAAGCCAGTAAGAGTGGTTTCCTTCATTGTTAAACTTTTCAATGAAGTCATAATTCTCTTTGAATATCAGCAAACGATTTACCGCATCGGAATCATTCCAGATTATATAGACTGGAGAGAGCTAGGAGCGGTCACCTACGTTAAAGATCAAAAAGAATGTGGTAAATAAAATAACCCTATTTCTTATGCTAATTTTTTTGTAAGTTATTATGAAGCAAACCATAACTTGAGATTTGTATCATATATTAATGTTTGTGTTGTAGGAGCTTGTTGGGCTTTTGCAACTGTGGCAGCAGTAGAAGGTATTTGGAAAATAAAGTATTGGGTTCTGCCCGTATTATCAGAGCAACAGCTAATTGTGTAGTTTTTGAATTAGTAGATTTTTGAAACAAAGTTAAATTCCATACTCATAACTTTTATTTTATTTCAATATTTACTTATTTAAAAAATATTAATTTAAATTTTCGAATATATAAAAATGAAATAAACTTTAAAAAATGGCTTTTAAGCTGGAATAA
The DNA here is from genome assembly GCA_022829125.1 of Lathyrus tuberosus. Classification (NCBI taxonomy): domain Eukaryota; kingdom Viridiplantae; phylum Streptophyta; class Magnoliopsida; order Fabales; family Fabaceae; genus Lathyrus; species Lathyrus tuberosus. Next base: position 45,816 of record JALAZF010000525.1, read on the forward strand.
AAGTTCGTATCGAACTCGAACCGAGATTTGAGCTGAACTAATTCTTAACGAGTCGAGCTGAGCTAAGGCGAGTTCGACTCGACTCGACTCATTTCCAGCCCTAGTGGTGGATCATCAAAGGATTCATTCCACATCAATTGTAAAATTTATTTGCATTCTTTTCTTTAATTTTTCCATGAATTTCCTAAGGATTAGGGGCTAATTTCTCTAGATTAAGTCTCTTTAGATGAATTTTTCCAAATTTGTGTTAACCATCTTATTTGTTTTGATCAACTCATTGTAATGATAAACCTCTTATGTTATCAATAATTTTACGTGTTTAATTATTTTTATAACTAGTGGGAAACCCGTGCGTCCGCACGGGTTCTGGTGTGGATCGCGGATATGTCATCAGTTTGGTTTTAAAATTTAAATAAAATAGAAAATATTTTAATTTAATTATAAAATAGGAAAAAAAAAAGTAGTAAAAGATAAATATATAAATTAATTAAATCAATCATTATTAAGAAATAATTTTAAACACCAATTTAGATAAAAAAAACAATTGTGCAAAATAGACATATTTAAAAAAAAACAAAATTGTTAGATATATAAATAAATAAAAAAACAACACATTTTTCTCGTGTTTGGATTCATACGTTATTTTAAATATATTTCTTTTATTTTCTTTATTGTAAAAAAATGGAATGACCAGATAAAAAATTAATAATGGGTGTAGTTATAATACACCCAATAAAAAACAATCGTGCTAAAAATAATTAAAAATTAAAGTTATTTCATATAGAGTAGTAGTTATAATAATGGGTGTATAGATGAAATTAAAAGAGACAAAATAAAAATAGAAAAAATTAGAAAAAAAGTAATTGAGAATAAACATATTTATTTTTGTTGTCTTTAATTGTAAAAAAATATAATATCTTGTGCTTTTCACAAGGTTTTTGGCCGCACCAGAACTCGTGCGTTCACACGAGTATCGTTGTGGACCGTGGAATTGTCACCGGTTTGTTATACAAATTCAAACAAATTAGAAAATATCAAAATATTACTGGAAAAATTAAAAACTAAAAAATAAAAAATGGACTGGAAAATAATTATATAAGTTTTTTAAAACAACTATTGTTAAGAATAACTATGAAACACATACTTTGTAAAAAAAACAATTGTGAAAATAGGAAAAAAAACTGCTTTTTTTAGGGTTGATAGAGTTATAATAAAAAGGTTTACAAAGTTTGATAAATGGGACAAATAAATATCCAAAATTAGAATTAGTTGAAAATCAGTAGAAAACTAATTTTACTATGGTTTAAAAAATAAAAAAATAAAAAGTCAGTAGTACAACTGACATAAGTTTTACATTTATTTTATTTAAATATACAAAAAATTAATAATAATTTGTGCGTTCGCACAAATTTTGGAATGATTACCCATGCGTTTACACGGTACTAGCGTGTTACTCGTGCGTTCGCACAGATTTTGGCCTGGTTACCCGTACGTTCACACGGTATTGGTTCACACTTATTTTGGTCTGGTTACCCGTGCGCTCACACGGTACTGATATATTATCCGTGTGTTCACACGGTACTGGTGTGGTACGCACGCTTATGTTTTTAAAATATAATAAAAATGTTAATACGAAAAACAAAATTATTAATTATTTATAAAAGAAAGTCATATTTTTCAAAGAAAAATAAAAATGCTTTAGAAAAATTATTTTACATCAGTAGTAAAGTTATTTCCGTATATACAAATATTTCATTCAACAATGTATTTTTTTTCTCGTATATAAATATTTTTTTATTTTAATAATATTTATAAAAATATTTGAATCAATAGTAATGTTTTTTTCGTATTTAAAAATATTTGAATTAATAGTAAAGTTGTTCCTCTATATAAATATATGAATATTTAATCTTATTTTTTTCCTGGAGGTTTCTAATAAATATTAGAAATGTAAATATTTTTGAATGAGAATCACAAATTTAGATGGGGTATTCTAATTATGCGCAAGTTCATTTATGAGGTTATCATGTGAATATTTTGTGAGTATTTCAATCATACATTTTTAATTAAATAAAACATTGATGACTGTCTCAAAAGCATAATTGGATTTGCATTATTAAAATTTAAATACATTTGCATTATGAAATAACTTTAAATTGCTTTATAAATAAGACAAATATTATAGTATATATAAAATGCATAGTACAATGATAAAAAGAGTTTTTTAATAATAAAATGCATAAAAAAATAGTCTTCAATTTAGTGGTCCCCACATATGGCCATGCCCACACGCCATCATGTCTTTCTGTCTTTGTGTATAGGAAGTTGGTAGGTTTACTGTTGCAAAAGCAATATAAAAAGTATTTTAAAACTATTTTGAAAGTCTCAAGGTGATCTTGCGTATGGAAAAGAGGTGTAGTCATATCACATATGGTTTAAAGAGAAGGTCCATGATTATAAATCCATAGAAGTTTTGGGGTGGAAAGTATGTGTCCAAAATTTTTAGTTGAAAGATTTCAACAGCATGATTAAAAAAATCATTTACTTCTGAAGCACACGACAGTTATACGAAAGAGTTGTGCTACTGAAAATTCTTTTGAAGCACACGGTCGTTATATTCAAGAGTTGTGTTGCATAATAACGTTAAAAAAATGTTACAAAATAAATGGTCCTTTAAAATATAGAATCGATTAAGAATGTTGTGGTCAACCACATAATTAGGTTGTGCGGATTAAATATTTTTCCTGGACATATAGGAAAATTTACAACGAATAATAAATGTGTACTCCCCATCATTATATGTTTTTTATTGATGAAAAAGCCAAGTTTCATAACTGATGCCATGTTAAAACAATGCAAGCAGGTTGTAACAAAACATAATGTATTTAAATAGCACGAAATAAGGGTTGTAGTATTCCTTGATTAGAGGATACACAAATATAGCAATTTCACAAATATAACAATTACGCAAAAGTCAGTGTTGCGAAGACTCGCTGCAGTTCTTGCATGTGGGTGTCTCCCCATGGCACAAGATACTTCTTAGCATATGCTTCTTAAATTGTTTCCAGTTCTTACCATTTGTATGAACTCTTGAAGTCTCAACTGGAACTCCAATTTGCTCTGTTAATAGTAAACTACTCTTAATTAACAACTGTAAATAGTACAATGCCCAAATTATGCATTTGTTACCAACAATGAATATCATACAAAAATATTACCTAGTGGCAGTTGATAATTAAGAAAGTCTGGCTTTTCATCAATTTAAAAAAATAACATTTTTGAACCAGACTTGCACCATTTTTATTGTATTTTATTTACTTATTATGAACATGCATATACGGTGGTTATTTATTTCTCTTTTCTATGAACATATTCTATTGTTGTTGGATAACTAGGACAATCATACAAATTCTTATGGCCTTAACAGAAATGCATGTTTCCTAAATTACCTTCCAAGGAACATTTTCCTTCCAACAACTCCAAGCTTTACTTAAGTGCTTCAATATGTTTTTGGCCGTATTGTGCTTACTACCCTCTGTCATTCAGGAGACCATAACACCATAGCATGAGTAAAATCAGAGAGATAACTGCATAAGCCACTTAGAGAATGAATGAAATTAAAAAATTGAAAAATTTGTTTGACAACCTCTAATTTTCCCAACTTCTCGCAATTTCGAATACCGGGATCAACCCGTGCTCTGCTGCTCTCAAGCTTCACACAAACCTTAGAGATCCTGACCGGGTCTTTCAATCCTCAGACCATGAAACGCAGCAACAGCAACCACCGTGTCATTCTTGCTTTTCATCAAACTTATGGAAGGCAAGCTCAAACATGCATTAAATCGGTAAACTGAAACACGAAAGTTATAGTCAGCTAATATAGTTCACTGTGATTTACACTGCAATCGATGTTCGAACACAAACTCATGTGATATTCGACACCATTCAACCGATTTGAAACAACAGCAGCAACGCGTAACAGATCGAACACACCTGTAGCAAAACAACAAACAACTTCCATCAGCTCGTTGGTTATGTTACAAAAGAAATGTTAATCAGTACCTCAAATTCAACAACATCTACCTTGGGCCATTGGTTATGTTTTGACGACGAAACTGCTGAGGCGGTTGCCGAAGCTTCTGTTCAGACATTCTTTGTGAATCCTGATATTGCAGAACATAAGATTGGAATAACAACAGAAAAAAGTATGAGATTAAGATTGGAATAACAACAGAAAAAAAGCATGAGAAACAAAACTGAGTGAGATATGATTATACTATGCTAATGATCCAAAGTGAAGAGAAAATTCCCAAATTCCCCAAAACTTGTTTCACGACGAATAAAAATCGAAAACGTGAAAGAAAAAATTAAATTCAGATTAAAATAAAGCGATTTGAGTTGGGACAAACCTCGAATGTCGTGGATGTACATCTGAAAATACTTTCGGGTCGAGCCACCAGAAGGATTCGTCATTGATATGCAAGATACACAAGATACATATAGTTTTCAACATTAAAGATACACAAAATAGCAATTCTTCACTCATATAGTAGAACACACAACCTCTACCATCTATACCACCTGTCAATAGTAGAACAACAACAACGAAAATGAAAAGACGAAGAAGAAAAGAAAGTAGAACAACAACATCAGTAGCAGTAGTATGAAATTTAGTATCCATTTCAAAACGACAGGATGAACTATTTGAGAAAGCATGCTTAAGCCATAATAAACAATATAAAAGATAAAACACATATCTGAGGAAATTACCCGTCATGGTGTCGTTTTTGCTTATTGTCTCTTACTACATCCTCCAAAATGAATGAAGAGAAAGAGAAAGAGAGGGAAAGAGAGAGAAGAGAGAAACAGAATGAAGAGAAAGAGAAGAAGTAAGAGAGGAAAGAGAGAGAGAGAGAGAGAGAGAGAGAGAGAGAGAGAGAGATAGAGACAGAGAGGAAAGGACGAGGAGAGAGAGATTGTAAATTCTTTCAAATTATGAAATTCAAATTAAAGTAGATCTTGATAGAAGAGAAAAGAGTAAAAATAGTTTAATTAGGGCCAAGTGACATCATCAATCCATTCAAATCTAATGATCAAAGACAAAAAAACACCAACTATGTAATTGAAGTAGAAGTATATGGCATCATTAGTTGAAAAAAGTATTTTTTGGACATAAAATGCCCTCATTTTGGTGATGTGTCGGAAGAAGGGCAAAGGTTAAAAAAGTGTTTTCATTGATACCAAATTTTCTTATATGATAGTAATTTGTTTGTAAACGATGAAATGGATGCTTTGAGGATTGAACTTGTAATAAAAGTTTTTTTTTCTTTTTCTCTTTCATAAATAAAAATAAAAATCTATTGACATAAATAAATATATACATTAAAGAATATAATTTTATTTTTAATTTGCTGAATTTGAATTCTATAAATTGTTGTATTTGTGTTCATTTTATTCAAATCGTTTTCCCTACATTTTGTTCTATAACTAGCCATCCTAAAAAAATGAAGCAACTTGTTTGTCTTTGCATCATCATCTTGTGGCCATGGGGATTTCCAAGTGTGTTTGGAATGGATATGGTTCTTCGGTCGGTGAAGTGTTTGGAATGGATAATGGTTCTTCGTTCGGTGATGCATACATCAAATGGAAGATGAAGTATGGAATCACATATGCAAATAGTTCTGAGGCAGTAAAACGTTTACTGATATTCAAAGAGAATTATGACTTCATTGAAAAGTTTAACAGTAAAGGAAACCACTCCTACTGGCTTGGCTATGATGAATATTCTGATTTAACCAATGAAGAGATGCACACCTTACATGGTGAGAGTCATGAGTATCGTGGGAATCGGAATCGATATTCCCACTATACTCATGACTCTCACCATGTAAAGCGGGAATCTCTTCATCGGTTAAATCAGATTATATAGACTGGAGAGAGCTGGGAACGGTCACCTACGTTAAAGATCAAAAAGAATGTGGTAAATAAAATAACCCTATTTCTTATGTTAATTTTTTTGTAAGCTATTATGAAGCAAACCATAACTTGAGATTTGTATCATATATTAATGTTTGTGTTGTAGGAGCTTGTTGGGCTTTTGCAACTGTGGCAGCACTAGAAGGTATTTGGAAAATAAAGTATGGCGTTATGCCCGTATTATCAGAGCAACAGCTAATTGTGTAGTTTTTGAATTAGTAGATTTTTGAAACAAAGTTAATATCCATACTCATAAATTTTATTTTATTTCAATATTTACTTATTTAAAAAATATTAATTTAAATTTTCAAATATATAAAAATGAAATAAACTTTAAAAAATGACTTTTAAGCTGGAATAAAAGTTTGTATCGAACTCAAACCGAGATTTGAGTTGAACTAATTCTTAACGAGTCGAGCTGAGCTAAGGCGAGTTCGACTCGACTCGACTCATTTCCAGCCCTAGTGGTGGATCATCAAAGGATTCATTCCACATCAATTGTAAAATTTATTTGCATTCTTTTCTTTAATTTTTCCATGAATTTCCTAAGGATTAGTGGCTAATTTCTCTAGATTAAGTCTCTTTAGATGAATTTTCCCAAATTTGTGTTAACCATCTTATTTGTTTAGATCTACTCATTGTAATGATAAACCTCTTATGTTATCAATAATTTTACGTGTTTAATTATTTTTATAATTAGTGGGAAACCCGTGCGTCCGCACGGGTTCTGGTGTGGATCGCGGATATGTCATCAGTTTGGTTTTAAAATTTAAATAAAATAGAAAATATTTTAATTTAATTATAAAATAGGAAAAAAAAAGTAGTCAAAGATAAATATATAAATTAATTAAATCAATCATTATTAAGAAATAATTTTAAACACCAATTTAGAAAAAAACAATTGTGCAAAATAGACATATTTAAAAAAAAACAAAATTGTTAGATATATAAATAAATAAAAAACAACACATTTTTCTCTTGTTTGGATTCATACATTATTTTAAATATTTTTTTTTTTATTTTCTTTAATTGTAAAAAAATGGAATAACCCGATAAAAAATTAATAATGCGTGTAGTTATAATACACCCAATAAAAAACAATCTTGCTAAAAACAATTAAAAATTAAAGTTATTTCATATAGAATAGTAGTTATAATAATGGGTGTATAGATGAAATTAAAAGAGACAAAATAAAAATAGAAAAAAAGTAATTGAGATTAAACATATTTATTTTTGTTGTCTTTAATTGTAAAAAAATATAATATCTTGTGCTTTTCACAAGGTTTTTGGCCACACCAGAACTCGTGCGTTCACACGAGTATCGCTGTGGACCGTGGAATTGTCACCAGTTTGTTATACAAATTCAAACAAATTAGAAAATATATAAATATTATCGGAAAAAATAAAAACTAAAAATTAAAAACTAAAAAATAAAAAATGGACTGGAAAATAATTATATAAGTTTTTTAAAACAACTATTGTTAAGAATAATTATGAAACACATACTTTGTAAAAAAACAATTGTGAAAATAGGAAAAAAAATTGCTTTTTTTAGGATTGATAGAGTTATAATAAAACAGTTTATAAAGTTTGATAAATGAGACAAATAAATATCCAAAATTAGAATTAGTTGAAAATCAGTAGAAAACTAATTTTACTATGGTTTAAAATATAAAAAAAAAATAAAAAGTCAGTAGTACAACTGACATAAGTTTTACATTTATTTTATTTAAATATACAAAAAAAATAAAAATTTGTGCGTTCGCACGAATTTTGGAATGATTACCCGTGCGTTTACACGGTACTAGCGTGTTACTCGTGCGTTCGCACAGATTTTGGCCTGGTTACCCGTACATTCACACGGTATTGGTTCACACTTATTTTGGTCTGGTTACCCGTGCGCTCACACGGTACTGATATATTATCCGTGTGTTCAAACGGTACTGGTGTGGTACGCACGCTTATGTTTTTAAAATATAATAAAAATGTTAATACGAAAAACAAAATTATTAATTATTTATAAAAGAAAGTCATATTTTCAAAGAAAAATAAAAATGCTTTAGAAAAATTATTTTACATCAGTAGTAAAGTTATTTCCGTATATACAAATATTTCATTCAACAATGTATTTTTTTTCTCGTATATAAATGTTTTTTTTTTATTTTAATAATATTTATGAAAATATTTGAATCAATAGTAATATTTTTTCCGTATTTAAAAATATTTGAATTAATAGTAAAGTTGTTCCTCTATATAAATATATGAATATTTAATCTTATTTTTTTTCCTGGAGGTTTCTAATAAATATTAGAAATGTAAATATTTTTGAATGAGAATCACAAATTTAGATGGGGATTCCAATCATGCGCAAGTTCATTTATGAGGTTATCATGTGAATATTTTGTGAGTATTTCAATCATACATTTTTTATTAAATAAAACATTGATGACTGTCTCAAAAGCATAATTGGATTTGCATTATTAAAATTTAAATACATTTGCATTATGAAATAATTTTAAATTGCTTTATAAATAAGACAAATATTATAGTATATATAAAATGCATAGTACAATGATAAAAAGAGTTTTTTAATAATAAAATGCATAAAAAAATAGTCTTCAATTTAGTGGTCCCCACATATGGCCATGCCCACACGCCATCATGTCTTTCTGCCATCATGTCTTTCTGTCTTTGTGTATAGGAAGTTGGTAGGTTTACTGTTGCAAAAGCAATATAAAAAGTATTTTAAAACTATTTTGAAAGTCTCAAGGTGATCTTGCGTATGGAAAAGAGGTGTAGTCATATCACATATGGTTTAAAGAGAAGGTCCATGATTATAAATCCATAGAAGTTTTGGGGTGGAAAGTATGTGTCCAAAATTTTTAGTTGAAAGATTTCAACAGCATGATTAAAAAAATCATTTACTTCTGAAGCACACGACAGTTATACGAAAGAGTTGTGCTACTGAAAATTCTTTTGAAGCACACGGTCGTTATATTCAAGAGTCGTGTTGCATAATAACGTTAAAAAAATGTTACAAAATAAATGGTCCTTTAAAATATAGAATCGATTAAGAATGTTGTGGTCAACCACATAATTAGGTTGTGCAGATTAAATATTTTTCCTGGACATATACGAAAATTTACAACGAATAATAAATGTGTACTCCCCATCATTATATGTTTTTTATTGATGAAAAAGCCAAGTTTCATAACTGATGCCATGTTAAAACAATGCAAGCAGGTTGTAACAAAACATAATGTATTTAAATAGCATGAAATAAGGGTTGTAGTATTCCTTGATTAGAGGATACACAAATATAGCAATTTCACAAATATAAAAATTACACAAAAGCCAGTGTTGCAAGGACTCGCTGCAGTTCTTGCATGTGGGTGTCTCCCCATGGCACAAGATACTTCTTAGCATATGCTTCTTAAATTGTTTTCAGTTCTTACCATTTGTATGAACTCTTGAAGTCTCAACTGGAACTCCAATTTGCTATGTTAATAGTAAACTGCTCTTAATTAACAACTGTAAATAATACAATGCCCAAATTATGCATTTGTTACCAACAATGAACATCATACAAAAATAATACCTAGTGGCAGTTGATAATTAAGAAAGTCTGGCTTTTCATCAATTTAAAAAAATAACATTTTTGAACTATACTTGCACTATTTTTATTGTATTTTATTTACTTATTAAGAGCATGCATATACGGTGGTTGTTTATTTCTCTTTTCTATGAACATATTCTATAGTTGTTGGATATCTAGGACAATCCTACAAATTCTTATGGCCTTAACAGAAACGCATGTTTCCGAAATTACCTTCCAAGGAACATTTTCCTTCCAACAACTCCAAGCTTTACTTAAGTGCTTCAATATGTTTTTGGCCATATTGTGTTTACTACCCTCTGTCATTCAGGAGACCATAACACCATAACATGAGTAAAATCAGAGAGATAAATGCAGAAGCCACTTGGAGAATGAATGAAATAAAGAAATTGAAAAATTTGTTTGACAACCTCTAATTTTCCCTACTTCTCGCAATTTCGAATACCGGGATCAACCCGTGCTCTGCTGCTCTCAAGCTTCACATAAACCTTAGAGATCCTGACCAGGTCTTTCAATCCTCAGACCATGAAACGCAGCAACAACAACCACCATTTCATTCCTGTTTTTCATCAAACACATGGAGAATAAAAACCGAAAACGTGAAAGAAAAAATTAAATTCTGATTAAAATAAAGCGATTTGAGTTGGGATAAACTTCGAATGTCGTGGATGTACATCTAAAAATCCTTTGACTGAAAATCCTTTCGTGTCGAGCCACCACAAGGCTTCGTCATTGATATGCAAGATACACAAGATACATATAGTATTCAACATTAAAGATACACAAAATAGCAATTATTCCCTCATATAGTAGAACACACAACCTCTACCATCTATACCACCTGTCAATAGTAGAACAACAACAACGAAAATGGAAAGACGAAGAAGAAAAGAAAGTAGAACAACAACATCAGTAGCAGTAGGATGAAATTTAGTATCCATTTCAAAACGATGGGATGAACTATTTGAGAAAGCATGCTTAAGCCATAATAAACAAAATAAAAGATAAAACACATATCTGAGGAAATTATCCGTCACGGTGCCTTTTTTGCTTATTGTCTCTTATTACATCCTCCAAAATGAATGAAGAGAAAGAGAATAGGGGGAATGAGAGAGAGAAGAGAGAAACAGAATGAAGAGAAGGAGAAAAAGTAAGAGAGGGAAGAGAGAGAGAGAGAGAGAGAGAGAGAGAGAGAGAGAGAGAGAGAGAGAGGAAAGGACGAGGAGACAGAGATTGTAAATTCTTTCAAATTATGAAATTCAAATTAAATTAGATCTTAATAGAAGAGAAAAGAGTAAAAGTAGTTTAATTAGGACCAAGTGACATCATCAATCCATTCAAATCTAATGATCAAAGACAAAAAAAACACCAACTATGTAATTGAAGTAGAAGTATATGACATCATTAGTTGGAAAAAGTATTTTTTGGACATAAAATGCCCTCATTTTGGTGATGTGTCGGAAGAATGGCAAAGGTTAAAAAAGTGTTTTCATTGGTACCAAATTTTCTTATATGGTAGATATTTGTTTGTAAACGATGAAAGGGATGCTTTGAAAATTGAACTTGTAATAAAAGTATTTTCTTCTTTTTCTCTTTCATAAATAAAAATTAAAATCTATTGACATAAATAAATATATACATTAAAGAATATAATTTTATTTTTAATTTGTTGAATTTGAATTCTATAAATTGTTGTATTTGTGTTCATTTTATTCAAATCGTTTTCCCTACATTTTGTTCTATAACTAGCCATCCTAAACAAATGAAGCAACTTGTTTGTCTTTGCATCATCATCTTGTGGCCATGGGGATTTCCAAGTGTGTTTGGAATGGATAATGGTTCTTCGGTCGGTGAAGTGTTTGGAATGGATAATGGTTCTTTGTTCGGTGATGCATACATCCAATGGAGGATGAATTATGGAATCACATATACAAATAATTCTGAGGCGGTAAAATGTTTGCTGATATTCAAAGAGAATTATGACTTCATTGAAAAGTTTAGCAGTGAAGGAAACCACTCTTACTGGCTTGACTATGATGAATATTCTGATTTAAACGATGAAGAGATTCACGCTTTACATCGTGACACTCATGAGTATCGTGAGAATCGAAATCGAACTCGTCTGTGAAATTCCCACGATACTCATGACTCTCACTATGTAAAGCTTGAATCTCTTCATCGGTAAAATCAGAATATTCATCATAGTCAAGCCAGTAAGAGTGGTTTCCTTCATTGTTAAACTTTTCAATGAAGTCATAATTCTCTTTGAATATCAGCAAACGATTTACCGCATCGGAATCATTCCAGATTATATAGACTGGAGAGAGCTAGGAGCGGTCACCTACGTTAAAGATCAAAAAGAATGTGGTAAATAAAATAACCCTATTTCTTATGCTAATTTTTTTGTAAGTTATTATGAAGCAAACCATAACTTGAGATTTGTATCATATATTAATGTTTGTGTTGTAGGAGCTTGTTGGGCTTTTGCAACTGTGGCAGCAGTAGAAGGTATTTGGAAAATAAAGTATTGGGTTCTGCCCGTATTATCAGAGCAACAGCTAATTGTGTAGTTTTTGAATTAGTAGATTTTTGAAACAAAGTTAAATTCCATACTCATAACTTTTATTTTATTTCAATATTTACTTATTTAAAAAATATTAATTTAAATTTTCGAATATATAAAAATGAAATAAACTTTAAAAAATGGCTTTTAAGCTGGAATAAAAGTTCGTATCGAACTCGAACCGAGATTTGAGCTGAACTAATTCTTAACGAGTCGAGCTGAGCTAAGGCGAGTTCGACTCGACTCGACTCATTTCCAGCCCTAGTGGTGGATCATCAAAGGATTCATTCCACATCAATTGTAAAATTTATTTGCATTCTTTTCTTTAATTTTTCCATGAATTTCCTAAGGATTAGGGGCTAATTTCTCTAGATTAAGTCTCTTTAGATGAATTTTTCCAAATTTGTGTTAACCATCTTATTTGTTTTGATCAACTCATTGTAATGATAAACCTCTTATGTTATCAATAATTTTACGTGTTTAATTATTTTTATAACTAGTGGGAAACCCGTGCGTCCGCACGGGTTCTGGTGTGGATCGCGGATATGTCATCAGTTTGGTTTTAAAATTTAAATAAAATAGAAAATATTTTAATTTAATTATAAAATAGGAAAAAAAAAAGTAGTAAAAGATAAATATATAAATTAATTAAATCAATCATTATTAAGAAATAATTTTAAACACCAATTTAGATAAAAAAAACAATTGTGCAAAATAGACATATTTAAAAAAAAACAAAATTGTTAGATATATAAATAAATAAAAAAACAACACATTTTTCTCGTGTTTGGATTCATACGTTATTTTAAATATATTTCTTTTATTTTCTTTATTGTAAAAAAATGGAATGACCAGATAAAAAATTAATAATGGGTGTAGTTATAATACACCCAATAAAAAACAATCGTGCTAAAAATAATTAAAAATTAAAGTTATTTCATATAGAGTAGTAGTTATAATAATGGGTGTATAGATGAAATTAAAAGACACAAAATAAAAATAGAAAAAATTAGAAAAAAAGTAATTGAGAATAAACATATTTATTTTTGTTGTCTTTAATTGTAAAAAAATATAATATCTTGTGCTTTTCACAAGGTTTTTGGCCGCACCAGAACTCGTGCGTTCACACGAGTATCGTTGTGGACCGTGGAATTGTCACCGGTTTGTTATACAAATTCAAACAAATTAGAAAATATCAAAATATTACTGGAAAAATTAAAAACTAAAAAATAAAAAATGGACTGGAAAATAATTATATAAGTTTTTTAAAACAACTATTGTTAAGAATAACTATGAAACACATACTTTGTAAAAAAAACAATTGTGAAAATAGGAAAAAAAACTGCTTTTTTTAGGGTTGATAGAGTTATAATAAAAAGGTTTACAAAGTTTGATAAATGGGACAAATAAATATCCAAAATTAGAATTAGTTGAAAATCAGTAGAAAACTAATTTTACTATGGTTTAAAAAATAAAAAAATAAAAAGTCAGTAGTACAACTGACATAAGTTTTACATTTATTTTATTTAAATATACAAAAAATTAATAATAATTTGTGCGTTCGCACAAATTTTGGAATGATTACCCATGCGTTTACACGGTACTAGCGTGTTACTCGTGCGTTCGCACAGATTTTGGCCTGGTTACCCGTACGTTCACACGGTATTGGTTCACACTTATTTTGGTCTGGTTACCCGTGCGCTCACACGGTACTGATATATTATCCGTGTGTTCACACGGTACTGGTGTGGTACGCACGCTTATGTTTTTAAAATATAATAAAAATGTTAATACGAAAAACAAAATTATTAATTATTTATAAAAGAAAGTCATATTTTTCAAAGAAAAATAAAAATGCTTTAGAAAAATTATTTTACATCAGTAGTAAAGTTATTTCCGTATATACAAATATTTCATTCAACAATGTATTTTTTTTCTCGTATATAAATATTTTTTTATTTTAATAATATTTATAAAAATATTTGAATCAATAGTAATGTTTTTTTCGTATTTAAAAATATTTGAATTAATAGTAAAGTTGTTCCTCTATATAAATATATGAATATTTAATCTTATTTTTTTCCTGGAGGTTTCTAATAAATATTAGAAATGTAAATATTTTTGAATGAGAATCACAAATTTAGATGGGGTATTCTAATTATGCGCAAGTTCATTTATGAGGTTATCATGTGAATATTTTGTGAGTATTTCAATCATACATTTTTAATTAAATAAAACATTGATGACTGTCTCAAAAGCATAATTGGATTTGCATTATTAAAATTTAAATACATTTGCATTATGAAATAACTTTAAATTGCTTTATAAATAAGACAAATATTATAGTATATATAAAATGCATAGTACAATGATAAAAAGAGTTTTTTAATAATAAAATGCATAAAAAAATAGTCTTCAATTTAGTGGTCCCCACATATGGCCATGCCCACACGCCATCATGTCTTTCTGTCTTTGTGTATAGGAAGTTGGTAGGTTTACTGTTGCAAAAGCAATATAAAAAGTATTTTAAAACTATTTTGAAAGTCTCAAGGTGATCTTGCGTATGGAAAAGAGGTGTAGTCATATCACATATGGTTTAAAGAGAAGGTCCATGATTATAAATCCATAGAAGTTTTGGGGTGGAAAGTATGTGTCCAAAATTTTTAGTTGAAAGATTTCAACAGCATGATTAAAAAAATCATTTACTTCTGAAGCACACGACAGTTATACGAAAGAGTTGTGCTACTGAAAATTCTTTTGAAGCACACGGTCGTTATATTCAAGAGTTGTGTTGCATAATAACGTTAAAAAAATGTTACAAAATAAATGGTCCTTTAAAATATAGAATCGATTAAGAATGTTGTGGTCAACCACATAATTAGGTTGTGCGGATTAAATATTTTTCCTGGACATATAGGAAAATTTACAACGAATAATAAATGTGTACTCCCCATCATTATATGTTTTTTATTGATGAAAAAGCCAAGTTTCATAACTGATGCCATGTTAAAACAATGCAAGCAGGTTGTAACAAAACATAATGTATTTAAATAGCATGAAATAAGGGTTGTAGTAACAGATTAAACACACCTGTAGCAAAACAACAAACAACTTTCATCAGCTCGTTGGTTATGTTACAAAAGAAATGTTAATCAGTACCTCAAATTCAACAACATCTACCTTGAGTCATTGGTTATGTTTTGACGACGAAGCTGCTGAGGCGGTTGCCGAAGCTTCTGTTCAGACATTCTTTGTGAATCCTGATATTGCAGAACATAAGATTGGAATAACAACAGAAAAAAAGCATGAGATTAATATTGGAATAACAACAGAAAAAAAGCATGAGATACAAAACTGAGTGAGATGTGATTATACTAAGCTAATGATCCAAAGTGAAGAGAAAATTCTCAAATTCTCCAAAACCTATTTCATGGCGAATAAATATCGAAAACGTGAAAGAAAAAAATTAAATTCTAATTAAAATTAAGCGATTTGAGTTGGGATAAACTTCGAAAATCGTGGATGTACATCTGAAAATCCTTTGACTGAAAATCCTTTCGGGTCGAGCCACAACAAGGATTCGTCATTGATATGCAAGATACACAAGATACATATAGTATTCAACATTAAAGATACACAAAATAGCAATTATTCCATCATATAGTAGAACACACAACCTCTACCATCTATGCCACCTGTCAATAGTAGAACAACAACAACGAAAATGGAAAGACGAAGAAGAAAAGAAAGTAGAACAACAACATCAGTAGCAGTAGGATGAAATTTAGTATCCATTTCAAAACGACGGGATGAACTATTTGAGAAAGCATGCTTAAGCCATAATAAACAAAATAAAAGATAAAACACATATCTGAGGAAATTACCCGTCACGGTGCCTTTTTTGCTTATTGTCTCTTACTACATCCTCAAAAATGAATGAAGAGAAAGAGAAAGAGAGGGAAAGAGAGAGAAGAGAGAAACAGAATGAAGAGAAAGAGAAGAAGTAAGAGAGGAAAAAGAGAGAGAGAGAGAGAGAGAGAGAGAGAGAGAAGGAGGAAAGGACGAGGAGAGAGAGATTGTAAATTCTTTCAAATTATGAAATTCAAATTAAAGTAGATCTTGACAGAAGAGAAAAGAGTAAAAGTAGTTTAATTAGGACCAAGTGACATCATCAATCCATTCAAATCTAATGATCAAAGACAAAAAAAACACCAACTATGTAATTGAAGTAGAAGTATATGGCATCATTAGTTGAAAAAAGTATTCTTTGAACCTAAAATGCCCTCATTTTGGTGATGTGTCGGAAGAAGGGCAAAGGTTAAAAAAGTGTTTTCATTGATACCAAATTTTCTTATATGGTAGATATATGTTTGTAAACGATGAAAGGGATGCTTTGAGAATTGAACTTGTAATAAAAGTTTTTTTTTCTCTTTCATAAATAAAAATAAAAATCTATTGACATAAATAAATATATACATTAAAGAATATAATTTTATATTTAATTTGTTGAATTTGAATTCTATAAATTGTTGTATTTTTGTTCATTTTATTCAAATCGTTTTCCCTACAGTTTGTTCTATAACTAGCCATCCTAAAAAAATGAAGCAACTTGTTTGTCTTTGCATCATCATCTTGTGGGCATGGGGATTTCCGTGTTTGGAATGGATAATGGTTCTTCGGTCGGTGAAGTGTTTGGAATGGATAATGGTTCTTCGTTCAGTGATGCATACATCAAATGGAGGATGAAGTATGGAATCACATATGCAAATAGTTCTGAGGCAGTAAAACGTTTGCTAATATTCAAAGAGAATTATGACTTCATTGAAAAGTTTAACAGTGAAGGAAACCACTCCTACTGGCTTGGCTATGATGAATATTCTGATTTAACCAATGAAGAGATTCACACTTTATATGGTGAGAGTCATGAGTATCGTGGGAATCGGAATCGAAATTCCCACTATACTCATGGCTCTCACCATGTAAAGCGTGAATCTCTTCATCGGTTAAATCATAATATTCATCATCATAGCCAAGCCAGTAAGAGTGGTTTCCTTCACTGTTAAACTTTTCAATGAAGTCATAATTCTCTTTGAATATCAGCAAACGTTTTACCGCCTTAGAATTATTCCAGATTATATAGACTGGAGAGAGCTGGGAGCGGTCACCTAAGTTAAAGATCAAAAAGAATGTGGTAAATAAAATAACCCTATTTCTTATGTTAATTTTTTTGTAAGCTATTATGAAGCAAACCATAACTTGATATTTGTATCATATATTAATGTTTGTGTTGTAGGAGCTTGTTGGGCTTTTGCAACTGTGGCAGCAGTATAAGGTATTTGGAAAATAAAGTATGGCGTTCTGCTCGTATTATCAGAGCAACAGCTAATTGTCTCAAATTCCACAACGCCATGTCAGCCACATAGGAAAAATGTGGCTCACGCATAGGGTAGTGCCACATGTTTTTCTTTAAAAGGGAAAAGGTGCCCAGTTGTTAGGATTCTGAATTTCATCCATTTGGAGCATACTGTGAAGTGGTGGATAGGGCTGGCAATGAACTGAACTGTTAATATCTTATATTCTATTGTATATAGTATAGTTGTGTTAACCAATAATATAGTGCCGCATCAGCTTGTTAATTAGCTTAGCTATCACACATTAGAGATAAGATATAGATATTGTATAAATACTCTTGTAATCTATTTTCCAATCTAATGAATCTATCAGTTATGAATCTGTTTCTTCTTCATGAACTTCTATGGTGATTATGCCACCATTAACATGGTATCAGAGCTTCTAAAGCTCTGGTAGCCATTTGGTTTCATCTATCGTTCCTTTTTCTATTGCGTTCTTGCTCGTTTTTTATTGAATTCTGCAAATTTTTCTTGTTTGCAATTCATTTTTTTTTCAATCTTCAATCTTCGTTCCTTTTTCTGTTGCAATCGAATTCTTTATTCTAAGCTCCATTGATGGCATACCAGAGCTTCTCAGATTTCTCTACGAATTCTTCAAATCCATACTACTTGCATCCGAATGAAAATCCCTCTCTAGTTCTTGTTACTCCTCTTCTGGATGAAAAGAACTATCACACATGGGCTAGGTCAATGCATATTGCATTGATTTCGAAGAATAAAGAGAAGTTCATCGACGAAACTCTCCCAAAACCGCTGGTATCAGATATTCTTTATGCTCCTTGGATCCGT
This sequence comes from Lathyrus tuberosus, assembly GCA_022829125.1. Classification (NCBI taxonomy): domain Eukaryota; kingdom Viridiplantae; phylum Streptophyta; class Magnoliopsida; order Fabales; family Fabaceae; genus Lathyrus; species Lathyrus tuberosus. Next base: position 64,171 of record JALAZF010000525.1, read on the forward strand.
TACAACACTATGGTTTTATCTTGGATTCATCGTTCTATCTCGAAGTCCATTGCTAAGTCGATTTTATGGATTGAAAGTGCCGTTGAAGTTTGGAGAAATCTGAAGATTCGATTCTCATAAGGTGACATCTTCCGCATTTCTGATATACAAGAGGATTTGTATAAGTTTCGTCAAGGTACTCTCGATGTTTCTAACTATTTTACTCAGATGAAAGTTATGTGGGATGAGTTAGAGGCATATCGACCTATTGCTGCTTGTTCTTGTGTTATTCAGTGTTCTTGTGGTGCTCTTGCATCGATTAAGAAATATCGAGAATAAGATTACGTAATACATTTTCTTAAGGGTTTGAATGAGAAATTTGCTCAATCCAAGACTCAAATTATGATGATGCAGCCTTTACCTGATATAGATAAGTTTTTTGCTCTTGTTATTCAACAAGAAAGAGAGATAAATAGTTCTCAAAGCACTGTCTCGAATAGCACTGTCTCTGAGGATTCTACAGTTATGCATTTGAATTCTTCTTCTGGCAATAATCAGGGCAAAACTGGTAGCAACCAATCCAGAGGAAAAACTGGTGGTTATGGTGTGGCCAAAGGACAAAACAGAGTGTGCACTCATTGTGGGAGGAGTAATCACACAATTGAAACTTGCTTCATTAAGTATGGATATCCACCTGGATTTAAAGGTAAAGGTAAATCCAATAATTCCATTGCAAATTCTCAGTCAGCTGCTTCTGTTGAAACAGGTCAGGGATCATCACAGCAGCATTCAACTCAGTCTATGGTTGGCTTCACTCAAGAGCAATATCAAAGCATCTTGGAATTACTCCAAGAGTCCAAGCCCAATCCTAAAGCCAATTCCATTACCACCTCACCCTTTGTATTGAATTCACATTCTCAACATGAAAATGGTAAGAACCCTCACTTATGGATCCTTGATACAGGGGCCACTGACCATATTTCATGTGATTTGTCTTGTTTCACTTTACACACAAACATTGTTCCTATTCATGTTAGTCTACCTAATGGTTCTCATGTGATTGCTTCTATTTCTGGCAGCATTCATCTCTCTTCAGCCTTAGTTCTTCATAATGTTTTTTATATTCCAAGTTTTCATGTCAATTTAATTTCAATAGCCAAACTTGTGAAAAGTAATGACTGTATGGTTCATTTCACTAATAATTCTTGCAATATTCTGCAGAATCATTCCAAGGAAATGATTGGTACAGCTAAGCTTCACAGAGGACTATATGTTCTTGATTCTTCTCAAAATAAACATGTTTGTAATACATCTGTACAAGATAACTCTTTTCTTTGGCATTTGAGATTAGGGCATATTTCTTCTATAGGGCTGCAACATGTATCCAAAATTTTTCCTTTCATTTCTTCCAAATATAATAATCATACTTTTCCATGTGATCCATGTCATTTTAGTAAACAAAAGAAATTATCTTTTCCTTATAGTGTTACCCAATCTACTTTCCCCTTTGAACTTTTACATGCTGATGTATGGGGACCCTTCTCAAATATTTCAATTCTAGGACACAAATATTTTCTAACTCTTGTGGATGATTAGAGTAGATATACTTGGGTCATTTTCTTAAAATCTAAAGACCAAACCAAACAAAGCATCATTCAATTCATAGCCTACATTGAAAATCATTTTAGCACTTCCTTAAAGTATTTTAGATCAGATAATGGGACTGAATTTCTTCCTCTATCTGATATTGTCTTAGCCAAAGGTGTTATTCACCAGAAATCTTGTGCCTACACACCCCAACAAAATGGGGTGGTAGAAAGGAAGCATCAGCATATTCTAAATGTAGCTAGGTTCCTCTATTTTCATTCACATATTCCTCTTAATATGTGGAATTTTTGTGTTGCTCATGTTGTTCACCTCATTAATAGACTTCCAACTCCCTTGTTAAATCTTAAAAGCCCTCATGAATTGTTATATCATCAACCTCCTTCTTTAATTCATCTGAAAGTGTTTGGATGTTTGAGCTATGCTGTGTCTAATCTCCCAAACAAAACAAAATTTTGTTAAAGAGCTAGAAAGGCAGTTTTTTTGGGTTTTAAAGATGGTACAAAAGGTTATGTCTTATATGACATTCAACATCATACAGTGTTTGTGTCTAGACATGCTTTTTTCTATGAAAACATTTATCCTTTTGATAATGATAAATCTCCTTCTCAACGTCCTTCTACACATAATCCTGTTAAGCCCAACCTTAGCCCTATTTCTTATGATGATCATGGTATATCTCATCAGTCTCATACCTCTACTAAATTATCTACCTTACCTGATGATAATACTTGTTCCTCTCCTTTATCCCCTCAGCAGTCTAGTCCTATTCCACATCAGTCTAGTCCTACTTCACAACAGTCTGCACAATTCAGACCTGATAACCCACAAAATATGCCTTTAAGTACACCTGCTACTTGTAGACAGCAGTCACAATCTCTTTTTCCTCAGTACTCTTAAAGTACTTCTTCTACCCCTAGTCCAACAAACATTAATTGTCCTGGTCCCACATTGTCTATAGAGCCATCCAATTCTTTGCATTCTTCTGGTCATGACAGTAATACTCCACCCAATACACATTCAAATAGTGTTGATCATAACAATGATGTTTTAAATACTCCTTCTCTCCCTTCTCTTAGACATTCCACTCGAATTTCTAATCCTCCTAGTTACTTAGCTGACTATCATTGTTATCATGCCAATAACATTCCATCTACTTCTCATACTTCTAATTCTACTGTCATATATCCCTTATCCTCTGTTCTTTCATATGACAAGTGTTCTCCTTATTACAAAAATTTTTGTTGTGCTATTTCTTCCATATCTGAACCAACCACATACAAACAAGCCATTAAACATGACTGTTGGGTTAAGGCCATGGATATGGAGCTTAAAGCTCTTGCAGAGAATCAAACATGGACTGTGGTGGATCTGCCTAGTGGTAAGATACCTATTGGATGTCGTTGGGTTTATAAAGTGAAACACAAGGCTGATGGATCCATTGAAAGGTACAAGGCCAGATTAGTTGCAAAAGGTTATACTCAAATGGAAGGTATTGATTATTTTGACACTTTTTCCCATGTTGCCAAGCTTACTACTGTTAGAGTCTTGCTTTCCCTTGTAGCTATTAAAGGTCGGCATCTAGAACAATTAGATGTCAATAATGCCTTTCTTCATGGGGACTTAAATGAAGAAGTATACATGAGTCTTCCTCCTGGCCTATCTGGTTTTGATTCATCTAAAGTTTGTAAGTTGCAAAAATCCCTATATGGCCTAAAACAAGCTAGTAGGCAGTGGTATTCAAAACTTTCTACCTTTTTTATTTCTCTTGGATATCATCAGTCTCAGGCAGATTATTCACTCTATGTTAAGCATGAAGATCCTCATTTCACTGCCCTTCTAGTATATGTTGATGATGTTGTACTAGCAGGAAATTCCTTAGTTGAAATACAACATGTCAAGAACTTATTGAATCAGCAGTTTAAGATTAAAGATCTTGGTTAGCTCAGGTATTTTTTGGGTTTTGAGATTGCTAAATCCACAAAGGGTATTTTCTTAAACTAAAGAAAATACACTCTTGAGCTTTTACAAGATGCTGGTGTCCTTGCTTCTAAGCCTTCCTCAATTCCTTTTGACCCCAACATCAAGTTATCTGTTAGTGAAGGTGATCTCTTGGAAGATGCTTCATCTTATAGAAGATTGATTGGAAGACTCATTTATCTTACTAATTCAAGGCCTGATATATCATATGATGTCCAACATTTGAGTCAATTTATGGCACAACCTCGTCTCCCACATTTTCAGGCTGCTACTCGGGTTCTGAGGTATCTCAAATCTATACCTGCTACTGGTATCTTATTTTCTGCCTCTAGTGATTTGAAACTCCTAGGTTTTACTGATTCATATTGGGCTCGATGCCCTGACACTAAGAAATCTATCACTGGATATTGTGTGATGTTAGGCAATTCATTATTCTGTTGGAAGTCAAAGAAACAACATACTGCATCAAGATCTTCAACAGAAGCTGAATATAGAACATTGGCTGCTATTACTTGTGAGGTTCAATGGTTGCAGTACATATTTCATGATCTTTTGGTTGAATTTTCTCAACCTGCTTCTATTTTCTGTGATAGCAAATCAGCCATTTATTTGGCTCATAATCCCACCTTTCATGAAAGAAGAAAACACATAGAGCTGGATTGTCATGTGGTTCGTGAAAGATTACAATCCAAACTGATTCATTTTCTTCCTATATCTACTCATGATCAGCTGGCTGACATGCTTACTAAACCTCTTCATTCTCCTGCTCTTCAGAGATCTTTATCCAAGTTAGGTCTTTGTAGCATCCAAAGTCCAACTTGAGGGGGGCTGTTAATATCTTATATTCTATTGTATATAATATAGTTGTGTTAACCAATAATATAGTGCCACATCAGCTTGTTAATTAGCTTAGCTATCACACATTAGAGATAAGATATAGATATTGTATAAATACTCTTGTAATCTATTTTTCCAATCTAATGAAGAATTTACAGTTACAAATCCTAACTACTTTCTGTTACAACTTCTTCTCTATCAGTTGTGAATCTGTTTCTTCTTCATGAACTTCTATGGTGATTATGCCACCATTAACACGAACCAACTCAAAAATAGTTCAGAACTCGGTTCGACAATTAAATCGTTGAACTAGGTTCATGAATCAAATGAGCTGAATATGAACAAAAAAATATGTCTGTTAAATAAATGAGCTGAACTTGAATTATACATAACTCGACTCGTTAGATTCATGAGTCAACTTGATTATATATAAGAATAATTATATTATCTTTAAGAGTAGGTTTAAAGATTTACCTCAAATCTTAATCCTATATTCTAGATTATTTACTACTTATGGCAGTAAAGTTGATAATTGCATTTAGAGTTGTCCTTGTTAGAGGCATTTTGACATTGTCTAAAATAACATCTGTGATGGAGGTTGCAAGTGGTGTAATCATTTTGTGATAAAAATGTCAATTTCTAGTAATTTTTTGGGTACTATTTGATTAAATTTGTAAGTTTCCTAAATATTTGATGAAGTTATGGATTTTTGAGACAAATTTAAACTTCAATTGAGTGTTTTTTGAATTATACTTTCATATGTATCTCTTGAAAGTTGTGTAGTTTTGGAATTAGTAGATAGTTGTGTAGTTTTTGAATTAGTATATTTTTGAAACAAAGTTAAATTCCATACTCATAACTTTTATTTTATTTCAATATTTTCTTATTTAAAAAATATTAATTTAAATTTTCAAATATATAAAAATGAAATAAACTTTAAAAAATGACTTTTAAGCTCGTGAAGTAAGTAAGCTGAACCTAATGAGATGAACCTAACGAGATAAACCGAATTGCTCGTGAACTTTTAACGAGTCGAGTTTGAGCTGGAATAAAAGTCTGTATCGAACTCGAACCGAGATTTAACCTGAACTAATTCTTAACGAGTCGAGCTGAGCTAAGGCGGGTTCGACTCGACTCGACTCATTTCCATCCCTAGTGGTGGATCATCAAAGGATTCATCCCACATCAATTGTAAAATTTATTTGCATTCTTTTCTTTAATTTTTCCATGAATTTCCTAAGGATTAGTGGCTAATTTCTCTAGATTAAGTCTCTTTAGATGAATTTTCCCAAATTTGTGTTAACCATCTTATTTGTTTAGATCTACTCATTGTAATGATAAACCTCTTATGTTATCGATAATTTTACGTGTTTAATTATTTTTATAACTAGTGGGAAACCCGTGCGTCCGCACGGGTTCTGGTGGTGATCGCGGATATGTCATCAGTTTGGTTTTAAAATTTAAATAAAATAGAAAATATTTTAATTTAATTATAAAATAGGAAAAAAAAAAGTAGTCAAAGATAAATATATAAATTAATTAAATCAATCATTGTTAAGAAATAATTTTAAACACCAATTTATAAAAAAAAACAATTGTGCAAAATACACATATTTAAAAAAAAAACAAAAATGTTAGATATATAAATAAATAAAAAACAACACATTTTTCTCGTGTTTGGATTCATACGTTATTTTAAATATATTTCTTTTATTTTCTTTAATAGTAAAAAAATGGAATAACCCGATAAAAAAATAATAATGGGTGTAGTTATAATACACCCAATAAAAAACAATCGTGCTAAAAACAATTGAAAATTAAAGTTATTTCATATAGAGTAGTAGTTATAATAATGGGTGTATAGATGAAATTAAAAGAGACAAAATAAAAATAGAAAAAATTAGAAAAAAAATAATTGAGATTAAACATATTTATTTTTGTTGTCTTTAATTGTAAAAATATATAATATCTTGTGCGTTCACAAGGTTTTTGGCCGCACCAGAACTTGTGCGTTCACACGAGTATCGCTGTAGATCGTGGAATTGTCACCAGTTTGTTAAACAAATTCAAACAAATTAGAAAATATCAAAATATTACTGGAAAAATTAAAAAATAAAACATAAAAAATGGACTGAAAAATAATTATATAAGTTTTTTAAAACAACTATTGTTAAGAATAACTATGAAACACATACTTTGTAAAAAAGCAATTGTGAAAATAGGAAAAAAAACTGCTTTTTTTAGGGTTGATAGAGTTATAATAAAAAGGTTTATAAAGTTTGATAAATGAGACAAATAAATATTCAAAATTAGAATTAGTTGAAAATCAGTAGAAAACTAATTTTACTATAGTTTAAAATATAAAAAAATAAAAAGTCAGTAGTACAACTGACATAAGTTTTACATTTATTTTATTTAAATGTACAAAAAAAAAAAATTTGTGCGTTCGCACGAATTTTGGAATGATTACCTGTGCGTTCACACGGTACTAGCGTGTTACTCGTGCGTTCGCACAAATTTTGGCCTGGTTACCCGTACATTCACACGGTATTGGTTCACACTTATTTTAGTATGGTTATCCGTGCGCTCACACGGTACTGATATATTATCCGTGCGTTCACACGGAACTGGTTTTGTTGGTTTGAAATTTTTCTTTGTTCTTTGATGGATTGATATGGGTTTTGAGTACCCGTTGTACTATCTTATCAAAGATAGCTTGCTTTAAGGAAAAAAAACAAACTAATATTAATTGCTTGTATACTTATTTATTTTTAATAATTTAAGTGTTGATGTTCATTTTCTATTCGATATCCATTTATATTAGAGTCAAAAAATAATAAACTTTTTTATATAACTAAATGATGTAGAAACAATTGTTAGTTTTTCCCATTTTTCAAAAATGAACCCATAACAATTAATCCCATGACGCGTACAATTAATATATGGACTAGGCATGACAACGGGGCAGGTCAGGGACGGTTTTTACCTCTTCAAACCCAAACCCGAATCTCCAAACAGCCCCCGTTCCCTGCCCCCAAACTCAAACGGGGATGGAGAATTAAAACTCAAACTCGTCCCAAACGGGGTCGGGTATCCCAGCCCCTCCACCATCTATTTAGTAAAATTAATTTTTTTAATAGAAATTTTATTTTTTTCCAAAATCAAATTAAGTTACAAATAATAAAATAAAACAATCTCAAATAATTTCATACATACATTTCAAATATTTTAAATAAATAATAAAAATTAAAATATAAAAACATTGACCACATATTTAATAGTCCAAATTAACAAAACTAAATAATATTGTACATGATGAAATAAACGGGGCGGATTCGGGGACGAGTTCGGGGTGGATACTAGTGTCCTCATTACCCGACTCATCCCCATATTTTTTAATCGAGAAAAATCCAAACCTGAATCTAAACCCAGTCAAAGAGGGTTTTCTGCGTCAACTTCGGGGCGGGTTCGGGTGGGTATGCGTGAATATGAGTTTTGTTGTCATGCCTAATCTGGACTCTAAATTTACATCTCTATTATCATATAATACAAATAATTTAAAAGTAAGAACAATTATTTTCATAAAAAATTTAAAAAGTAAAATATCTTAAAACTTTTTAAATAAAATTTTAAATTTGAAGCTTCTAGAAAAGAATCAAAATGCTAAAGAAGAAAAAAAGCACAGGACTTGTTATATATTAAGGTTTGGAGACAGTTGTTTAACAATGAAGGAAACCACACTTAGTGGCCTGGCTATAATGAATATTCTGATTTAACCGATGAAGAGATTTACTCGTTACATGGTGAGAATGGTGAAATGTAAAAATTGGGGTATGAAAAACATGTAGATAATATGACAGGCTAGTGGAGCTAAAGGTCATTGTGGGCTTGCTATAAATAAATGGAATAGCTTTATAATATGAAATTTCTCAAATCTGGGATTTCTTTGTTACTAAGTAAAAGTTTAATCTATAAATTGTGGTATATGTGTTAATTTTATACTTTAATATCTCTCTTTCATTTCACGCGTAATCGTTTTTGTTTTCATCTACTTTTTTTACTCTGCATAGTAAAAGTAAATTTTCTGGATTTTACTTAATTCAAAAACCTATTTATTACGGTTTAATGCATAGCGCGTATAATGGACAGAAGCGTATTATAGGTAAATGACTCTTATTTTTTTTAATGAACTTTTATTGACATTTTTTATAATTAGTGAGAAATCCGTGCGTCCGCACGGGTTCTGGTGTGGATCGCGGATATGTCATCAGTTTGGTTTTAAAATTTAAATAAAATAGAAAATATGTTAATTTAATTATAAAATAGAAAAAAAAAAGTATTCAAAGATAAATATATAAATTAATTAAATCAATCATTGTTAAGAACAAATTTTAAACACTACTTTAGAAAAAAAGCAATTGTGCAAAATAGACATATTAAAAAAAACAAAATTGTTAGATATATAAATAAGTAAAAAATAACACATTTTTCTCGTGTTTGAATTCATACGTTATTTTAAATATATTTCTTTTATTTTCTTTAATTGTAAAAAAATGGAATAACCCGATAAAAAATTAATAATGGGTGTAGTTATAATACATCCAATAAAAAAACAATCGTGCTAAAAAATAATTAAAAATTAAAGTTATTTCATATAGAGTAGTAGTTATAATAATGGGTGTAGATGAAATTAAAAGAGACAAAATAAAAATAGAAAACATTAGAAAAAAAGTAATTGAGATTAAACATATTTATTTTTGTTGTCTTTAATTGTAAAAAAAAAATATAATATCTTGTGCGTTCACAAGGTTTTTGGCCGCACCAGAATTTGTGCGTTCACACGAGTATCGATGTGGACCGTGAAATTGTCACCAATTTGTTATACAAATTCAAACAAATTAGAAAATATCAAAATATTACTGGAAAAAATAAAAAATAAAAAATGGACTGGAAGATAATTGTATACGTTTTTAAAACAACTATTGTTAAACAAGATATTTTGGAAGTTACAATTTTTGAAAGAGAGAGAGGCTCCAACCTCTCTCTAACTTTCTTGTTTACTGAGGTTCAGAAGCTCGTTTCCATGGCGTGGACGACGGTTTCTCGTCGGATTAAAAGCCCCAATCTGGGCTGGTGGGATATTTTCCCTTACGGTAGGGGGCTGATAGGTAGAGATTTGGAAGGAGTAAGTTCTTTCTACATCTCTGACTTCCCTGACAGGACAAGGGCAAATGTTTTGTTCGAATTATTTGGATGCATCGGTAAGGTGGCGGATGTTCTCATCTCGCCGAGACGAAACAAACAAGGTAACCGATTTGGTTTTGCCAGATTTAGGGAGGTGGAAGATGTTAGAATCCTTGGTATTAAGTTGGACAACGTTCTCATTGGAGGTAAAAAAATCCATGCCAACCCTCTTAGATTTGAGAGGGGTATTGTTAAGGATATCAAGGTTCGTTCAGGTGGTTTTTTGGGAGGTGGACAAGGAGGAGCCACTGCTTTTATGGATAAAGGGGTGAGGTTCAAGAGATGAGGTTTGGGAAATCGTTCTTTCGCCAAAGTACTGGGTAAGAATAAGAAGGCTCAAGGTTCGCCGACTTGTGTTTTTAACTCAAGCATGGAAATGAATGAAAGATTGAGTCACGCATTTGTGGGTTCCACTATCAGTCCGAGTATGTCTTTTAACATGCAGAGACATTTTGAGTCTGAGGGAGTCTTCACCATTAAGGTGACCCCTTTGGGATCAAAGTTGTGCTTGTTGAAGGAGTTGGAACCTGATACTATCAAGGATTTGATCGAAGGAGGATCCTCTTGGTGGAAGCAATGGTTTAGTTTTATTCGGCCGTGGAACGAAGAGGACGTTAATGTGGACAGAGTTACATGGATAAGGGCGTTCGGCATTCCTTGCCACGCTTGGTGTATTGATTTCTTCGAGTGTATTGGTAACAGTTTGGGGGAATACGTTTGTTCTGATGTTAGCTCTGCTGAAGGGTCTCATATGGACATAGCCAGGTTTATGGTTCGTGTTCCGGTGGATTTTCGCCTTCAGGATAGTATTACGGTCAAGATCAACGGGAAATCCTTTCTAATCAACCTCCGCGAAGATACTTATGGACCAGTACGAATTCCTCTCATATCGGATGTTCAGAAGAAGGATGTTTCTTCTTCTTCTTCTTTTAAGTCGGAGGAGGGGTGGTTGAATGATGTAGCGGACCAGACGGAGGAGGGAGGGGACGTGGACGACGATTCGGTAGATGGTATGGATGAAGAGGTGAGGGATGCGGTCAATACTCAGAAGAAAGAGAGAGATGCGGTGGATGGACTCTTGGTCAACACTATTGGAACAGTCGTAAGGGAGAGGGTAGGATTAGATGTTCAGACGGCGTCAGGAGCCTTTGATAATGCAATGCTTTTGGAAAAAAGTATTTCTGCGAATTCCAAGGAGAATAAAGAAAAAGGCAACTTGCTTTTTCAACAAGGTAGCAGGTCCTCTGAGGAGTCTTTTGTGGGTTGTACTTTCGAGGGAAAAGATTATACTCAATCGCATGGGACCCACGACTTTGCTAAGAGGAGGAAGTATAAGAAAATGTGTTACGTGAATATGCATGGCCCACTTGGTATGCTGGGTGCGAATAAATCTAAAAAAGGATACAGAGGAGGGAATAAAAAGTGGAGGAATAAAAAATCTAAGACAATTGTTGAGCTTTCCAGGGAAGAGGAAAATATTGAGGACTCTCAGAGATCTCTTTTGTCTGTTTATCATGGGGACTATTCTAAGGAATCAGACATTATCAGATGCAATGACAGAATGTGGGGAAACCTTGACTCTAATACAGGTAACAAACTTTGGGAGGATTTCTTGAAACTGGGAGTGGTGGTAGGGGACAAGAAGGAAAATTTTAAGAAGATTATTAATGATATGGAGAAGGAGGAGAGAGGTAAAATTATAAGTTCGAAGGCGATAATTATAGACCGAAAATGATTATCGGTTCTTTTAACATTAGAGGGGGTGGAAGTTTGGTCAAGAGGAAGAGAATTAGCAACATCATCAAAAAGGGTGGAGCGGATATGTTTCTCATCCAAGAAACTAAATTAACATCGATGCCTAGCGAGATTGCGAAGAGTTTTTGGTCCAAGGAGGAGATTGGTTGGACTTTTTCAGGTTCCACAGGTTTTTCGGGAGGTTTAATTATTCTATGGAAGGTGGGAAGTGTAGAGGTTATTTGTAGCATTAGGGGTGAAGGTTATGTGGGTGTTAAAGTATTTTGGAGGGGCCACGTTTACTTCGTGGTCAACGTTTATTCTCCGTGCGACTTGGCTTCTAAAAGAGTCTTATGGAGAAAATTGTTAGACCTTAAAGCGTCCAATGGGGATGGCGAGTGGTGTATAGCTGGAGATTTCAATGCGGTTACTTCCTCTAGCGAAAGGAAGGGAAGGACAACGTTAGCTTGTAATTCCGATATGAGGGAGTTTACGGGGTTTGTTAGGGATAACGAGTTGGTGGATGTGGATTGTAAAGGGAAGAAATTCTCTTAGTATATTGGGGACGGATCTTCCATGAGCCGGATTGATCGTTTCTTATTGTCGGATGTGTTGATTCGTAGGTGGGAAGTGGTTGGTCAACTCATTGGGGATAGAGACATATCGGACCATTGCCCGGTGTGGTTGGTGTCGGATGCTTCGGATTGGGGTCCAAAACCGTTTAGAGTCAATAACGAATGATTTTATAATAAGGATTTCCTTGGCTTTGTGGAGAAATAGTGGAAGTCTTTGGTAGTCGAGGGAAGAAGCGATTTTGTTATTAAGGAGAAGCTTAGACTACTTAAAGGTAGCCTTCGTAGATGGAATCGTGAAGTTTTTGGCAAAATCGATCTTGACATTTGTTGCACCCCAAATTTTACCCTCAGATACTATGGTTTTCTGCACGTCATTTTTTTTTTTTTTTGCCGATCATTTTAGCATTTTGCGGTCATTTGGTCCATTAATCATTAATCTGACATTTTTGTCAATTTTGTCATTTCTTGATTTCAATTACTACCATTACTTTTTTGTTTAGTTAGATATTTGATTTAGGTTTATTTAGGATTTATTTAAATCCACTTTAGTTTTTTTATATCATATATCTAAGTTAGTTTAATTTTAAATCTAGTTTAATTTTAATTTTGATTTTAATTTTTATTTAGTTTTAGATTAGTTAACTTATGTTAATTTAGTGTAATTTTTATTGTATTTTATTTACTTATTATGAACATGCATATACGGTGGTTATTTATTTCTCTTTTCTATGAACATATTCTATTGTTGTTGGATAACTAGGACAATCATACAAATTCTTATGGCCTTAACAGAAATGCATGTTTCCTAAATTACCTTCCAAGGAACATTTTCCTTCCAACAACTCCAAGCTTTACTTAAGTGCTTCAATATGTTTTTGGCCGTATTGTGCTTACTACCCTCTGTCATTCAGGAGACCATAACACCATAGCATGAGTAAAATCAGAGAGATAACTGCATAAGCCACTTAGAGAATGAATGAAATTAAAAAATTGAAAAATTTGTTTGACAACCTCTAATTTTCCCAACTTCTCGCAATTTCGAATACCGGGATCAACCCGTGCTCTGCTGCTCTCAAGCTTCACACAAACCTTAGAGATCCTGACCGGGTCTTTCAATCCTCAGACCATGAAACGCAGCAACAGCAACCACCGTGTCATTCTTGCTTTTCATCAAACTTATGGAAGGCAAGCTCAAACATGCATTAAATCGGTAAACTGAAACACGAAAGTTATAGTCAGCTAATATAGTTCACTGTGATTTACACTGCAATCGATGTTCGAACACAAACTCATGTGATATTCGACACCATTCAACCGATTTGAAACAACAGCAGCAACGCGTAACAGATCGAACACACCTGTAGCAAAACAACAAACAACTTCCATCAGCTCGTTGGTTATGTTACAAAAGAAATGTTAATCAGTACCTCAAATTCAACAACATCTACCTTGGGCCATTGGTTATGTTTTGACGACGAAACTGCTGAGGCGGTTGCCGAAGCTTCTGTTCAGACATTCTTTGTGAATCCTGATATTGCAGAACATAAGATTGGAATAACAACAGAAAAAAGCATGAGATTAAGATTGGAATAACAACAGAAAAAAAGCATGAGAAACAAAACTGAGTGAGATATGATTATACTATGCTAATGATCCAAAGTGAAGAGAAAATTCCCAAATTCCCCAAAACTTGTTTCACGACGAATAAAAATCGAAAACGTGAAAGAAAAAATTAAATTCAGATTAAAATAAAGCGATTTGAGTTGGGACAAACCTCGAATGTCGTGGATGTACATCTGAAAATACTTTCGGGTCGAGCCACCAGAAGGATTCGTCATTGATATGCAAGATACACAAGATACATATAGTTTTCAACATTAAAGATACACAAAATAGCAATTCTTCACTCATATAGTAGAACACACAACCTCTACCATCTATACCACCTGTCAATAGTAGAACAACAACAACGAAAATGAAAAGACGAAGAAGAAAAGAAAGTAGAACAACAACATCAGTAGCAGTAGTATGAAATTTAGTATCCATTTCAAAACGACAGGATGAACTATTTGAGAAAGCATGCTTAAGCCATAATAAACAATATAAAAGATAAAACACATATCTGAGGAAATTACCCGTCATGGTGTCGTTTTTGCTTATTGTCTCTTACTACATCCTCCAAAATGAATGAAGAGAAAGAGAAAGAGAGGGAAAGAGAGAGAAGAGAGAAACAGAATGAAGAGAAAGAGAAGAAGTAAGAGAGGAAAGAGAGAGAGAGAGAGAGAGAGAGAGAGAGAGAGAGAGAGATAGAGACAGAGAGGAAAGGACGAGGAGAGAGAGATTGTAAATTCTTTCAAATTATGAAATTCAAATTAAAGTAGATCTTGATAGAAGAGAAAAGAGTAAAAATAGTTTAATTAGGGCCAAGTGACATCATCAATCCATTCAAATCTAATGATCAAAGACAAAAAAACACCAACTATGTAATTGAAGTAGAAGTATATGGCATCATTAGTTGAAAAAAGTATTTTTTGGACATAAAATGCCCTCATTTTGGTGATGTGTCGGAAGAAGGGCAAAGGTTAAAAAAGTGTTTTCATTGATACCAAATTTTCTTATATGGTAGTAATTTGTTTGTAAACGATGAAATGGATGCTTTGAGGATTGAACTTGTAATAAAAGTTTTTTTTTCTTTTTCTCTTTCATAAATAAAAATAAAAATCTATTGACATAAATAAATATATACATTAAAGAATATAATTTTATTTTTAATTTGCTGAATTTGAATTCTATAAATTGTTGTATTTGTGTTCATTTTATTCAAATCGTTTTCCCTACATTTTGTTCTATAACTAGCCATCCTAAAAAAATGAAGCAACTTGTTTGTCTTTGCATCATCATCTTGTGGCCATGGGGATTTCCAAGTGTGTTTGGAATGGATATGGTTCTTCGGTCGGTGAAGTGTTTGGAATGGATAATGGTTCTTCGTTCGGTGATGCATACATCAAATGGAAGATGAAGTATGGAATCACATATGCAAATAGTTCTGAGGCAGTAAAACGTTTACTGATATTCAAAGAGAATTATGACTTCATTGAAAAGTTTAACAGTAAAGGAAACCACTCCTACTGGCTTGGCTATGATGAATATTCTGATTTAACCAATGAAGAGATGCACACCTTACATGGTGAGAGTCATGAGTATCGTGGGAATCGGAATCGATATTCCCACTATACTCATGACTCTCACCATGTAAAGCGGGAATCTCTTCATCGGTTAAATCAGATTATATAGACTGGAGAGAGCTGGGAACGGTCACCTACGTTAAAGATCAAAAAGAATGTGGTAAATAAAATAACCCTATTTCTTATGTTAATTTTTTTGTAAGCTATTATGAAGCAAACCATAACTTGAGATTTGTATCATATATTAATGTTTGTGTTGTAGGAGCTTGTTGGGCTTTTGCAACTGTGGCAGCACTAGAAGGTATTTGGAAAATAAAGTATGGCGTTATGCCCGTATTATCAGAGCAACAGCTAATTGTGTAGTTTTTGAATTAGTAGATTTTTGAAACAAAGTTAATATCCATACTCATAAATTTTATTTTATTTCAATATTTACTTATTTAAAAAATATTAATTTAAATTTTCAAATATATAAAAATGAAATAAACTTTAAAAAATGACTTTTAAGCTGGAATAAAAGTTTGTATCGAACTCAAACCGAGATTTGAGTTGAACTAATTCTTAACGAGTCGAGCTGAGCTAAGGCGAGTTCGACTCGACTCGACTCATTTCCAGCCCTAGTGGTGGATCATCAAAGGATTCATTCCACATCAATTGTAAAATTTATTTGCATTCTTTTCTTTAATTTTTCCATGAATTTCCTAAGGATTAGTGGCTAATTTCTCTAGATTAAGTCTCTTTAGATGAATTTTCCCAAATTTGTGTTAACCATCTTATTTGTTTAGATCTACTCATTGTAATGATAAACCTCTTATGTTATCAATAATTTTACGTGTTTAATTATTTTTATAATTAGTGGGAAACCCGTGCGTCCGCACGGGTTCTGGTGTGGATCGCGGATATGTCATCAGTTTGGTTTTAAAATTTAAATAAAATAGAAAATATTTTAATTTAATTATAAAATAGGAAAAAAAAAGTAGTCAAAGATAAATATATAAATTAATTAAATCAATCATTATTAAGAAATAATTTTAAACACCAATTTAGAAAAAAACAATTGTGCAAAATAGACATATTTAAAAAAAAACAAAATTGTTAGATATATAAATAAATAAAAAACAACACATTTTTCTCTTGTTTGGATTCATACATTATTTTAAATATTTTTTTTTTATTTTCTTTAATTGTAAAAAAATGGAATAACCCGATAAAAAATTAATAATGCGTGTAGTTATAATACACCCAATAAAAAACAATCTTGCTAAAAACAATTAAAAATTAAAGTTATTTCATATAGAATAGTAGTTATAATAATGGGTGTATAGATGAAATTAAAAGAGACAAAATAAAAATAGAAAAAAAGTAATTGAGATTAAACATATTTATTTTTGTTGTCTTTAATTGTAAAAAAATATAATATCTTGTGCTTTTCACAAGGTTTTTGGCCACACCAGAACTCGTGCGTTCACACGAGTATCGCTGTGGACCGTGGAATTGTCACCAGTTTGTTATACAAATTCAAACAAATTAGAAAATATATAAATATTATCGGAAAAAATAAAAACTAAAAATTAAAAACTAAAAAATAAAAAATGGACTGGAAAATAATTATATAAGTTTTTTAAAACAACTATTGTTAAGAATAATTATGAAACACATACTTTGTAAAAAAACAATTGTGAAAATAGGAAAAAAAATTGCTTTTTTTAGGATTGATAGAGTTATAATAAAACAGTTTATAAAGTTTGATAAATGAGACAAATAAATATCCAAAATTAGAATTAGTTGAAAATCAGTAGAAAACTAATTTTACTATGGTTTAAAATATAAAAAAAAAATAAAAAGTCAGTAGTACAACTGACATAAGTTTTACATTTATTTTATTTAAATATACAAAAAAAATAAAAATTTGTGCGTTCGCACGAATTTTGGAATGATTACCCGTGCGTTTACACGGTACTAGCGTGTTACTCGTGCGTTCGCACAGATTTTGGCCTGGTTACCCGTACATTCACACGGTATTGGTTCACACTTATTTTGGTCTGGTTACCCGTGCGCTCACACGGTACTGATATATTATCCGTGTGTTCAAACGGTACTGGTGTGGTACGCACGCTTATGTTTTTAAAATATAATAAAAATGTTAATACGAAAAACAAAATTATTAATTATTTATAAAAGAAAGTCATATTTTCAAAGAAAAATAAAAATGCTTTAGAAAAATTATTTTACATCAGTAGTAAAGTTATTTCCGTATATACAAATATTTCATTCAACAATGTATTTTTTTTCTCGTATATAAATGTTTTTTTTTATTTTAATAATATTTATGAAAATATTTGAATCAATAGTAATATTTTTTCCGTATTTAAAAATATTTGAATTAATAGTAAAGTTGTTCCTCTATATAAATATATGAATATTTAATCTTATTTTTTTTCCTGGAGGTTTCTAATAAATATTAGAAATGTAAATATTTTTGAATGAGAATCACAAATTTAGATGGGGATTCCAATCATGCGCAAGTTCATTTATGAGGTTATCATGTGAATATTTTGTGAGTATTTCAATCATACATTTTTTATTAAATAAAACATTGATGACTGTCTCAAAAGCATAATTGGATTTGCATTATTAAAATTTAAATACATTTGCATTATGAAATAATTTTAAATTGCTTTATAAATAAGACAAATATTATAGTATATATAAAATGCATAGTACAATGATAAAAAGAGTTTTTTAATAATAAAATGCATAAAAAAATAGTCTTCAATTTAGTGGTCCCCACATATGGCCATGCCCACACGCCATCATGTCTTTCTGCCATCATGTCTTTCTGTCTTTGTGTATAGGAAGTTGGTAGGTTTACTGTTGCAAAAGCAATATAAAAAGTATTTTAAAACTATTTTGAAAGTCTCAAGGTGATCTTGCGTATGGAAAAGAGGTGTAGTCATATCACATATGGTTTAAAGAGAAGGTCCATGATTATAAATCCATAGAAGTTTTGGGGTGGAAAGTATGTGTCCAAAATTTTTAGTTGAAAGATTTCAACAGCATGATTAAAAAAATCATTTACTTCTGAAGCACACGACAGTTATACGAAAGAGTTGTGCTACTGAAAATTCTTTTGAAGCACACGGTCGTTATATTCAAGAGTCGTGTTGCATAATAACGTTAAAAAAATGTTACAAAATAAATGGTCCTTTAAAATATAGAATCGATTAAGAATGTTGTGGTCAACCACATAATTAGGTTGTGCAGATTAAATATTTTTCCTGGACATATACGAAAATTTACAACGAATAATAAATGTGTACTCCCCATCATTATATGTTTTTTATTGATGAAAAAGCCAAGTTTCATAACTGATGCCATGTTAAAACAATGCAAGCAGGTTGTAACAAAACATAATGTATTTAAATAGCATGAAATAAGGGTTGTAGTATTCCTTGATTAGAGGATACACAAATATAGCAATTTCACAAATATAAAAATTACACAAAAGCCAGTGTTGCAAGGACTCGCTGCAGTTCTTGCATGTGGGTGTCTCCCCATGGCACAAGATACTTCTTAGCATATGCTTCTTAAATTGTTTTCAGTTCTTACCATTTGTATGAACTCTTGAAGTCTCAACTGGAACTCCAATTTGCTATGTTAATAGTAAACTGCTCTTAATTAACAACTGTAAATAATACAATGCCCAAATTATGCATTTGTTACCAACAATGAACATCATACAAAAATAATACCTAGTGGCAGTTGATAATTAAGAAAGTCTGGCTTTTCATCAATTTAAAAAAATAACATTTTTGAACTATACTTGCACTATTTTTATTGTATTTTATTTACTTATTAAGAGCATGCATATACGGTGGTTGTTTATTTCTCTTTTCTATGAACATATTCTATAGTTGTTGGATATCTAGGACAATCCTACAAATTCTTATGGCCTTAACAGAAACGCATGTTTCCGAAATTACCTTCCAAGGAACATTTTCCTTCCAACAACTCCAAGCTTTACTTAAGTGCTTCAATATGTTTTTGGCCATATTGTGTTTACTACCCTCTGTCATTCAGGAGACCATAACACCATAACATGAGTAAAATCAGAGAGATAAATGCAGAAGCCACTTGGAGAATGAATGAAATAAAGAAATTGAAAAATTTGTTTGACAACCTCTAATTTTCCCTACTTCTCGCAATTTCGAATACCGGGATCAACCCGTGCTCTGCTGCTCTCAAGCTTCACATAAACCTTAGAGATCCTGACCAGGTCTTTCAATCCTCAGACCATGAAACGCAGCAACAACAACCACCATTTCATTCCTGTTTTTCATCAAACACATGGAGAATAAAAACCGAAAACGTGAAAGAAAAAATTAAATTCTGATTAAAATAAAGCGATTTGAGTTGGGATAAACTTCGAATGTCGTGGATGTACATCTAAAAATCCTTTGACTGAAAATCCTTTCGTGTCGAGCCACCACAAGGCTTCGTCATTGATATGCAAGATACACAAGATACATATAGTATTCAACATTAAAGATACACAAAATAGCAATTATTCCCTCATATAGTAGAACACACAACCTCTACCATCTATACCACCTGTCAATAGTAGAACAACAACAACGAAAATGGAAAGACGAAGAAGAAAAGAAAGTAGAACAACAACATCAGTAGCAGTAGGATGAAATTTAGTATCCATTTCAAAACGATGGGATGAACTATTTGAGAAAGCATGCTTAAGCCATAATAAACAAAATAAAAGATAAAACACATATCTGAGGAAATTATCCGTCACGGTGCCTTTTTTGCTTATTGTCTCTTATTACATCCTCCAAAATGAATGAAGAGAAAGAGAATAGGGGGAATGAGAGAGAGAAGAGAGAAACAGAATGAAGAGAAGGAGAAAAAGTAAGAGAGGGAAGAGAGAGAGAGAGAGAGAGAGAGAGAGAGAGAGAGAGAGAGAGAGAGGAAAGGACGAGGAGACAGAGATTGTAAATTCTTTCAAATTATGAAATTCAAATTAAATTAGATCTTAATAGAAGAGAAAAGAGTAAAAGTAGTTTAATTAGGACCAAGTGACATCATCAATCCATTCAAATCTAATGATCAAAGACAAAAAAAACACCAACTATGTAATTGAAGTAGAAGTATATGACATCATTAGTTGGAAAAAGTATTTTTTGGACATAAAATGCCCTCATTTTGGTGATGTGTCGGAAGAATGGCAAAGGTTAAAAAAGTGTTTTCATTGGTACCAAATTTTCTTATATGGTAGATATTTGTTTGTAAACGATGAAAGGGATGCTTTGAAAATTGAACTTGTAATAAAAGTATTTTCTTCTTTTTCTCTTTCATAAATAAAAATTAAAATCTATTGACATAAATAAATATATACATTAAAGAATATAATTTTATTTTTAATTTGTTGAATTTGAATTCTATAAATTGTTGTATTTGTGTTCATTTTATTCAAATCGTTTTCCCTACATTTTGTTCTATAACTAGCCATCCTAAACAAATGAAGCAACTTGTTTGTCTTTGCATCATCATCTTGTGGCCATGGGGATTTCCAAGTGTGTTTGGAATGGATAATGGTTCTTCGGTCGGTGAAGTGTTTGGAATGGATAATGGTTCTTTGTTCGGTGATGCATACATCCAATGGAGGATGAATTATGGAATCACATATACAAATAATTCTGAGGCGGTAAAATGTTTGCTGATATTCAAAGAGAATTATGACTTCATTGAAAAGTTTAGCAGTGAAGGAAACCACTCTTACTGGCTTGACTATGATGAATATTCTGATTTAAACGATGAAGAGATTCACGCTTTACATCGTGACACTCATGAGTATCGTGAGAATCGAAATCGAACTCGTCTGTGAAATTCCCACGATACTCATGACTCTCACTATGTAAAGCTTGAATCTCTTCATCGGTAAAATCAGAATATTCATCATAGTCAAGCCAGTAAGAGTGGTTTCCTTCATTGTTAAACTTTTCAATGAAGTCATAATTCTCTTTGAATATCAGCAAACGATTTACCGCATCGGAATCATTCCAGATTATATAGACTGGAGAGAGCTAGGAGCGGTCACCTACGTTAAAGATCAAAAAGAATGTGGTAAATAAAATAACCCTATTTCTTATGCTAATTTTTTTGTAAGTTATTATGAAGCAAACCATAACTTGAGATTTGTATCATATATTAATGTTTGTGTTGTAGGAGCTTGTTGGGCTTTTGCAACTGTGGCAGCAGTAGAAGGTATTTGGAAAATAAAGTATTGGGTTCTGCCCGTATTATCAGAGCAACAGCTAATTGTGTAGTTTTTGAATTAGTAGATTTTTGAAACAAAGTTAAATTCCATACTCATAACTTTTATTTTATTTCAATATTTACTTATTTAAAAAATATTAATTTAAATTTTCGAATATATAAAAATGAAATAAACTTTAAAAAATGGCTTTTAAGCTGGAATAAAAGTTCGTATCGAACTCGAACCGAGATTTGAGCTGAACTAATTCTTAACGAGTCGAGCTGAGCTAAGGCGAGTTCGACTCGACTCGACTCATTTCCAGCCCTAGTGGTGGATCATCAAAGGATTCATTCCACATCAATTGTAAAATTTATTTGCATTCTTTTCTTTAATTTTTCCATGAATTTCCTAAGGATTAGGGGCTAATTTCTCTAGATTAAGTCTCTTTAGATGAATTTTTCCAAATTTGTGTTAACCATCTTATTTGTTTTGATCAACTCATTGTAATGATAAACCTCTTATGTTATCAATAATTTTACGTGTTTAATTATTTTTATAACTAGTGGGAAACCCGTGCGTCCGCACGGGTTCTGGTGTGGATCGCGGATATGTCATCAGTTTGGTTTTAAAATTTAAATAAAATAGAAAATATTTTAATTTAATTATAAAATAGGAAAAAAAAAAGTAGTAAAAGATAAATATATAAATTAATTAAATCAATCATTATTAAGAAATAATTTTAAACACCAATTTAGATAAAAAAAACAATTGTGCAAAATAGACATATTTAAAAAAAAACAAAATTGTTAGATATATAAATAAATAAAAAAACAACACATTTTTCTCGTGTTTGGATTCATACGTTATTTTAAATATATTTCTTTTATTTTCTTTATTGTAAAAAAATGGAATGACCAGATAAAAAATTAATAATGGGTGTAGTTATAATACACCCAATAAAAAACAATCGTGCTAAAAATAATTAAAAATTAAAGTTATTTCATATAGAGTAGTAGTTATAATAATGGGTGTATAGATGAAATTAAAAGAGACAAAATAAAAATAGAAAAAATTAGAAAAAAAGTAATTGAGAATAAACATATTTATTTTTGTTGTCTTTAATTGTAAAAAAATATAATATCTTGTGCTTTTCACAAGGTTTTTGGCCGCACCAGAACTCGTGCGTTCACACGAGTATCGTTGTGGACCGTGGAATTGTCACCGGTTTGTTATACAAATTCAAACAAATTAGAAAATATCAAAATATTACTGGAAAAATTAAAAACTAAAAAATAAAAAATGGACTGGAAAATAATTATATAAGTTTTTTAAAACAACTATTGTTAAGAATAACTATGAAACACATACTTTGTAAAAAAAACAATTGTGAAAATAGGAAAAAAAACTGCTTTTTTTAGGGTTGATAGAGTTATAATAAAAAGGTTTACAAAGTTTGATAAATGGGACAAATAAATATCCAAAATTAGAATTAGTTGAAAATCAGTAGAAAACTAATTTTACTATGGTTTAAAAAATAAAAAAATAAAAAGTCAGTAGTACAACTGACATAAGTTTTACATTTATTTTATTTAAATATACAAAAAATTAATAATAATTTGTGCGTTCGCACAAATTTTGGAATGATTACCCATGCGTTTACACGGTACTAGCGTGTTACTCGTGCGTTCGCACAGATTTTGGCCTGGTTACCCGTACGTTCACACGGTATTGGTTCACACTTATTTTGGTCTGGTTACCCGTGCGCTCACACGGTACTGATATATTATCCGTGTGTTCACACGGTACTGGTGTGGTACGCACGCTTATGTTTTTAAAATATAATAAAAATGTTAATACGAAAAACAAAATTATTAATTATTTATAAAAGAAAGTCATATTTTTCAAAGAAAAATAAAAATGCTTTAGAAAAATTATTTTACATCAGTAGTAAAGTTATTTCCGTATATACAAATATTTCATTCAACAATGTATTTTTTTTCTCGTATATAAATATTTTTTTATTTTAATAATATTTATAAAAATATTTGAATCAATAGTAATGTTTTTTTCGTATTTAAAAATATTTGAATTAATAGTAAAGTTGTTCCTCTATATAAATATATGAATATTTAATCTTATTTTTTTCCTGGAGGTTTCTAATAAATATTAGAAATGTAAATATTTTTGAATGAGAATCACAAATTTAGATGGGGTATTCTAATTATGCGCAAGTTCATTTATGAGGTTATCATGTGAATATTTTGTGAGTATTTCAATCATACATTTTTAATTAAATAAAACATTGATGACTGTCTCAAAAGCATAATTGGATTTGCATTATTAAAATTTAAATACATTTGCATTATGAAATAACTTTAAATTGCTTTATAAATAAGACAAATATTATAGTATATATAAAATGCATAGTACAATGATAAAAAGAGTTTTTTAATAATAAAATGCATAAAAAAATAGTCTTCAATTTAGTGGTCCCCACATATGGCCATGCCCACACGCCATCATGTCTTTCTGTCTTTGTGTATAGGAAGTTGGTAGGTTTACTGTTGCAAAAGCAATATAAAAAGTATTTTAAAACTATTTTGAAAGTCTCAAGGTGATCTTGCGTATGGAAAAGAGGTGTAGTCATATCACATATGGTTTAAAGAGAAGGTCCATGATTATAAATCCATAGAAGTTTTGGGGTGGAAAGTATGTGTCCAAAATTTTTAGTTGAAAGATTTCAACAGCATGATTAAAAAAATCATTTACTTCTGAAGCACACGACAGTTATACGAAAGAGTTGTGCTACTGAAAATTCTTTTGAAGCACACGGTCGTTATATTCAAGAGTTGTGTTGCATAATAACGTTAAAAAAATGTTACAAAATAAATGGTCCTTTAAAATATAGAATCGATTAAGAATGTTGTGGTCAACCACATAATTAGGTTGTGCGGATTAAATATTTTTCCTGGACATATAGGAAAATTTACAACGAATAATAAATGTGTACTCCCCATCATTATATGTTTTTTATTGATGAAAAAGCCAAGTTTCATAACTGATGCCATGTTAAAACAATGCAAGCAGGTTGTAACAAAACATAATGTATTTAAATAGCATGAAATAAGGGTTGTAGTAACAGATCAAACACACCTGTAGCAAAACAACAAACAACTTTCATCAGCTCGTTGGTTATGTTACAAAAGAAATGTTAATCAGTACCTCAAATTCAACAACATCTACCTTGAGTCATTGGTTATGTTTTGACGACGAAGCTGCTGAGGCGGTTGCCGAAGCTTCTGTTCAGACATTCTTTGTGAATCCTGATATTGCAGAACATAAGATTGGAATAACAACAGAAAAAAAGCATGAGATTAATATTGGAATAACAACAGAAAAAAAGCATGAGATACAAAACTGAGTGAGATGTGATTATACTAAGCTAATGATCCAAAGTGAAGAGAAAATTCTCAAATTCTCCAAAACCTATTTCATGGCGAATAAATATCGAAAACGTGAAAGAAAAAAATTAAATTCTAATTAAAATTAAGCGATTTGAGTTGGGATAAACTTCGAAAATCGTGGATGTACATCTGAAAATCCTTTGACTGAAAATCCTTTCGGGTCGAGCCACAACAAGGATTCGTCATTGATATGCAAGATACACAAGATACATATAGTATTCAACATTAAAGATACACAAAATAGCAATTATTCCATCATATAGTAGAACACACAACCTCTACCATCTATGCCACCTGTCAATAGTAGAACAACAACAACGAAAATGGAAAGACGAAGAAGAAAAGAAAGTAGAACAACAACATCAGTAGCAGTAGGATGAAATTTAGTATCCATTTCAAAACGACGGGATGAACTATTTGAGAAAGCATGCTTAAGCCATAATAAACAAAATAAAAGATAAAACACATATCTGAGGAAATTACCCGTCACGGTGCCTTTTTTGCTTATTGTCTCTTACTACATCCTCAAAAATGAATGAAGAGAAAGAGAAAGAGAGGGAAAGAGAGAGAAGAGAGAAACAGAATGAAGAGAAAGAGAAGAAGTAAGAGAGGAAAAAGAGAGAGAGAGAGAGAGAGAGAGAGAGAGAGAAGGAGGAAAGGACGAGGAGAGAGAGATTGTAAATTCTTTCAAATTATGAAATTCAAATTAAAGTAGATCTTGACAGAAGAGAAAAGAGTAAAAGTAGTTTAATTAGGACCAAGTGACATCATCAATCCATTCAAATCTAATGATCAAAGACAAAAAAAACACCAACTATGTAATTGAAGTAGAAGTATATGGCATCATTAGTTGAAAAAAGTATTCTTTGAACCTAAAATGCCCTCATTTTGGTGATGTGTCGGAAGAAGGGCAAAGGTTAAAAAAGTGTTTTCATTGATACCAAATTTTCTTATATGGTAGATATATGTTTGTAAACGATGAAAGGGATGCTTTGAGAATTGAACTTGTAATAAAAGTTTTTTTTTCTCTTTCATAAATAAAAATAAAAATCTATTGACATAAATAAATATATACATTAAAGAATATAATTTTATATTTAATTTGTTGAATTTGAATTCTATAAATTGTTGTATTTTTGTTCATTTTATTCAAATCGTTTTCCCTACAGTTTGTTCTATAACTAGCCATCCTAAAAAAATGAAGCAACTTGTTTGTCTTTGCATCATCATCTTGTGGGCATGGGGATTTCCGTGTTTGGAATGGATAATGGTTCTTCGGTCGGTGAAGTGTTTGGAATGGATAATGGTTCTTCGTTCAGTGATGCATACATCAAATGGAGGATGAAGTATGGAATCACATATGCAAATAGTTCTGAGGCAGTAAAACGTTTGCTGATATTCAAAGAGAATTATGACTTCATTGAAAAGTTTAACAGTGAAGGAAACCACTCCTACTGGCTTGGCTATGATGAATATTCTGATTTAACCAATGAAGAGATTCACACTTTATATGGTGAGAGTCATGAGTATCGTGGGAATCGGAATCGAAATTCCCACTATACTCATGGCTCTCACCATGTAAAGCGTGAATCTCTTCATCGGTTAAATCATAATATTCATCATCATAGCCAAGCCAGTAAGAGTGGTTTCCTTCACTGTTAAACTTTTCAATGAAGTCATAATTCTCTTTGAATATCAGCAAACGTTTTACCGCCTTAGAATTATTCCAGATTATATAGACTGGAGAGAGCTGGGAGCGGTCACCTAAGTTAAAGATCAAAAAGAATGTGGTAAATAAAATAACCCTATTTCTTATGTTAATTTTTTTGTAAGCTATTATGAAGCAAACCATAACTTGATATTTGTATCATATATTAATGTTTGTGTTGTAGGAGCTTGTTGGGCTTTTGCAACTGTGGCAGCAGTATAAGGTATTTGGAAAATAAAGTATGGCGTTCTGCTCGTATTATCAGAGCAACAGCTAATTGTCTCAAATTCCACAACGCCATGTCAGCCACATAGGAAAAATGTGGCTCACGCATAGGGTAGTGCCACATGTTTTTCTTTAAAAGGGAAAAGGTGCCCAGTTGTTAGGATTCTGAATTTCATCCATTTGGAGCATACTGTGAAGTGGTGGATAGGGCTGGCAATGAACTGAACTGTTAATATCTTATATTCTATTGTATATAGTATAGTTGTGTTAACCAATAATATAGTGCCGCATCAGCTTGTTAATTAGCTTAGCTATCACACATTAGAGATAAGATATAGATATTGTATAAATACTCTTGTAATCTATTTTCCAATCTAATGAATCTATCAGTTATGAATCTGTTTCTTCTTCATGAACTTCTATGGTGATTATGCCACCATTAACATGGTATCAGAGCTTCTAAAGCTCTGGTAGCCATTTGGTTTCATCTATCGTTCCTTTTTCTATTGCGTTCTTGCTCGTTTTTTATTGAATTCTGCAAATTTTTCTTGTTTGCAATTCATTTTTTTTTCAATCTTCAATCTTCGTTCCTTTTTCTGTTGCAATCGAATTCTTTATTCTAAGCTCCATTGATGGCATACCAGAGCTTCTCAGATTTCTCTACGAATTCTTCAAATCCATACTACTTGCATCCGAATGAAAATCCCTCTCTAGTTCTTGTTACTCCTCTTCTGGATGAAAAGAACTATCACACATGGGCTAGGTCAATGCATATTGCATTGATTTCGAAGAATAAAGAGAAGTTCATCGACGAAACTCTCCCAAAACCGCTGGTATCAGATATTCTTTATGCTCCTTGGATCCGTTACAACACTATGGTTTTATCTTGGATTCATCGTTCTATCTCGAAGTCCATTGCTAAGTCGATTTTATGGATTGAAAGTGCCGTTGAAGTTTGGAGAAATCTGAAGATTCGATTCTCATAAGGTGACATCTTCCGCATTTCTGATATACAAGAGGATTTGTATAAGTTTCGTCAAGGTACTCTCGATGTTTCTAACTATTTTACTCAGATGAAAGTTATGTGGGATGAGTTAGAGGCATATCGACCTATTGCTGCTTGTTCTTGTGTTATTCAGTGTTCTTGTGGTGCTCTTGCATCGATTAAGAAATATCGAGAATAAGATTACGTAATACATTTTCTTAAGGGTTTGAATGAGAAATTTGCTCAATCCAAGACTCAAATTATGATGATGCAGCCTTTACCTGATATAGATAAGTTTTTTGCTCTTGTTATTCAACAAGAAAGAGAGATAAATAGTTCTCAAAGCACTGTCTCGAATAGCACTGTCTCTGAGGATTCTACAGTTATGCATTTGAATTCTTCTTCTGGCAATAATCAGGGCAAAACTGGTAGCAACCAATCCAGAGGAAAAACTGGTGGTTATGGTGTGGCCAAAGGACAAAACAGAGTGTGCACTCATTGTGGGAGGAGTAATCACACAATTGAAACTTGCTTCATTAAGTATGGATATCCACCTGGATTTAAAGGTAAAGGTAAATCCAATAATTCCATTGCAAATTCTCAGTCAGCTGCTTCTGTTGAAACAGGTCAGGGATCATCACAGCAGCATTCAACTCAGTCTATGGTTGGCTTCACTCAAGAGCAATATCAAAGCATCTTGGAATTACTCCAAGAGTCCAAGCCCAATCCTAAAGCCAATTCCATTACCACCTCACCCTTTGTATTGAATTCACATTCTCAACATGAAAATGGTAAGAACCCTCACTTATGGATCCTTGATACAGGGGCCACTGACCATATTTCATGTGATTTGTCTTGTTTCACTTTACACACAAACATTGTTCCTATTCATGTTAGTCTACCTAATGGTTCTCATGTGATTGCTTCTATTTCTGGCAGCATTCATCTCTCTTCAGCCTTAGTTCTTCATAATGTTTTTTATATTCCAAGTTTTCATGTCAATTTAATTTCAATAGCCAAACTTGTGAAAAGTAATGACTGTATGGTTCATTTCACTAATAATTCTTGCAATATTCTGCAGAATCATTCCAAGGAAATGATTGGTACAGCTAAGCTTCACAGAGGACTATATGTTCTTGATTCTTCTCAAAATAAACATGTTTGTAATACATCTGTACAAGATAACTCTTTTCTTTGGCATTTGAGATTAGGGCATATTTCTTCTATAGGGCTGCAACATGTATCCAAAATTTTTCCTTTCATTTCTTCCAAATATAATAATCATACTTTTCCATGTGATCCATGTCATTTTAGTAAACAAAAGAAATTATCTTTTCCTTATAGTGTTACCCAATCTACTTTCCCCTTTGAACTTTTACATGCTGATGTATGGGGACCCTTCTCAAATATTTCAATTCTAGGACACAAATATTTTCTAACTCTTGTGGATGATTAGAGTAGATATACTTGGGTCATTTTCTTAAAATCTAAAGACCAAACCAAACAAAGCATCATTCAATTCATAGCCTACATTGAAAATCATTTTAGCACTTCCTTAAAGTATTTTAGATCAGATAATGGGACTGAATTTCTTCCTCTATCTGATATTGTCTTAGCCAAAGGTGTTATTCACCAGAAATCTTGTGCCTACACACCCCAACAAAATGGGGTGGTAGAAAGGAAGCATCAGCATATTCTAAATGTAGCTAGGTTCCTCTATTTTCATTCACATATTCCTCTTAATATGTGGAATTTTTGTGTTGCTCATGTTGTTCACCTCATTAATAGACTTCCAACTCCCTTGTTAAATCTTAAAAGCCCTCATGAATTGTTATATCATCAACCTCCTTCTTT
This sequence comes from Lathyrus tuberosus, assembly GCA_022829125.1. NCBI lineage: Eukaryota > Viridiplantae > Streptophyta > Magnoliopsida > Fabales > Fabaceae > Lathyrus > Lathyrus tuberosus. The sequence continues at coordinate 93,814 of JALAZF010000525.1, forward strand.
AATTCATCTGAAAGTGTTTGGATGTTTGAGCTATGCTGTGTCTAATCTCCCAAACAAAACAAAATTCTGTTAAAGAGCTAGAAAGGCAGTTTTTTTGGGTTTTAAAGATGGTACAAAAGGTTATGTCTTATATGACATTCAACATCATACAGTGTTTGTGTCTAGACATGCTTTTTTCTATGAAAACATTTATCCTTTTGATAATGATAAATCTCCTTCTCAACGTCCTTCTACACATAATCCTGTTAAGCCCAACCTTAGCCCTATTTCTTATGATGATCATGGTATATCTCATCAGTCTCATACCTCTACTAAATTATCTACCTTACCTGATGATAATACTTGTTCCTCTCCTTTATCCCCTCAGCAGTCTAGTCCTATTCCACATCAGTCTAGTCCTACTTCACAACAGTCTGCACAATTCAGACCTGATAACCCACAAAATATGCCTTTAAGTACACCTGCTACTTGTAGACAGCAGTCACAATCTCTTTTTCCTCAGTACTCTTAAAGTACTTCTTCTACCCCCAGTCCAACAAACATTAATTGTCCTGGTCCCACATTGTCTATAGAGCCATCCAATTCTTTGCATTCTTCTGGTCATGACAGTAATACTCCACCCAATACACATTCAAATAGTGTTGATCATAACAATGATGTTTTAAATACTCCTTCTCTCCCTTCTCTTAGACATTCCACTCGAATTTCTAATCCTCCTAGTTACTTAGCTGACTATCATTGTTATCATGCCAATAACATTCCATCTACTTCTCATACTTCTAATTCTACTGTCATATATCCCTTATCCTCTGTTCTTTCATATGACAAGTGTTCTCCTTATTACAAAAATTTTTGTTGTGCTATTTCTTCCATATCTGAACCAACCACATACAAACAAGCCATTAAACATGACTGTTGGGTTAAGGCCATGGATATGGAGCTTAAAGCTCTTGCAGAGAATCAAACATGGACTGTGGTGGATCTGCCTAGTGGTAAGATACCTATTGGATGTCGTTGGGTTTATAAAGTGAAACACAAGGCTGATGGATCCATTGAAAGGTACAAGGCCAGATTAGTTGCAAAAGGTTATACTCAAATGGAAGGTATTGATTATTTTGACACTTTTTCCCATGTTGCCAAGCTTACTACTGTTAGAGTCTTGCTTTCCCTTGTAGCTATTAAAGGTCGGCATCTAGAACAATTAGATGTCAATAATGCCTTTCTTCATGGGGACTTAAATGAAGAAGTATACATGAGTCTTCCTCCTGGCCTATCTGGTTTTGATTCATCTAAAGTTTGTAAGTTGCAAAAATCCCTATATGGCCTAAAACAAGCTAGTAGGCAGTGGTATTCAAAACTTTCTACCTTTTTTATTTCTCTTGGATATCATCAGTCTCAGGCAGATTATTCACTCTATGTTAAGCATGAAGATCCTCATTTCACTGCCCTTCTAGTATATGTTGATGATGTTGTACTAGCAGGAAATTCCTTAGTTGAAATACAACATGTCAAGAACTTATTGAATCAGCAGTTTAAGATTAAAGATCTTGGTTAGCTCAGGTATTTTTTGGGTTTTGAGATTGCTAAATCCACAAAGGGTATTTTCTTAAACTAAAGAAAATACACTCTTGAGCTTTTACAAGATGCTGGTGTCCTTGCTTCTAAGCCTTCCTCAATTCCTTTTGACCCCAACATCAAGTTATCTGTTAGTGAAGGTGATCTCTTGGAAGATGCTTCATCTTATAGAAGATTGATTGGAAGACTCATTTATCTTACTAATTCAAGGCCTGATATATCATATGATGTCCAACATTTGAGTCAATTTATGGCACAACCTCGTCTCCCACATTTTCAGGCTGCTACTCGGGTTCTGAGGTATCTCAAGTCTATACCTGCTACTGGTATCTTATTTTCTGCCTCTAGTGATTTGAAACTCCTAGGTTTTACTGATTCATATTGGGCTCGATGCCCTGACACTAAGAAATCTATCACTGGATATTGTGTGATGTTAGGCAATTCATTATTCTGTTGGAAGTCAAAGAAACAACATACTGCATCAAGATCTTCAACAGAAGCTGAATATAGAACATTGGCTGCTATTACTTGTGAGGTTCAATGGTTGCAGTACATATTTCATGATCTTTTGGTTGAATTTTCTCAACCTGCTTCTATTTTCTGTGATAGCAAATCAGCCATTTATTTGGCTCATAATCCCACCTTTCATGAAAGAAGAAAACACATAGAGCTGGATTGTCATGTGGTTCGTGAAAGATTACAATCCAAACTGATTCATTTTCTTCCTATATCTACTCATGATCAGCTGGCTGACATGCTTACTAAACCTCTTCATTCTCCTGCTCTTCAGAGATCTTTATCCAAGTTAGGTCTTTGTAGCATCCAAAGTCCAACTTGAGGGGGGCTGTTAATATCTTATATTCTATTGTATATAATATAGTTGTGTTAACCAATAATATAGTGCCACATCAGCTTGTTAATTAGCTTAGCTATCACACATTAGAGATAAGATATAGATATTGTATAAATACTCTTGTAATCTATTTTTCCAATCTAATGAAGAATTTACAGTTACAAATCCTAACTACTTTCTGTTACAACTTCTTCTCTATCAGTTGTGAATCTGTTTCTTCTTCATGAACTTCTATGGTGATTATGCCACCATTAACACGAACCAACTCAAAAATAGTTCAGAACTCGGTTCGACAATTAAATCGTTGAACTAGGTTCATGAATCAAATGAGCTGAATATGAACAAAAAAATATGTCTGTTAAATAAATGAGCTGAACTTGAATTATACATAACTCGACTCGTTAGATTCATGAGTCAACTTGATTATATATAAGAATAATTATATTATCTTTAAGAGTAGGTTTAAAGATTTACCTCAAATCTTAATCCTATATTCTAGATTATTTACTACTTATGGCAGTAAAGTTGATAATTGCATTTAGAGTTGTCCTTGTTAGAGGCATTTTGACATTGTCTAAAATAACATCTGTGATGGAGGTTGCAAGTGGTGTAATCATTTTGTGATAAAAATGTCAATTTCTAGTAATTTTTTGGGTACTATTTGATTAAATTTGTAAGTTTCCTAAATATTTGATGAAGTTATGGATTTTTGAGACAAATTTAAACTTCAATTGAGTGTTTTTTGAATTATACTTTCATATGTATCTCTTGAAAGTTGTGTAGTTTTGGAATTAGTAGATAGTTGTGTAGTTTTTGAATTAGTATATTTTTGAAACAAAGTTAAATTCCATACTCATAACTTTTATTTTATTTCAATATTTTCTTATTTAAAAAATATTAATTTAAATTTTCAAATATATAAAAATGAAATAAACTTTAAAAAATGACTTTTAAGCTCGTGAAGTAAGTAAGCTGAACCTAATGAGATGAACCTAACGAGATAAACCGAATTGCTCGTGAACTTTTAACGAGTCGAGTTTGAGCTGGAATAAAAGTCTGTATCGAACTCGAACCGAGATTTAACCTGAACTAATTCTTAACGAGTCGAGCTGAGCTAAGGCGGGTTCGACTCGACTCGACTCATTTCCATCCCTAGTGGTGGATCATCAAAGGATTCATCCCACATCAATTGTAAAATTTATTTGCATTCTTTTCTTTAATTTTTCCATGAATTTCCTAAGGATTAGTGGCTAATTTCTCTAGATTAAGTCTCTTTAGATGAATTTTCCCAAATTTGTGTTAACCATCTTATTTGTTTAGATCTACTCATTGTAATGATAAACCTCTTATGTTATCGATAATTTTACGTGTTTAATTATTTTTATAACTAGTGGGAAACCCGTGCGTCCGCACGGGTTCTGGTGGTGATCGCGGATATGTCATCAGTTTGGTTTTAAAATTTAAATAAAATAGAAAATATTTTAATTTAATTATAAAATAGGAAAAAAAAAAGTAGTCAAAGATAAATATATAAATTAATTAAATCAATCATTGTTAAGAAATAATTTTAAACACCAATTTATAAAAAAAAACAATTGTGCAAAATACACATATTTAAAAAAAAAACAAAAATGTTAGATATATAAATAAATAAAAAACAACACATTTTTCTCGTGTTTGGATTCATACGTTATTTTAAATATATTTCTTTTATTTTCTTTAATAGTAAAAAAATGGAATAACCCGATAAAAAAATAATAATGGGTGTAGTTATAATACACCCAATAAAAAACAATCGTGCTAAAAACAATTGAAAATTAAAGTTATTTCATATAGAGTAGTAGTTATAATAATGGGTGTATAGATGAAATTAAAAGAGACAAAATAAAAATAGAAAAAATTAGAAAAAAAATAATTGAGATTAAACATATTTATTTTTGTTGTCTTTAATTGTAAAAATATATAATATCTTGTGCGTTCACAAGGTTTTTGGCCGCACCAGAACTTGTGCGTTCACACGAGTATCGCTGTAGATCGTGGAATTGTCACCAGTTTGTTAAACAAATTCAAACAAATTAGAAAATATCAAAATATTACTGGAAAAATTAAAAAATAAAACATAAAAAATGGACTGAAAAATAATTATATAAGTTTTTTAAAACAACTATTGTTAAGAATAACTATGAAACACATACTTTGTAAAAAAGCAATTGTGAAAATAGGAAAAAAAACTGCTTTTTTTAGGGTTGATAGAGTTATAATAAAAAGGTTTATAAAGTTTGATAAATGAGACAAATAAATATTCAAAATTAGAATTAGTTGAAAATCAGTAGAAAACTAATTTTACTATAGTTTAAAATATAAAAAAATAAAAAGTCAGTAGTACAACTGACATAAGTTTTACATTTATTTTATTTAAATGTACAAAAAAAAAAAATTTGTGCGTTCGCACGAATTTTGGAATGATTACCTGTGCGTTCACACGGTACTAGCGTGTTACTCGTGCGTTCGCACAAATTTTGGCCTGGTTACCCGTACATTCACACGGTATTGGTTCACACTTATTTTAGTATGGTTATCCGTGCGCTCACACGGTACTGATATATTATCCGTGCGTTCACACGGAACTGGTTTTGTTGGTTTGAAATTTTTCTTTGTTCTTTGATGGATTGATATGGGTTTTGAGTACCCGTTGTACTATCTTATCAAAGATAGCTTGCTTTAAGGAAAAAAAACAAACTAATATTAATTGCTTGTATACTTATTTATTTTTAATAATTTAAGTGTTGATGTTCATTTTCTATTCGATATCCATTTATATTAGAGTCAAAAAATAATAAACTTTTTTATATAACTAAATGATGTAGAAACAATTGTTAGTTTTTCCCATTTTTCAAAAATGAACCCATAACAATTAATCCCATGACGCGTACAATTAATATATGGACTAGGCATGACAACGGGGCAGGTCAGGGACGGTTTTTACCTCTTCAAACCCAAACCCGAATCTCCAAACAGCCCCCGTTCCCTGCCCCCAAACTCAAACGGGGATGGAGAATTAAAACCCAAACTCGTCCCAAACGGGGTCGGGTATCCCAGCCCCTCCACCATCTATTTAGTAAAATTAATTTTTTTAATAGAAATTTTATTTTTTTCCAAAATCAAATTAAGTTACAAATAATAAAATAAAACAATCTCAAATAATTTCATACATACATTTCAAATATTTTAAATAAATAATAAAAATTAAAATATAAAAACATTGACCACATATTTAATAGTCCAAATTAACAAAACTAAATAATATTGTACATGATGAAATAAACGGGGCGGATTCGGGGACGAGTTCGGGGTGGATACTAGTGTCCTCATTACCCGACTCATCCCCATATTTTTTAATCGAGAAAAATCCAAACCTGAATCTAAACTCAGTCAAAGAGGGTTTTCTGCGTCAACTTCGGGGCGGGTTCGGGTGGGTATGCGTGAATATGAGTTTTGTTGTCATGCCTAATCTGGACTCTAAATTTACATCTCTATTATCATATAATACAAATAATTTAAAAGTAAGAACAATTATTTTCATAAAAAATTTAAAAAGTAAAATATCTTAAAACTTTTTAAATAAAATTTTAAATTTGAAGCTTCTAGAAAAGAATCAAAATGCTAAAGAAGAAAAAAAGCACAGGACTTGTTATATATTAAGGTTTGGAGACAGTTGTTTAACAATGAAGGAAACCACACTTAGTGGCCTGGCTATAATGAATATTCTGATTTAACCGATGAAGAGATTTACTCGTTACATGGTGAGAATGGTGAAATGTAAAAATTGGGGTATGAAAAACATGTAGATAATATGACAGGCTAGTGGAGCTAAAGGTCATTGTGGGCTTGCTATAAATAAATGGAATAGCTTTATAATATGAAATTTCTCAAATCTGGGATTTCTTTGTTACTAAGTAAAAGTTTAATCTATAAATTGTGGTATATGTGTTAATTTTATACTTTAATATCTCTCTTTCATTTCACGCGTAATCGTTTTTGTTTTCATCTACTTTTTTTACTCTGCATAGTAAAAGTAAATTTTCTGGATTTTACTTAATTCAAAAACCTATTTATTACGGTTTAATGCATAGCGCGTATAATGGACAGAAGCGTATTATAGGTAAATGACTCTTATTTTTTTTAATGAACTTTTATTGACATTTTTTATAATTAGTGAGAAATCCGTGCGTCCGCACGGGTTCTGGTGTGGATCGCGGATATGTCATCAGTTTGATTTTAAAATTTAAATAAAATAGAAAATATGTTAATTTAATTATAAAATAGAAAAAAAAAAGTATTCAAAGATAAATATATAAATTAATTAAATCAATCATTGTTAAGAACAAATTTTAAACACTACTTTAGAAAAAAAGCAATTGTGCAAAATAGACATATTAAAAAAAACAAAATTGTTAGATATATAAATAAGTAAAAAATAACACATTTTTCTCGTGTTTGAATTCATACGTTATTTTAAATATATTTCTTTTATTTTCTTTAATTGTAAAAAAATGGAATAACCCGATAAAAAATTAATAATGGGTGTAGTTATAATACATCCAATAAAAAAACAATCGTGCTAAAAAATAATTAAAAATTAAAGTTATTTCATATAGAGTAGTAGTTATAATAATGGGTGTAGATGAAATTAAAAGAGACAAAATAAAAATAGAAAACATTAGAAAAAAAGTAATTGAGATTAAACATATTTATTTTTGTTGTCTTTAATTGTAAAAAAAAAATATAATATCTTGTGCGTTCACAAGGTTTTTGGCCGCACCAGAATTTGTGCGTTCACACGAGTATCGATGTGGACCGTGAAATTGTCACCAATTTGTTATACAAATTCAAACAAATTAGAAAATATCAAAATATTACTGGAAAAAATAAAAAATAAAAAATGGACTGGAAGATAATTGTATACGTTTTTAAAACAACTATTGTTAAACAAGATATTTTGGAAGTTACAATTTTTGAAAGAGAGAGAGGCTCCAACCTCTCTCTAACTTTCTTGTTTACTGAGGTTCAGAAGCTCGTTTCCATGGCGTGGACGACGGTTTCTCGTCGGATTAAAAGCCCCAATCTGGGCTGGTGGGATATTTTCCCTTACGGTAGGGGGCTGATAGGTAGAGATTTGGAAGGAGTAAGTTCTTTCTACATCTCTGACTTCCCTGACAGGACAAGGGCAAATGTTTTGTTCGAATTATTTGGATGCATCGGTAAGGTGGCGGATGTTCTCATCTCGCCGAGACGAAACAAACAAGGTAACCGATTTGGTTTTGCCAGATTTAGGGAGGTGGAAGATGTTAGAATCCTTGGTATTAAGTTGGACAACGTTCTCATTGGAGGTAAAAAAATCCATGCCAACCCTCTTAGATTTGAGAGGGGTATTGTTAAGGATATCAAGGTTCGTTCAGGTGGTTTTTTGGGAGGTGGACAAGGAGGAGCCACTGCTTTTATGGATAAAGGGGTGAGGTTCAAGAGATGAGGTTTGGGAAATCGTTCTTTCGCCAAAGTACTGGGTAAGAATAAGAAGGCTCAAGGTTCGCCGACTTGTGTTTTTAACTCAAGCATGGAAATGAATGAAAGATTGAGTCACGCATTTGTGGGTTCCACTATCAGTCCGAGTATGTCTTTTAACATGCAGAGACATTTTGAGTCTGAGGGAGTCTTCACCATTAAGGTGACCCCTTTGGGATCAAAGTTGTGCTTGTTGAAGGAGTTGGAACCTGATACTATCAAGGATTTGATCGAAGGAGGATCCTCTTGGTGGAAGCAATGGTTTAGTTTTATTCGGCCGTGGAACGAAGAGGACGTTAATGTGGACAGAGTTACATGGATAAGGGCGTTCGGCATTCCTTGCCACGCTTGGTGTATTGATTTCTTCGAGTGTATTGGTAACAGTTTGGGGGAATACGTTTGTTCTGATGTTAGCTCTGCTGAAGGGTCTCATATGGACATAGCCAGGTTTATGGTTCGTGTTCCGGTGGATTTTCGCCTTCAGGATAGTATTACGGTCAAGATCAACGGGAAATCCTTTCTAATCAACCTCCGCGAAGATACTTATGGACCAGTACGAATTCCTCTCGTATCGGATGTTCAGAAGAAGGATGTTTCTTCTTCTTCTTCTTTTAAGTCGGAGGAGGGGTGGTTGAATGATGTAGCGGACCAGACGGAGGAGGGAGGGGACGTGGACGACGATTCGGTAGATGGTATGGATGAAGAGGTGAGGGATGCGGTCAATACTCAGAAGAAAGAGAGAGATGCGGTGGATGGACTCTTGGTCAACACTATTGGAACAGTCGTAAGGGAGAGGGTAGGATTAGATGTTCAGACGGCGTCAGGAGCCTTTGATAATGCAATGCTTTTGGAAAAAAGTATTTCTGCGAATTCCAAGGAGAATAAAGAAAAAGGCAACTTGCTTTTTCAACAAGGTAGCAGGTCCTCTGAGGAGTCTTTTGTGGGTTGTACTTTCGAGGGAAAAGATTATACTCAATCGCATGGGACCCACGACTTTGCTAAGAGGAGGAAGTATAAGAAAATGTGTTACGTGAATATGCATGGCCCACTTGGTATGCTGGGTGCGAATAAATCTAAAAAAGGATACAGAGGAGGGAATAAAAAGTGGAGGAATAAAAAATCTAAGACAATTGTTGAGCTTTCCAGGGAAGAGGAAAATATTGAGGACTCTCAGAGATCTCTTTTGTCTGTTTATCATGGGGACTATTCTAAGGAATCAGACATTATCAGATGCAATGACAGAATGTGGGGAAACCTTGACTCTAATACAGGTAACAAACTTTGGGAGGATTTCTTGAAACTGGGAGTGGTGGTAGGGGACAAGAAGGAAAATTTTAAGAAGATTATTAATGATATGGAGAAGGAGGAGAGAGGTAAAATTATAAGTTCGAAGGCGATAATTATAGACCGAAAATGATTATCGGTTCTTTTAACATTAGAGGGGGTGGAAGTTTGGTCAAGAGGAAGAGAATTAGCAACATCATCAAAAAGGGTGGAGCGGATATGTTTCTCATCCAAGAAACTAAATTAACATCGATGCCTAGCGAGATTGCGAAGAGTTTTTGGTCCAAGGAGGAGATTGGTTGGACTTTTTCAGGTTCCACAGGTTTTTCGGGAGGTTTAATTATTCTATGGAAGGTGGGAAGTGTAGAGGTTATTTGTAGCATTAGGGGTGAAGGTTATGTGGGTGTTAAAGTATTTTGGAGGGGCCACGTTTACTTCGTGGTCAACGTTTATTCTCCGTGCGACTTGGCTTCTAAAAGAGTCTTATGGAGAAAATTGTTAGACCTTAAAGCGTCCAATGGGGATGGCGAGTGGTGTATAGCTGGAGATTTCAATGCGGTTACTTCCTCTAGCGAAAGGAAGGGAAGGACAACGTTAGCTTGTAATTCCGATATGAGGGAGTTTACGGGGTTTGTTAGGGATAACGAGTTGGTGGATGTGGATTGTAAAGGGAAGAAATTCTCTTAGTATATTGGGGACGGATCTTCCATGAGCCGGATTGATCGTTTCTTATTGTCGGATGTGTTGATTCGTAGGTGGGAAGTGGTTGGTCAACTCATTGGGGATAGAGACATATCGGACCATTGCCCGGTGTGGTTGGTGTCGGATGCTTCGGATTGGGGTCCAAAACCGTTTAGAGTCAATAACGAATGATTTTATAATAAGGATTTCCTTGGCTTTGTGGAGAAATAGTGGAAGTCTTTGGTAGTCGAGGGAAGAAGCGATTTTGTTATTAAGGAGAAGCTTAGACTACTTAAAGGTAGCCTTCGTAGATGGAATCGTGAAGTTTTTGGCAAAATCGATCTTGACATTTGTTGCACCCCAAATTTTACCCTCAGATACTATGGTTTTCTGCACGTCATTTTTTTTTTTTTTTGCCGATCATTTTAGCATTTTGCGGTCATTTGGTCCATTAATCATTAATCTGACATTTTTGTCAATTTTGTCATTTCTTGATTTCAATTACTACCATTACTTTTTTGTTTAGTTAGATATTTGATTTAGGTTTATTTAGGATTTATTTAAATCCACTTTAGTTTTTTTATATCATATATCTAAGTTAGTTTAATTTTAAATCTAGTTTAATTTTAATTTTGATTTTAATTTTTATTTAGTTTTAGATTAGTTAACTTAAGTTAATTTAGTGTAATTTTTATTTTCATTTTTTATGTTAACTATAATTATAGTGTTTTGCTCTTTTGATCTAATTCTTTTTTAATTCACAAAAATCCAACCGTACCAACAACATGTAAAGGTACAACCATTTCACTAAAACCTTGTTCCACTTGAACCAAGACCTTAACCACTAAGTACACTGTGCAACCTTTTCCTTCCATCACGTCTCAACGCCCACCTTTCCCATTAACCCGCGCAAAAAGGTATACTTAACAAGCTAGTGAAAGGCAGGTTCCCAGGCTGTAGAAAAAGAACCACCGTGTAAAGCTTTGTGCACTTCAATCCTTTGGTTCTCACTCATATTATTTTCTGACTCAAGCAACCAAGACAGGACCTAACAGTTTCACTGGGCTCGATGCAGAAAGAAAAAGGAAAATTATGTGCATCGTGCGCTGATAATGTTGCTACTTAAGAAAAATCTGTTGTTCTCCAAGCCAGGAACCAGCCAACAAAACGCACCATTTCCTTCCTCACGCGAAAACGGTACCAGGCTGTCATCAAACAAAAACATATGGCCTGTTGTTTTTGAATGATGGCAAGCGCAACACACTGAAACTTTATGATCCACGGTACATCACACCAAATAGTAGAGCTCATGAATCCCTCTGACCAATAATCATCAACAACTCACACGGTTCGGCAACCCAAACTTTGAGTAATCTTCTTGGAGTATTGGCAGCAAAAAAAAAGAAGAAGAATCATGTGCAACAGCTTCCAAGTTGGAGAAGAAAGTACAGTGGACTTATTCCACTAGCTGAATGGGCATGGAGGATAAGAAGCGGTAACAACATAGCTGCTACATAAACAACCATCCACTGCTAGCTAGTACGCAAGTTTTTTATGGACACGACGTTTTCGACTCAACCGCGACGCTCACGCATCACAAGCGGAGGTATTAATATCGTTTCTTATTCTCTTATGCTTGTTAATGCCATGTTTTCATGAAGCTACTAAGGTTATGTACAGCTTGAGTGTCGTGTATAGGCTGCTATGGTTATTGTTAGTTTGCGACTCGTATCATTGCGTGAATGCTATTTTGTTTGTTGTGTATGTCGCATTTAGTTGCTTGTTTGTACGTGGATAATTTCCATATGCGTATCATGTTTGCTTGGTGCCGGTGTTCATGTCGATTGTGGTTCGTGTATAGCTTTTCATGTTGGTTATAATTTGTGTGTTCTGTACTCGTTTTTGGTTGCTATTTTCTGTGTGTGCCTGTTTGTAAGTGTTAATGTCTTTAACTAGTGTTGTGTTGTTGGTGTGTAGTATTGCATGAGTTGTTATACGAATGTTGTTTTTATTTTGATGTGAGCAGTGTTATGTTGCATTGTCTTTGTAACGTTGTTGTACAGATCACACATTTAGTCAATACTGACACATATGTATGAGATACATAATGATCACAACTCGTTAATCCAACTGCAGTGCGTTGTCTGAGGTGCTAATAAAGTCAGCCAAGTTGTATTTCAAATGCTAGATTTGGTATTGTAGTGTGTGGTATTGTATGAAAAATATAATGTTTTGATAAATATAATACACCATTTTAGAGATGCATGCTGAGTGTTGTAAAGTATATGTAAGTTGTGCGTTTTTAAATATTTGACAATGCTATTGCAATGTGACTTTGCAATGTGACTTTGATTTGTCTCAGTTCGCTTTGCTTTTTACTTTATTTTAAATTTTTTTTTTCACTTCAGTATTAAATTATTTAATTTTTTAAAACACAAAACTCCAAAAAATATATATTACATTAATATGCCAATTGTGTAAATTATTTTTCTTTTCATTTCAAAATCTTATTTTTGGGCCTATGATATATCAAAATCATAATTTTTGTTGGTTTACTTGAATCAATAAATTGTGATGAATATGAGGCCTATTTTCTATTTTGTTGGTCAATGAGGGTTTAATTAAAGATTTATCGATTTTATCGATTTAAAATCTTAATTTAGACTAGACCAACTTTATGTTATTTTACTTTTATTGGTCAATGAAAATCTAATAGAAAGGTATTCGATTTATCGATCTAAATCCTTATTTAGATGAGGCCGATTTCATTTTCACTTTGAGTCCATTTTCTTTGGGCCGATGATATTGCAAAATCACGACTTTTTATCAATTTATTTCAAATCACTAAGTCGTGATATATATGAGGCAACTTCTTTTATTTTACCGGTCAATGAAAGTCAAATATCATAGATTATCGTTTTCACGATTAAACCTCGATTAAGACGAGACCAACTTTATTTTCATTTCGCATCTACTTTTATCTTCTTTTATTTTTGATCGATGAAGTCTTTCTATTCACGAATGTTGTTTATCGAGGCGATCAACCTTCATTATTTCAAATCTGTAGTGAGTGATCATCGAGATTTCTTTCTATACTTTGGGATCGTGATAGGTTACCTTCGACTAATCAACGAAAGTTTGTGATTAAGACGAGATCTCCACCTTTTCTTTTCGTGTGACACGATTTCTTTGGAGAATGATCCTCAAAATCATTTCTCCATCGTGTCTTAGCACAAAGATCAACTGTGCATCCTCCTATAGCATGGTTTTTCTCATAGATTGTGCTACGACGGTTTAGCACTACATTGGACCCGATTCAGCGATCCAATAAATTAAATTAATTAACCACTGACTTTATTTTCTGTCAAATATTATCCTGATTATTATACTTGTTCATATTCATATTGTTCACTGTATATTCATACTTGACTCATTTGACCCTCCTTCCAAAGGAAAGTTTTTCACTTTGACTCCTAAGTCACAAACCTTTCCCATTTCCTCCTTGGCCTCATTAGAGCCGTTTCCCTCATAGTTTAGTAATAGGATAGAGTTATCGTGAACTCCATGTGATTCTCACTATCATGAGAACTCACTTTACCTTTTACTCAGACTTACAGAGTTATCGTGAACTCTGTGTGATTCTCACTATCATGAGAATTCACTTCCTCCCTTCATAACGTAGACTTAGAGAGTTATCGTGGACTCTACGTGAGCTTATGCTCATTCCCTTTGGAACGTTTGTCATAGTCAATGTTTCCTTTTCTTTCACCCTTAGTTAGGTGAACTACGGTTGCTCTGATTCTTTAGTCAGATACGTAGGCACAAGATGCGACGTCTTGGCGAGCAAACTTAGTGTACATATCCTTAGGTCTTTACCTTAGTTTTAGTACAGATTTCCTTAGCAAGCAAACATAACTTAACACAAACATTAACAAGAGGTTCCTGTAGAGTACTACAGATACTTAGGGTGCTAATACCTTCCCTTTGTATAACCAACCCCCGAACCTTAGATCTTCCCCCCTTTAGGTTTTTCTAACGATCTTGAACCTTTCCTTTGGATAAATCAAAGTCGGTTGTAAAAGAATATGATGCAAGTTAATTAATAGCTTGTTATCCGATATCACCGCAACAATAGGATAGGGAACTCACTGAGATTTAATGTATCTCACCCCACTATAGTTTCTATATTTCAGGTGCAGGTTTGGTTACAAGTGGAGCGACGCTGGGATTTTTTAAGAGAAGCTTAGTTAAGCTTATTCCGCTGTGTATTCTTTTATTGTATACAATTGAGGATATTGTATATCATTCTTAGTTTTATTATTTTGGCTAGTTTCCATGACTTGTCCCATGTGTTGTATTTATGTTTTAGAAATGGACAAGTATGTGAACGATGCCGTTAGGCACTTTTGATGTGTCAGTACCAAATAAAATGCTTGTATAGTATTATTCTAGATATATATTATACAGGGCATTACAGAAAGCTTTTACCACAACACCACTATATCTCATGGGTGTTCCTTGATACGCGAGCTTCGATAAAGTGCTCTTCGACATAGCATTCAACGACGAACCATTATCAATCAAAACATTAGACAAGGACTCTCCTTTGCATTCCACATAGATATGAAAAGCCAAGTTATGGTTTTTTCCTTCTTCCAGTAGATCATCATCGCAGAAACCGGGATTATTACAAGCAGTAATATTACCAACCACACTAGTGAATTGATCAACAGTAACGTCATGTTCCACATAAGCTTGATCTAATACCCTCATAAGAGATTCCCTGTGAGCAGCAAAATTGAGTAATAGAGATAAAATGGAGATTTTTGATGGAGTATGAAGCAACTGATCCATGACTTTATGGGAACACGTCCCGCAAGACAAATGATTATGATCAAAATATTTTATCTCACATAACTTAGCATGCATTTCAACCAATGGTCCTCTAATCAAGTTCACATCAAAGATTTGATAGGTTTCAGAATTATCATCAATTTGTACACCATGATCTTCATCCCTTTCCCTATGGACATGAATAAGACCTTGGTCTAGCAATTCTTGAAGGTCTCTTCTAACAACATAACAGCTACGACGATTTCGCACACAAATTCAGCAAGCATCATGATCATGTTCATAATGGCTGAGTTCACAAAGAGCGGCATGCATATCAACCAAATCTCCACGTATCCAATGCACATCATACACTCTGTATTCGCCAGGACAACCAGACACCATGTTAATAGTGGCATTTCCATGTTGCGGTAGTGGATTTTGTTGCACATTCGGACCAACGCCTTTGAATGACAAAATACCAGACCTTACTAACTTTTGAACTTCTGACTTCAAAGGATATCAATTTTCTATGTCATGCCTAGGAGTACCTTGGTGAAATGCACAAGTGGCATTTGCTTTATACCACCATGGAATAGGGTCAGGAAGTTTGGGAGGAGCCCTAGTCTGCACCAAGTTTTTCTAGATCAAAGCTGGAAACAGTTTAGTATAAGTCACACGGTCGTTATATTCAAGAGTCGTGTTGCATAATAACGTTAAAAAAATGTTACAAAATAAATGGTCCTTTAAACTATAGAATCGATTAAGAATGTTGTGGTCAACCACATAATTAGGTTGTGCAGATTAAATATTTTTCCTGGACATATACGAAAATTTACAACGAATAATAAATGTGTACTCCCCATCATTATATGTTTTTTATTGATGAAAAAGCCAAGTTTCATAACTGATGCCATGTTAAAACAATGCAAGCAGGTTGTAACAAAACATAATGTATTTAAATAGCATGAAATAAGGGTTGTAGTATTCCTTGATTAGAGGATACACAAATATAGCAATTTCACAAATATAAAAATTACACAAAAGCCAGTGTTGCAAGGACTCGCTGCAGTTCTTGCATGTGGGTGTCTCCCCATGGCACAAGATACTTCTTAGCATATGCTTCTTAAATTGTTTTCAGTTCTTACCATTTGTATGAACTCTTGAAGTCTCAACTGGAACTCCAATTTGCTATGTTAATAGTAAACTGCTCTTAATTAACAACTGTAAATAATACAATGCCCAAATTATGCATTTGTTACCAACAATGAACATCATACAAAAATAATACCTAGTGGCAGTTGATAATTAAGAAAGTCTGGCTTTTCATCAATTTAAAAAAATAACATTTTTGAACTATACTTGCACTATTTTTATTGTATTTTATTTACTTATTAAGAGCATGCATATACGGTGGTTGTTTATTTCTCTTTTCTATGAACATATTCTATAGTTGTTGGATATCTAGGACAATCCTACAAATTCTTATGGCCTTAACAGAAACGCATGTTTCCGAAATTACCTTCCAAGGAACATTTTCCTTCCAACAACTCCAAGCTTTACTTAAGTGCTTCAATATGTTTTTGGCCATATTGTGTTTACTACCCTCTGTCATTCAGGAGACCATAACACCATAACATGAGTAAAATCAGAGAGATAAATGCAGAAGCCACTTGGAGAATGAATGAAATAAAGAAATTGAAAAATTTGTTTGACAACCTCTAATTTTCCCTACTTCTCGCAATTTCGAATACCGGGATCAACCCGTGCTCTGCTGCTCTCAAGCTTCACATAAACCTTAGAGATCCTGACCAGGTCTTTCAATCCTCAGACCATGAAACGCAGCAACAACAACCACCATTTCATTCCTGTTTTTCATCAAACACATGGAGAATAAAAACCGAAAACGTGAAAGAAAAAATTAAATTCTGATTAAAATAAAGCGATTTGAGTTGGGATAAACTTCGAATGTCGTGGATGTACATCTAAAAATCCTTTGACTGAAAATCCTTTCGTGTCGAGCCACCACAAGGCTTCGTCATTGATATGCAAGATACACAAGATACATATAGTATTCAACATTAAAGATACACAAAATAGCAATTATTCCCTCATATAGTAGAACACACAACCTCTACCATCTATACCACCTGTCAATAGTAGAACAACAACAACGAAAATGGAAAGACGAAGAAGAAAAGAAAGTAGAACAACAACATCAGTAGCAGTAGGATGAAATTTAGTATCCATTTCAAAACGATGGGATGAACTATTTGAGAAAGCATGCTTAAGCCATAATAAACAAAATAAAAGATAAAACACATATCTGAGGAAATTATCCGTCACGGTGCCTTTTTTGCTTATTGTCTCTTATTACATCCTCCAAAATGAATGAAGAGAAAGAGAATAGGGGGAATGAGAGAGAGAAGAGAGAAACAGAATGAAGAGAAGGAGAAAAAGTAAGAGAGGGAAGAGAGAGAGAGAGAGAGAGAGAGAGAGAGAGAGAGAGAGAGAGAGGAAAGGACGAGGAGACAGAGATTGTAAATTCTTTCAAATTATGAAATTCAAATTAAATTAGATCTTAATAGAAGAGAAAAGAGTAAAAGTAGTTTAATTAGGACCAAGTGACATCATCAATCCATTCAAATCTAATGATCAAAGACAAAAAAAACACCAACTATGTAATTGAAGTAGAAGTATATGACATCATTAGTTGGAAAAAGTATTTTTTGGACATAAAATGCCCTCATTTTGGTGATGTGTCGGAAGAATGGCAAAGGTTAAAAAAGTGTTTTCATTGGTACCAAATTTTCTTATATGGTAGATATTTGTTTGTAAACGATGAAAGGGATGCTTTGAAAATTGAACTTGTAATAAAAGTATTTTCTTCTTTTTCTCTTTCATAAATAAAAATTAAAATCTATTGACATAAATAAATATATACATTAAAGAATATAATTTTATTTTTAATTTGTTGAATTTGAATTCTATAAATTGTTGTATTTGTGTTCATTTTATTCAAATCGTTTTCCCTACATTTTGTTCTATAACTAGCCATCCTAAACAAATGAAGCAACTTGTTTGTCTTTGCATCATCATCTTGTGGCCATGGGGATTTCCAAGTGTGTTTGGAATGGATAATGGTTCTTCGGTCGGTGAAGTGTTTGGAATGGATAATGGTTCTTTGTTCGGTGATGCATACATCCAATGGAGGATGAATTATGGAATCACATATACAAATAATTCTGAGGCGGTAAAATGTTTGCTGATATTCAAAGAGAATTATGACTTCATTGAAAAGTTTAGCAGTGAAGGAAACCACTCTTACTGGCTTGACTATGATGAATATTCTGATTTAAACGATGAAGAGATTCACGCTTTACATCGTGACACTCATGAGTATCGTGAGAATCGAAATCGAACTCGTCTGTGAAATTCCCACGATACTCATGACTCTCACTATGTAAAGCTTGAATCTCTTCATCGGTAAAATCAGAATATTCATCATAGTCAAGCCAGTAAGAGTGGTTTCCTTCATTGTTAAACTTTTCAATGAAGTCATAATTCTCTTTGAATATCAGCAAACGATTTACCGCATCGGAATCATTCCAGATTATATAGACTGGAGAGAGCTAGGAGCGGTCACCTACGTTAAAGATCAAAAAGAATGTGGTAAATAAAATAACCCTATTTCTTATGCTAATTTTTTTGTAAGTTATTATGAAGCAAACCATAACTTGAGATTTGTATCATATATTAATGTTTGTGTTGTAGGAGCTTGTTGGGCTTTTGCAACTGTGGCAGCAGTAGAAGGTATTTGGAAAATAAAGTATTGGGTTCTGCCCGTATTATCAGAGCAACAGCTAATTGTGTAGTTTTTGAATTAGTAGATTTTTGAAACAAAGTTAAATTCCATACTCATAACTTTTATTTTATTTCAATATTTACTTATTTAAAAAATATTAATTTAAATTTTCGAATATATAAAAATGAAATAAACTTTAAAAAATGGCTTTTAAGCTGGAATAAAAGTTCGTATCGAACTCGAACCGAGATTTGAGCTGAACTAATTCTTAACGAGTCGAGCTGAGCTAAGGCGAGTTCGACTCGACTCGACTCATTTCCAGCCCTAGTGGTGGATCATCAAAGGATTCATTCCACATCAATTGTAAAATTTATTTGCATTCTTTTCTTTAATTTTTCCATGAATTTCCTAAGGATTAGGGGCTAATTTCTCTAGATTAAGTCTCTTTAGATGAATTTTTCCAAATTTGTGTTAACCATCTTATTTGTTTTGATCAACTCATTGTAATGATAAACCTCTTATGTTATCAATAATTTTACGTGTTTAATTATTTTTATAACTAGTGGGAAACCCGTGCGTCCGCACGGGTTCTGGTGTGGATCGCGGATATGTCATCAGTTTGGTTTTAAAATTTAAATAAAATAGAAAATATTTTAATTTAATTATAAAATAGGAAAAAAAAAAGTAGTAAAAGATAAATATATAAATTAATTAAATCAATCATTATTAAGAAATAATTTTAAACACCAATTTAGATAAAAAAAACAATTGTGCAAAATAGACATATTTAAAAAAAAACAAAATTGTTAGATATATAAATAAATAAAAAAACAACACATTTTTCTCGTGTTTGGATTCATACGTTATTTTAAATATATTTCTTTTATTTTCTTTATTGTAAAAAAATGGAATGACCAGATAAAAAATTAATAATGGGTGTAGTTATAATACACCCAATAAAAAACAATCGTGCTAAAAATAATTAAAAATTAAAGTTATTTCATATAGAGTAGTAGTTATAATAATGGGTGTATAGATGAAATTAAAAGAGACAAAATAAAAATAGAAAAAATTAGAAAAAAAGTAATTGAGAATAAACATATTTATTTTTGTTGTCTTTAATTGTAAAAAAATATAATATCTTGTGCTTTTCACAAGGTTTTTGGCCGCACCAGAACTCGTGCGTTCACACGAGTATCGTTGTGGACCGTGGAATTGTCACCGGTTTGTTATACAAATTCAAACAAATTAGAAAATATCAAAATATTACTGGAAAAATTAAAAACTAAAAAATAAAAAATGGACTGGAAAATAATTATATAAGTTTTTTAAAACAACTATTGTTAAGAATAACTATGAAACACATACTTTGTAAAAAAAACAATTGTGAAAATAGGAAAAAAAACTGCTTTTTTTAGGGTTGATAGAGTTATAATAAAAAGGTTTACAAAGTTTGATAAATGGGACAAATAAATATCCAAAATTAGAATTAGTTGAAAATCAGTAGAAAACTAATTTTACTATGGTTTAAAAAATAAAAAAATAAAAAGTCAGTAGTACAACTGACATAAGTTTTACATTTATTTTATTTAAATATACAAAAAATTAATAATAATTTGTGCGTTCGCACAAATTTTGGAATGATTACCCATGCGTTTACACGGTACTAGCGTGTTACTCGTGCGTTCGCACAGATTTTGGCCTGGTTACCCGTACGTTCACACGGTATTGGTTCACACTTATTTTGGTCTGGTTACCCGTGCGCTCACACGGTACTGATATATTATCCGTGTGTTCACACGGTACTGGTGTGGTACGCACGCTTATGTTTTTAAAATATAATAAAAATGTTAATACGAAAAACAAAATTATTAATTATTTATAAAAGAAAGTCATATTTTTCAAAGAAAAATAAAAATGCTTTAGAAAAATTATTTTACATCAGTAGTAAAGTTATTTCCGTATATACAAATATTTCATTCAACAATGTATTTTTTTTCTCGTATATAAATATTTTTTTATTTTAATAATATTTATAAAAATATTTGAATCAATAGTAATGTTTTTTTCGTATTTAAAAATATTTGAATTAATAGTAAAGTTGTTCCTCTATATAAATATATGAATATTTAATCTTATTTTTTTCCTGGAGGTTTCTAATAAATATTAGAAATGTAAATATTTTTGAATGAGAATCACAAATTTAGATGGGGTATTCTAATTATGCGCAAGTTCATTTATGAGGTTATCATGTGAATATTTTGTGAGTATTTCAATCATACATTTTTAATTAAATAAAACATTGATGACTGTCTCAAAAGCATAATTGGATTTGCATTATTAAAATTTAAATACATTTGCATTATGAAATAACTTTAAATTGCTTTATAAATAAGACAAATATTATAGTATATATAAAATGCATAGTACAATGATAAAAAGAGTTTTTTAATAATAAAATGCATAAAAAAATAGTCTTCAATTTAGTGGTCCCCACATATGGCCATGCCCACACGCCATCATGTCTTTCTGTCTTTGTGTATAGGAAGTTGGTAGGTTTACTGTTGCAAAAGCAATATAAAAAGTATTTTAAAACTATTTTGAAAGTCTCAAGGTGATCTTGCGTATGGAAAAGAGGTGTAGTCATATCACATATGGTTTAAAGAGAAGGTCCATGATTATAAATCCATAGAAGTTTTGGGGTGGAAAGTATGTGTCCAAAATTTTTAGTTGAAAGATTTCAACAGCATGATTAAAAAAATCATTTACTTCTGAAGCACACGACAGTTATACGAAAGAGTTGTGCTACTGAAAATTCTTTTGAAGCACACGGTCGTTATATTCAAGAGTTGTGTTGCATAATAACGTTAAAAAAATGTTACAAAATAAATGGTCCTTTAAAATATAGAATCGATTAAGAATGTTGTGGTCAACCACATAATTAGGTTGTGCGGATTAAATATTTTTCCTGGACATATAGGAAAATTTACAACGAATAATAAATGTGTACTCCCCATCATTATATGTTTTTTATTGATGAAAAAGCCAAGTTTCATAACTGATGCCATGTTAAAACAATGCAAGCAGGTTGTAACAAAACATAATGTATTTAAATAGCATGAAATAAGGGTTGTAGTAACAGATCAAACACACCTGTAGCAAAACAACAAACAACTTTCATCAGCTCGTTGGTTATGTTACAAAAGAAATGTTAATCAGTACCTCAAATTCAACAACATCTACCTTGAGTCATTGGTTATGTTTTGACGACGAAGCTGCTGAGGCGGTTGCCGAAGCTTCTGTTCAGACATTCTTTGTGAATCCTGATATTGCAGAACATAAGATTGGAATAACAACAGAAAAAAAGCATGAGATTAATATTGGAATAACAACAGAAAAAAAGCATGAGATACAAAACTGAGTGAGATGTGATTATACTAAGCTAATGATCCAAAGTGAAGAGAAAATTCTCAAATTCTCCAAAACCTATTTCATGGCGAATAAATATCGAAAACGTGAAAGAAAAAAATTAAATTCTAATTAAAATTAAGCGATTTGAGTTGGGATAAACTTCGAAAATCGTGGATGTACATCTGAAAATCCTTTGACTGAAAATCCTTTCGGGTCGAGCCACAACAAGGATTCGTCATTGATATGCAAGATACACAAGATACATATAGTATTCAACATTAAAGATACACAAAATAGCAATTATTCCATCATATAGTAGAACACACAACCTCTACCATCTATGCCACCTGTCAATAGTAGAACAACAACAACGAAAATGGAAAGACGAAGAAGAAAAGAAAGTAGAACAACAACATCAGTAGCAGTAGGATGAAATTTAGTATCCATTTCAAAACGACGGGATGAACTATTTGAGAAAGCATGCTTAAGCCATAATAAACAAAATAAAAGATAAAACACATATCTGAGGAAATTACCCGTCACGGTGCCTTTTTTGCTTATTGTCTCTTACTACATCCTCAAAAATGAATGAAGAGAAAGAGAAAGAGAGGGAAAGAGAGAGAAGAGAGAAACAGAATGAAGAGAAAGAGAAGAAGTAAGAGAGGAAAAAGAGAGAGAGAGAGAGAGAGAGAGAGAGAGAAGGAGGAAAGGACGAGGAGAGAGAGATTGTAAATTCTTTCAAATTATGAAATTCAAATTAAAGTAGATCTTGACAGAAGAGAAAAGAGTAAAAGTAGTTTAATTAGGACCAAGTGACATCATCAATCCATTCAAATCTAATGATCAAAGACAAAAAAAACACCAACTATGTAATTGAAGTAGAAGTATATGGCATCATTAGTTGAAAAAAGTATTCTTTGAACCTAAAATGCCCTCATTTTGGTGATGTGTCGGAAGAAGGGCAAAGGTTAAAAAAGTGTTTTCATTGATACCAAATTTTCTTATATGGTAGATATATGTTTGTAAACGATGAAAGGGATGCTTTGAGAATTGAACTTGTAATAAAAGTTTTTTTTTCTCTTTCATAAATAAAAATAAAAATCTATTGACATAAATAAATATATACATTAAAGAATATAATTTTATATTTAATTTGTTGAATTTGAATTCTATAAATTGTTGTATTTTTGTTCATTTTATTCAAATCGTTTTCCCTACAGTTTGTTCTATAACTAGCCATCCTAAAAAAATGAAGCAACTTGTTTGTCTTTGCATCATCATCTTGTGGGCATGGGGATTTCCGTGTTTGGAATGGATAATGGTTCTTCGGTCGGTGAAGTGTTTGGAATGGATAATGGTTCTTCGTTCAGTGATGCATACATCAAATGGAGGATGAAGTATGGAATCACATATGCAAATAGTTCTGAGGCAGTAAAACGTTTGCTGATATTCAAAGAGAATTATGACTTCATTGAAAAGTTTAACAGTGAAGGAAACCACTCCTACTGGCTTGGCTATGATGAATATTCTGATTTAACCAATGAAGAGATTCACACTTTATATGGTGAGAGTCATGAGTATCGTGGGAATCGGAATCGAAATTCCCACTATACTCATGGCTCTCACCATGTAAAGCGTGAATCTCTTCATCGGTTAAATCATAATATTCATCATCATAGCCAAGCCAGTAAGAGTGGTTTCCTTCACTGTTAAACTTTTCAATGAAGTCATAATTCTCTTTGAATATCAGCAAACGTTTTACCGCCTTAGAATTATTCCAGATTATATAGACTGGAGAGAGCTGGGAGCGGTCACCTAAGTTAAAGATCAAAAAGAATGTGGTAAATAAAATAACCCTATTTCTTATGTTAATTTTTTTGTAAGCTATTATGAAGCAAACCATAACTTGATATTTGTATCATATATTAATGTTTGTGTTGTAGGAGCTTGTTGGGCTTTTGCAACTGTGGCAGCAGTATAAGGTATTTGGAAAATAAAGTATGGCGTTCTGCTCGTATTATCAGAGCAACAGCTAATTGTCTCAAATTCCACAACGCCATGTCAGCCACATAGGAAAAATGTGGCTCACGCATAGGGTAGTGCCACATGTTTTTCTTTAAAAGGGAAAAGGTGCCCAGTTGTTAGGATTCTGAATTTCATCCATTTGGAGCATACTGTGAAGTGGTGGATAGGGCTGGCAATGAACTGAACTGTTAATATCTTATATTCTATTGTATATAGTATAGTTGTGTTAACCAATAATATAGTGCCGCATCAGCTTGTTAATTAGCTTAGCTATCACACATTAGAGATAAGATATAGATATTGTATAAATACTCTTGTAATCTATTTTCCAATCTAATGAATCTATCAGTTATGAATCTGTTTCTTCTTCATGAACTTCTATGGTGATTATGCCACCATTAACATGGTATCAGAGCTTCTAAAGCTCTGGTAGCCATTTGGTTTCATCTATCGTTCCTTTTTCTATTGCGTTCTTGCTCGTTTTTTATTGAATTCTGCAAATTTTTCTTGTTTGCAATTCATTTTTTTTTCAATCTTCAATCTTCGTTCCTTTTTCTGTTGCAATCGAATTCTTTATTCTAAGCTCCATTGATGGCATACCAGAGCTTCTCAGATTTCTCTACGAATTCTTCAAATCCATACTACTTGCATCCGAATGAAAATCCCTCTCTAGTTCTTGTTACTCCTCTTCTGGATGAAAAGAACTATCACACATGGGCTAGGTCAATGCATATTGCATTGATTTCGAAGAATAAAGAGAAGTTCATCGACGAAACTCTCCCAAAACCGCTGGTATCAGATATTCTTTATGCTCCTTGGATCCGTTACAACACTATGGTTTTATCTTGGATTCATCGTTCTATCTCGAAGTCCATTGCTAAGTCGATTTTATGGATTGAAAGTGCCGTTGAAGTTTGGAGAAATCTGAAGATTCGATTCTCATAAGGTGACATCTTCCGCATTTCTGATATACAAGAGGATTTGTATAAGTTTCGTCAAGGTACTCTCGATGTTTCTAACTATTTTACTCAGATGAAAGTTATGTGGGATGAGTTAGAGGCATATCGACCTATTGCTGCTTGTTCTTGTGTTATTCAGTGTTCTTGTGGTGCTCTTGCATCGATTAAGAAATATCGAGAATAAGATTACGTAATACATTTTCTTAAGGGTTTGAATGAGAAATTTGCTCAATCCAAGACTCAAATTATGATGATGCAGCCTTTACCTGATATAGATAAGTTTTTTGCTCTTGTTATTCAACAAGAAAGAGAGATAAATAGTTCTCAAAGCACTGTCTCGAATAGCACTGTCTCTGAGGATTCTACAGTTATGCATTTGAATTCTTCTTCTGGCAATAATCAGGGCAAAACTGGTAGCAACCAATCCAGAGGAAAAACTGGTGGTTATGGTGTGGCCAAAGGACAAAACAGAGTGTGCACTCATTGTGGGAGGAGTAATCACACAATTGAAACTTGCTTCATTAAGTATGGATATCCACCTGGATTTAAAGGTAAAGGTAAATCCAATAATTCCATTGCAAATTCTCAGTCAGCTGCTTCTGTTGAAACAGGTCAGGGATCATCACAGCAGCATTCAACTCAGTCTATGGTTGGCTTCACTCAAGAGCAATATCAAAGCATCTTGGAATTACTCCAAGAGTCCAAGCCCAATCCTAAAGCCAATTCCATTACCACCTCACCCTTTGTATTGAATTCACATTCTCAACATGAAAATGGTAAGAACCCTCACTTATGGATCCTTGATACAGGGGCCACTGACCATATTTCATGTGATTTGTCTTGTTTCACTTTACACACAAACATTGTTCCTATTCATGTTAGTCTACCTAATGGTTCTCATGTGATTGCTTCTATTTCTGGCAGCATTCATCTCTCTTCAGCCTTAGTTCTTCATAATGTTTTTTATATTCCAAGTTTTCATGTCAATTTAATTTCAATAGCCAAACTTGTGAAAAGTAATGACTGTATGGTTCATTTCACTAATAATTCTTGCAATATTCTGCAGAATCATTCCAAGGAAATGATTGGTACAGCTAAGCTTCACAGAGGACTATATGTTCTTGATTCTTCTCAAAATAAACATGTTTGTAATACATCTGTACAAGATAACTCTTTTCTTTGGCATTTGAGATTAGGGCATATTTCTTCTATAGGGCTGCAACATGTATCCAAAATTTTTCCTTTCATTTCTTCCAAATATAATAATCATACTTTTCCATGTGATCCATGTCATTTTAGTAAACAAAAGAAATTATCTTTTCCTTATAGTGTTACCCAATCTACTTTCCCCTTTGAACTTTTACATGCTGATGTATGGGGACCCTTCTCAAATATTTCAATTCTAGGACACAAATATTTTCTAACTCTTGTGGATGATTAGAGTAGATATACTTGGGTCATTTTCTTAAAATCTAAAGACCAAACCAAACAAAGCATCATTCAATTCATAGCCTACATTGAAAATCATTTTAGCACTTCCTTAAAGTATTTTAGATCAGATAATGGGACTGAATTTCTTCCTCTATCTGATATTGTCTTAGCCAAAGGTGTTATTCACCAGAAATCTTGTGCCTACACACCCCAACAAAATGGGGTGGTAGAAAGGAAGCATCAGCATATTCTAAATGTAGCTAGGTTCCTCTATTTTCATTCACATATTCCTCTTAATATGTGGAATTTTTGTGTTGCTCATGTTGTTCACCTCATTAATAGACTTCCAACTCCCTTGTTAAATCTTAAAAGCCCTCATGAATTGTTATATCATCAACCTCCTTCTTTAATTCATCTGAAAGTGTTTGGATGTTTGAGCTATGCTGTGTCTAATCTCCCAAACAAAACAAAATTCTGTTAAAGAGCTAGAAAGGCAGTTTTTTTGGGTTTTAAAGATGGTACAAAAGGTTATGTCTTATATGACATTCAACATCATACAGTGTTTGTGTCTAGACATGCTTTTTTCTATGAAAACATTTATCCTTTTGATAATGATAAATCTCCTTCTCAACGTCCTTCTACACATAATCCTGTTAAGCCCAACCTTAGCCCTATTTCTTATGATGATCATGGTATATCTCATCAGTCTCATACCTCTACTAAATTATCTACCTTACCTGATGATAATACTTGTTCCTCTCCTTTATCCCCTCAGCAGTCTAGTCCTATTCCACATCAGTCTAGTCCTACTTCACAACAGTCTGCACAATTCAGACCTGATAACCCACAAAATATGCCTTTAAGTACACCTGCTACTTGTAGACAGCAGTCACAATCTCTTTTTCCTCAGTACTCTTAAAGTACTTCTTCTACCCCCAGTCCAACAAACATTAATTGTCCTGGTCCCACATTGTCTATAGAGCCATCCAATTCTTTGCATTCTTCTGGTCATGACAGTAATACTCCACCCAATACACATTCAAATAGTGTTGATCATAACAATGATGTTTTAAATACTCCTTCTCTCCCTTCTCTTAGACATTCCACTCGAATTTCTAATCCTCCTAGTTACTTAGCTGACTATCATTGTTATCATGCCAATAACATTCCATCTACTTCTCATACTTCTAATTCTACTGTCATATATCCCTTATCCTCTGTTCTTTCATATGACAAGTGTTCTCCTTATTACAAAAATTTTTGTTGTGCTATTTCTTCCATATCTGAACCAACCACATACAAACAAGCCATTAAACATGACTGTTGGGTTAAGGCCATGGATATGGAGCTTAAAGCTCTTGCAGAGAATCAAACATGGACTGTGGTGGATCTGCCTAGTGGTAAGATACCTATTGGATGTCGTTGGGTTTATAAAGTGAAACACAAGGCTGATGGATCCATTGAAAGGTACAAGGCCAGATTAGTTGCAAAAGGTTATACTCAAATGGAAGGTATTGATTATTTTGACACTTTTTCCCATGTTGCCAAGCTTACTACTGTTAGAGTCTTGCTTTCCCTTGTAGCTATTAAAGGTCGGCATCTAGAACAATTAGATGTCAATAATGCCTTTCTTCATGGGGACTTAAATGAAGAAGTATACATGAGTCTTCCTCCTGGCCTATCTGGTTTTGATTCATCTAAAGTTTGTAAGTTGCAAAAATCCCTATATGGCCTAAAACAAGCTAGTAGGCAGTGGTATTCAAAACTTTCTACCTTTTTTATTTCTCTTGGATATCATCAGTCTCAGGCAGATTATTCACTCTATGTTAAGCATGAAGATCCTCATTTCACTGCCCTTCTAGTATATGTTGATGATGTTGTACTAGCAGGAAATTCCTTAGTTGAAATACAACATGTCAAGAACTTATTGAATCAGCAGTTTAAGATTAAAGATCTTGGTTAGCTCAGGTATTTTTTGGGTTTTGAGATTGCTAAATCCACAAAGGGTATTTTCTTAAACTAAAGAAAATACACTCTTGAGCTTTTACAAGATGCTGGTGTCCTTGCTTCTAAGCCTTCCTCAATTCCTTTTGACCCCAACATCAAGTTATCTGTTAGTGAAGGTGATCTCTTGGAAGATGCTTCATCTTATAGAAGATTGATTGGAAGACTCATTTATCTTACTAATTCAAGGCCTGATATATCATATGATGTCCAACATTTGAGTCAATTTATGGCACAACCTCGTCTCCCACATTTTCAGGCTGCTACTCGGGTTCTGAGGTATCTCAAGTCTATACCTGCTACTGGTATCTTATTTTCTGCCTCTAGTGATTTGAAACTCCTAGGTTTTACTGATTCATATTGGGCTCGATGCCCTGACACTAAGAAATCTATCACTGGATATTGTGTGATGTTAGGCAATTCATTATTCTGTTGGAAGTCAAAGAAACAACATACTGCATCAAGATCTTCAACAGAAGCTGAATATAGAACATTGGCTGCTATTACTTGTGAGGTTCAATGGTTGCAGTACATATTTCATGATCTTTTGGTTGAATTTTCTCAACTTGCTTCTATTTTCTGTGATAGCAAATCAGCCATTTATTTGGCTCATAATCCCACCTTTCATGAAAGAAGAAAACACATAGAGCTGGATTGTCATGTGGTTCGTGAAAGATTACAATCCAAACTGATTCATTTTCTTCCTATATCTACTCATGATCAGCTGGCTGACATGCTTACTAAACCTCTTCATTCTCCTGCTCTTCAGAGATCTTTATCCAAGTTAGGTCTTTGTAGCATCCAAAGTCCAACTTGAGGGGGGCTGTTAATATCTTATATTCTATTGTATATAATATAGTTGTGTTAACCAATAATATAGTGCCACATCAGCTTGTTAATTAGCTTAGCTATCACACATTAGAGATAAGATATAGATATTGTATAAATACTCTTGTAATCTATTTTTCCAATCTAATGAAGAATTTACAGTTACAAATCCTAACTACTTTCTGTTACAACTTCTTCTCTATCAGTTGTGAATCTGTTTCTTCTTCATGAACTTCTATGGTGATTATGCCACCATTAACACGAACCAACTCGAAAATAGTTCAGAACTCGGTTCGACAATTAAATCGTTGAACTAGGTTCATGAATCAAATGAGCTGAATATGAACAAAAAAATATGTCTGTTAAATAAATGAGCTGAACTTGAATTATACATAACTCGACTCGTTAGATTCATGAGTCAACTTGATTATATATAAGAATAATTATATTATCTTTAAGAGTAGGTTTAAAGATTTACCTCAAATCTTAATCCTATATTCTAGATTATTTACTACTTATGGCAGTAAAGTTGATAATTGCATTTAGAGTTGTCCTTGTTAGAGGCATTTTGACATTGTCTAAAATAACATCTGTGATGGAGGTTGCAAGTGGTGTAATCATTTTGTGATAAAAATGTCAATTTCTAGTAATTTTTTGGGTACTATTTGATTAAATTTGTAAGTTTCCTAAATATTTGATGAAGTTATGGATTTTTGAGACAAATTTAAACTTCAATTGAGTGTTTTTTGAATTATACTTTCATATGTATCTCTTGAAAGTTGTGTAGTTTTGGAATTAGTAGATAGTTGTGTAGTTTTTGAATTAGTATATTTTTGAAACAAAGTTAAATTCCATACTCATAACTTTTATTTTATTTCAATATTTTCTTATTTAAAAAATATTAATTTAAATTTTCAAATATATAAAAATGAAATAAACTTTAAAAAATGACTTTTAAGCTCGTGAAGTAAGTAAGCTGAACCTAATGAGATGAACCTAACGAGATAAACCGAATTGCTCGTGAACTTTTAACGAGTCGAGTTTGAGCTGGAATAAAAGTCTGTATCGAACTCGAACCGAGATTTAACCTGAACTAATTCTTAACGAGTCGAGCTGAGCTAAGGCGGGTTCGACTCGACTCGACTCATTTCCATCCCTAGTGGTGGATCATCAAAGGATTCATCCCACATCAATTGTAAAATTTATTTGCATTCTTTTCTTTAATTTTTCCATGAATTTCCTAAGGATTAGTGGCTAATTTCTCTAGATTAAGTCTCTTTAGATGAATTTTCCCAAATTTGTGTTAACCATCTTATTTGTTTAGATCTACTCATTGTAATGATAAACCTCTTATGTTATCGATAATTTTACGTGTTTAATTATTTTTATAACTAGTGGGAAACCCGTGCGTCCGCACGGGTTCTGGTGGTGATCGCGGATATGTCATCAGTTTGGTTTTAAAATTTAAATAAAATAGAAAATATTTTAATTTAATTATAAAATAGGAAAAAAAAAAGTAGTCAAAGATAAATATATAAATTAATTAAATCAATCATTGTTAAGAAATAATTTTAAACACCAATTTATAAAAAAAAACAATTGTGCAAAATACACATATTTAAAAAAAAAACAAAAATGTTAGATATATAAATAAATAAAAAACAACACATTTTTCTCGTGTTTGGATTCATACGTTATTTTAAATATATTTCTTTTATTTTCTTTAATAGTAAAAAAATGGAATAACCCGATAAAAAAATAATAATGGGTGTAGTTATAATACACCCAATAAAAAACAATCGTGCTAAAAACAATTGAAAATTAAAGTTATTTCATATAGAGTAGTAGTTATAATAATGGGTGTATAGATGAAATTAAAAGAGACAAAATAAAAATAGAAAAAATTAGAAAAAAAATAATTGAGATTAAACATATTTATTTTTGTTGTCTTTAATTGTAAAAATATATAATATCTTGTGCGTTCACAAGGTTTTTGGCCGCACCAGAACTTGTGCGTTCACACGAGTATCGCTGTAGATCGTGGAATTGTCACCAGTTTGTTAAACAAATTCAAACAAATTAGAAAATATCAAAATATTACTGGAAAAATTAAAAAATAAAACATAAAAAATGGACTGAAAAATAATTATATAAGTTTTTTAAAACAACTATTGTTAAGAATAACTATGAAACACATACTTTGTAAAAAAGCAATTGTGAAAATAGGAAAAAAAAACTGCTTTTTTTAGGGTTGATAGAGTTATAATAAAAAGGTTTATAAAGTTTGATAAATGAGACAAATAAATATTCAAAATTAGAATTAGTTGAAAATCAGTAGAAAACTAATTTTACTATAGTTTAAAATATAAAAAAATAAAAAGTCAGTAGTACAACTGACATAAGTTTTACATTTATTTTATTTAAATGTACAAAAAAAAAAATTTTGTGCGTTCGCACGAATTTTGGAATGATTACCTGTGCGTTCACACGGTACTAGCGTGTTACTCGTGCGTTCGCACAAATTTTGGCCTGGTTACCCGTACATTCACACGGTATTGGTTCACACTTATTTTAGTATGGTTATCCGTGCGCTCACACGGTACTGATATATTATCCGTGCGTTCACACGGAACTGGTTTTGTTGGTTTGAAATTTTTCTTTGTTCTTTGATGGATTGATATGGGTTTTGAGTACCCGTTGTACTATCTTATCAAAGATAGCTTGCTTTAAGGAAAAAAAACAAACTAATATTAATTGCTTGTATACTTATTTATTTTTAATAATTTAAGTGTTGATGTTCATTTTCTATTCGATATCCATTTATATTAGAGTCAAAAAATAATAAACTTTTTTATATAACTAAATGATGTAGAAACAATTGTTAGTTTTTCCCATTTTTCAAAAATGAACCCATAACAATTAATCCCATGACGCGTACAATTAATATATGGACTAGGCATGACAACGGGGCAGGTCAGGGACGGTTTTTACCTCTTCAAACCCAAACCCGAATCTCCAAACAGCCCCCGTTCCCTGCCCCCAAACTCAAACGGGGATGGAGAATTAAAACCCAAACTCGTCCCAAACGGGGTCGGGTATCCCAGCCCCTCCACCATCTATTTAGTAAAATTAATTTTTTTAATAGAAATTTTATTTTTTTCCAAAATCAAATTAAGTTACAAATAATAAAATAAAACAATCTCAAATAATTTCATACATACATTTCAAATATTTTAAATAAATAATAAAAATTAAAATATAAAAACATTGACCACATATTTAATAGTCCAAATTAACAAAACTAAATAATATTGTACATGATGAAATAAACGGGGCGGATTCGGGGACGAGTTCGGGGTGGATACTAGTGTCCTCATTACCCGACTCATCCCCATATTTTTTAATCGAGAAAAATCCAAACCTGAATCTAAACCCAGTCAAAGAGGGTTTTCTGCGTCAACTTCGGGGCGGGTTCGGGTGGGTATGCGTGAATATGAGTTTTGTTGTCATGCCTAATCTGGACTCTAAATTTACATCTCTATTATCATATAATACAAATAATTTAAAAGTAAGAACAATTATTTTCATAAAAAATTTAAAAAGTAAAATATCTTAAAACTTTTTAAATAAAATTTTAAATTTGAAGCTTCTAGAAAAGAATCAAAATGCTAAAGAAGAAAAAAAGCACAGGACTTGTTATATATTAAGGTTTGGAGACAGTTGTTTAACAATGAAGGAAACCACACTTAGTGGCCTGGCTATAATGAATATTCTGATTTAACCGATGAAGAGATTTACTCGTTACATGGTGAGAATGGTGAAATGTAAAAATTGGGGTATGAAAAACATGTAGATAATATGACAGGCTAGTGGAGCTAAAGGTCATTGTGGGCTTGCTATAAATAAATGGAATAGCTTTATAATATGAAATTTCTCAAATCTGGGATTTCTTTGTTACTAAGTAAAAGTTTAATCTATAAATTGTGGTATATGTGTTAATTTTATACTTTAATATCTCTCTTTCATTTCACGCGTAATCGTTTTTGTTTTCATCTACTTTTTTTACTCTGCATAGTAAAAGTAAATTTTCTGGATTTTACTTAATTCAAAAACCTATTTATTACGGTTTAATGCATAGCGCGTATAATGGACAGAAGCGTATTATAGGTAAATGACTCTTATTTTTTTTAATGAACTTTTATTGACATTTTTTATAATTAGTGAGAAATCCGTGCGTCCGCACGGGTTCTGGTGTGGATCGCGGATATGTCATCAGTTTGGTTTTAAAATTTAAATAAAATAGAAAATATGTTAATTTAATTATAAAATAGAAAAAAAAAAGTATTCAAAGATAAATATATAAATTAATTAAATCAATCATTGTTAAGAACAAATTTTAAACACTACTTTAGAAAAAAAGCAATTGTGCAAAATAGACATATTAAAAAAAACAAAATTGTTAGATATATAAATAAGTAAAAAATAACACATTTTTCTCGTGTTTGAATTCATACGTTATTTTAAATATATTTCTTTTATTTTCTTTAATTGTAAAAAAATGGAATAACCCGATAAAAAATTAATAATGGGTGTAGTTATAATACATCCAATAAAAAAACAATCGTGCTAAAAAATAATTAAAAATTAAAGTTATTTCATATAGAGTAGTAGTTATAATAATGGGTGTAGATGAAATTAAAAGAGACAAAATAAAAATAGAAAACATTAGAAAAAAAGTAATTGAGATTAAACATATTTATTTTTGTTGTCTTTAATTGTAAAAAAAAAATATAATATCTTGTGCGTTCACAAGGTTTTTGGCCGCACCAGAATTTGTGCGTTCACACGAGTATCGATGTGGACCGTGAAATTGTCACCAATTTGTTATACAAATTCAAACAAATTAGAAAATATCAAAATATTACTGGAAAAAATAAAAAATAAAAAATGGACTGGAAGATAATTGTATACGTTTTTAAAACAACTATTGTTAAACAAGATATTTTGGAAGTTACAATTTTTGAAAGAGAGAGAGGCTCCAACCTCTCTCTAACTTTCTTGTTTACTGAGGTTCAGAAGCTCGTTTCCATGGCGTGGACGACGGTTTCTCGTCGGATTAAAAGCCCCAATCTGGGCTGGTGGGATATTTTCCCTTACGGTAGGGGGCTGATAGGTAGAGATTTGGAAGGAGTAAGTTCTTTCTACATCTCTGACTTCCCTGACAGGACAAGGGCAAATGTTTTGTTCGAATTATTTGGATGCATCGGTAAGGTGGCGGATGTTCTCATCTCGCCGAGACGAAACAAACAAGGTAACCGATTTGGTTTTGCCAGATTTAGGGAGGTGGAAGATGTTAGAATCCTTGGTATTAAGTTGGACAACGTTCTCATTGGAGGTAAAAAAATCCATGCCAACCCTCTTAGATTTGAGAGGGGTATTGTTAAGGATATCAAGGTTCGTTCAGGTGGTTTTTTGGGAGGTGGACAAGGAGGAGCCACTGCTTTTATGGATAAAGGGGTGAGGTTCAAGAGATGAGGTTTGGGAAATCGTTCTTTCGCCAAAGTACTGGGTAAGAATAAGAAGGCTCAAGGTTCGCCGACTTGTGTTTTTAACTCAAGCATGGAAATGAATGAAAGATTGAGTCACGCATTTGTGGGTTCCACTATCAGTCCGAGTATGTCTTTTAACATGCAGAGACATTTTGAGTCTGAGGGAGTCTTCACCATTAAGGTGACCCCTTTGGGATCAAAGTTGTGCTTGTTGAAGGAGTTGGAACCTGATACTATCAAGGATTTGATCGAAGGAGGATCCTCTTGGTGGAAGCAATGGTTTAGTTTTATTCGGCCGTGGAACGAAGAGGACGTTAATGTGGACAGAGTTACATGGATAAGGGCGTTCGGCATTCCTTGCCACGCTTGGTGTATTGATTTCTTCGAGTGTATTGGTAACAGTTTGGGGGAATACGTTTGTTCTGATGTTAGCTCTGCTGAAGGGTCTCATATGGACATAGCCAGGTTTATGGTTCGTGTTCCGGTGGATTTTCGCCTTCAGGATAGTATTACGGTCAAGATCAACGGGAAATCCTTTCTAATCAACCTCCGCGAAGATACTTATGGACCAGTACGAATTCCTCTCGTATCGGATGTTCAGAAGAAGGATGTTTCTTCTTCTTCTTCTTTTAAGTCGGAGGAGGGGTGGTTGAATGATGTAGCGGACCAGACGGAGGAGGGAGGGGACGTGGACGACGATTCGGTAGATGGTATGGATGAAGAGGTGAGGGATGCGGTCAATACTCAGAAGAAAGAGAGAGATGCGGTGGATGGACTCTTGGTCAACACTATTGGAACAGTCGTAAGGGAGAGGGTAGGATTAGATGTTCAGACGGCGTCAGGAGCCTTTGATAATGCAATGCTTTTGGAAAAAAGTATTTCTGCGAATTCCAAGGAGAATAAAGAAAAAGGCAACTTGCTTTTTCAACAAGGTAGCAGGTCCTCTGAGGAGTCTTTTGTGGGTTGTACTTTCGAGGGAAAAGATTATACTCAATCGCATGGGACCCACGACTTTGCTAAGAGGAGGAAGTATAAGAAAATGTGTTACGTGAATATGCATGGCCCACTTGGTATGCTGGGTGCGAATAAATCTAAAAAAGGATACAGAGGAGGGAATAAAAAGTGGAGGAATAAAAAATCTAAGACAATTGTTGAGCTTTCCAGGGAAGAGGAAAATATTGAGGACTCTCAGAGATCTCTTTTGTCTGTTTATCATGGGGACTATTCTAAGGAATCAGACATTATCAGATGCAATGACAGAATGTGGGGAAACCTTGACTCTAATACAGGTAACAAACTTTGGGAGGATTTCTTGAAACTGGGAGTGGTGGTAGGGGACAAGAAGGAAAATTTTAAGAAGATTATTAATGATATGGAGAAGGAGGAGAGAGGTAAAATTATAAGTTCGAAGGCGATAATTATAGACCGAAAATGATTATCGGTTCTTTTAACATTAGAGGGGGTGGAAGTTTGGTCAAGAGGAAGAGAATTAGCAACATCATCAAAAAGGGTGGAGCGGATATGTTTCTCATCCAAGAAACTAAATTAACATCGATGCCTAGCGAGATTGCGAAGAGTTTTTGGTCCAAGGAGGAGATTGGTTGGACTTTTTCAGGTTCCACAGGTTTTTCGGGAGGTTTAATTATTCTATGGAAGGTGGGAAGTGTAGAGGTTATTTGTAGCATTAGGGGTGAAGGTTATGTGGGTGTTAAAGTATTTTGGAGGGGCCACGTTTACTTCGTGGTCAACGTTTATTCTCCGTGCGACTTGGCTTCTAAAAGAGTCTTATGGAGAAAATTGTTAGACCTTAAAGCGTCCAATGGGGATGGCGAGTGGTGTATAGCTGGAGATTTCAATGCGGTTACTTCCTCTAGCGAAAGGAAGGGAAGGACAACGTTAGCTTGTAATTCCGATATGAGGGAGTTTACGGGGTTTGTTAGGGATAACGAGTTGGTGGATGTGGATTGTAAAGGGAAGAAATTCTCTTAGTATATTGGGGACGGATCTTCCATGAGCCGGATTGATCGTTTCTTATTGTCGGATGTGTTGATTCGTAGGTGGGAAGTGGTTGGTCAACTCATTGGGGATAGAGACATATCGGACCATTGCCCGGTGTGGTTGGTGTCGGATGCTTCGGATTGGGGTCCAAAACCGTTTAGAGTCAATAACGAATGATTTTATAATAAGGATTTCCTTGGCTTTGTGGAGAAATAGTGGAAGTCTTTGGTAGTCGAGGGAAGAAGCGATTTTGTTATTAAGGAGAAGCTTAGACTACTTAAAGGTAGCCTTCGTAGATGGAATCGTGAAGTTTTTGGCAAAATCGATCTTGACATTTGTTGCACCCCAAATTTTACCCTCAGATACTATGGTTTTCTGCACGTCATTTTTTTTTTTTTTTGCCGATCATTTTAGCATTTTGCGGTCATTTGGTCCATTAATCATTAATCTGACATTTTTGTCAATTTTGTCATTTCTTGATTTCAATTACTACCATTACTTTTTTGTTTAGTTAGATATTTGATTTAGGTTTATTTAGGATTTATTTAAATCCACTTTAGTTTTTTTATATCATATATCTAAGTTAGTTTAATTTTAAATCTAGTTTAATTTTAATTTTGATTTTAATTTTTATTTAGTTTTAGATTAGTTAACTTAAGTTAATTTAGTGTAATTTTTATTTTCATTTTTTATGTTAACTATAATTATAGTGTTTTGCTCTTTTGATCTAATTCTTTTTTAATTCACAAAAATCCAACCGTACCAACAACATGTAAAGGTACAACCATTTCACTAAAACCTTGTTCCACTTGAACCAAGACCTTAACCACTAAGTACACTGTGCAACCTTTTCCTTCCATCACGTCTCAACGCCCACCTTTCCCATTAACCCGCGCAAAAAGGTATACTTAACAAGCTAGTGAAAGGCAGGTTCCCAGGCTGTAGAAAAAGAACCACCGTGTAAAGCTTTGTGCACTTCAATCCTTTGGTTCTCACTCATATTATTTTCTGACTCAAGCAACCAAGACAGGACCTAACAGTTTCACTGGGCTCGATGCAGAAAGAAAAAGGAAAATTATGTGCATCGTGCGCTGATAATGTTGCTACTTAAGAAAAATCTGTTGTTCTCCAAGCCAGGAACCAGCCAACAAAACGCACCATTTCCTTCCTCACGCGAAAACGGTACCAGGCTGTCATCAAACAAAAACATATGGCCTGTTGTTTTTGAATGATGGCAAGCGCAACACACTGAAACTTTATGATCCACGGTACATCACACCAAATAGTAGAGCTCATGAATCCCTCTGACCAATAATCATCAACAACTCACACGGTTCGGCAACCCAAACTTTGAGTAATCTTCTTGGAGTATTGGCAGCAAAAAAAAAGAAGAAGAATCATGTGCAACAGCTTCCAAGTTGGAGAAGAAAGTACAGTGGACTTATTCCACTAGCTGAATGGGCATGGAGGATAAGAAGCGGTAACAACATAGCTGCTACATAAACAACCATCCACTGCTAGCTAGTACGCAAGTTTTTTATGGACACGACGTTTTCGACTCAACCGCGACGCTCACGCATCACAAGCGGAGGTATTAATATCGTTTCTTATTCTCTTATGCTTGTTAATGCCATGTTTTCATGAAGCTACTAAGGTTATGTACAGCTTGAGTGTCGTGTATAGGCTGCTATGGTTATTGTTAGTTTGCGACTCGTATCATTGCGTGAATGCTATTTTGTTTGTTGTGTATGTCGCATTTAGTTGCTTGTTTGTACGTGGATAATTTCCATATGCGTATCATGTTTGCTTGGTGCCGGTGTTCATGTCGATTGTGGTTCGTGTATAGCTTTTCATGTTGGTTATAATTTGTGTGTTCTGTACTCGTTTTTGGTTGCTATTTTCTGTGTGTGCCTGTTTGTAAGTGTTAATGTCTTTAACTAGTGTTGTGTTGTTGGTGTGTAGTATTGCATGAGTTGTTATACGAATGTTGTTTTTATTTTGATGTGAGCAGTGTTATGTTGCATTGTCTTTGTAACGTTGTTGTACAGATCACACATTTAGTCAATACTGACACATATGTATGAGATACATAATGATCACAACTCGTTAATCCAACTGCAGTGCGTTGTCTGAGGTGCTAATAAAGTCAGCCAAGTTGTATTTCAAATGCTAGATTTGGTATTGTAGTGTGTGGTATTGTATGAAAAATATAATGTTTTGATAAATATAATACACCATTTTAGAGATGCATGCTGAGTGTTGTAAAGTATATGTAAGTTGTGCGTTTTTAAATATTTGACAATGCTATTGCAATGTGACTTTGCAATGTGACTTTGATTTGTCTCAGTTCGCTTTGCTTTTTACTTTATTTTAAATTTTTTTTTTCACTTCAGTATTAAATTATTTAATTTTTTAAAACACAAAACTCCAAAAAATATATATTACATTAATATGCCAATTGTGTAAATTATTTTTCTTTTCATTTCAAAATCTTATTTTTGGGCCTATGATATATCAAAATCATAATTTTTGTTGGTTTACTTGAATCAATAAATTGTGATGAATATGAGGCCTATTTTCTATTTTGTTGGTCAATGAGGGTTTAATTAAAGATTTATCGATTTTATCGATTTAAAATCTTAATTTAGACTAGACCAACTTTATGTTATTTTACTTTTATTGGTCAATGAAAATCTAATAGAAAGGTATTCGATTTATCGATCTAAATCCTTATTTAGATGAGGCCGATTTCATTTTCACTTTGAGTCCATTTTCTTTGGGCCGATGATATTGCAAAATCACGACTTTTTATCAATTTATTTCAAATCACTAAGTCGTGATATATATGAGGCAACTTCTTTTATTTTACCGGTCAATGAAAGTCAAATATCATAGATTATCGTTTTCACGATTAAACCTCGATTAAGACGAGACCAACTTTATTTTCATTTCGCATCTACTTTTATCTTCTTTTATTTTTGATCGATGAAGTCTTTCTATTCACGAATGTTGTTTATCGAGGCGATCAACCTTCATTATTTCAAATCTGTAGTGAGTGATCATCGAGATTTCTTTCTATACTTTGGGATCGTGATAGGTTACCTTCGACTAATCAACGAAAGTTTGTGATTAAGACGAGATCTCCACCTTTTCTTTTCGTGTGACACGATTTCTTTGGAGAATGATCCTCAAAATCATTTCTCCATCGTGTCTTAGCACAAAGATCAACTGTGCATCCTCCTATAGCATGGTTTTTCTCATAGATTGTGCTACGACGGTTTAGCACTACATTGGACCCGATT
Source organism: Lathyrus tuberosus (assembly GCA_022829125.1). Classification (NCBI taxonomy): domain Eukaryota; kingdom Viridiplantae; phylum Streptophyta; class Magnoliopsida; order Fabales; family Fabaceae; genus Lathyrus; species Lathyrus tuberosus. The sequence continues at coordinate 133,911 of JALAZF010000525.1, forward strand.
CAGCGATCCAATAAATTAAATTAATTAACCACTGACTTTATTTTCTGTCAAATATTATCCTGATTATTATACTTGTTCATATTCATATTGTTCACTGTATATTCATACTTGACTCATTTGACCCTCCTTCCAAAGGAAAGTTTTTCACTTTGACTCCTAAGTCACAAACCTTTCCCATTTCCTCCTTGGCCTCATTAGAGCCGTTTCCCTCATAGTTTAGTAATAGGATGGAGTTATCGTGAACTCCATGTGATTCTCACTATCATGAGAACTCACTTTACCTTTTACTCAGACTTACAGAGTTATCGTGAACTCTGTGTGATTCTCACTATCATGAGAATTCACTTCCTCCCTTCATAACGTAGACTTAGAGAGTTATCGTGGACTCTACGTGAGCTTATGCTCATTCCCTTTGGAACGTTTGTCATAGTCAATGTTTCCTTTTCTTTCACCCTTAGTTAGGTGAACTACGGTTGCTCTGATTCTTTAGTCAGATACGTAGGCACAAGATGCGACGTCTTGGCGAGCAAACTTAGTGTACATATCCTTAGGTCTTTACCTTAGTTTTAGTACAGATTTCCTTAGCAAGCAAACATAACTTAACACAAACATTAACAAGAGGTTCCTGTAGAGTACTACAGATACTTAGGGTGCTAATACCTTCCCTTTGTATAACCAACCCCCGAACCTTAGATCTTCCCCCCTTTAGGTTTTTCTAACGATCTTGAACCTTTCCTTTGGATAAATCAAAGTCGGTTGTAAAAGAATATGATGCAAGTTAATTAATAGCTTGTTATCCGATATCACCGCAACAATAGGATAGGGAACTCACTGAGATTTAATGTATCTCACCCCACTATAGTTTCTATATTTCAGGTGCAGGTTTGGTTACAAGTGGAGCGACGCTGGGATTTTTTAAGAGAAGCTTAGTTAAGCTTATTCCGCTGTGTATTCTTTTATTGTATACAATTGAGGATATTGTATATCATTCTTAGTTTTATTATTTTGGCTAGTTTCCATGACTTGTCCCATGTGTTGTATTTATGTTTTAGAAATGGACAAGTATGTGAACGATGCCGTTAGGCACTTTTGATGTGTCAGTACCAAATAAAATGCTTGTATAGTATTATTCTAGATATATATTATACAGGGCATTACAGAAAGCTTTTACCACAACACCACTATATCTCATGGGTGTTCCTTGATACGCGAGCTTCGATAAAGTGCTCTTCGACATAGCATTCAACGACGAACCATTATCAATCAAAACATTAGACAAGGACTCTCCTTTGCATTCCACATAGATATGAAAAGCCAAGTTATGGTTTTTTCCTTCTTCCAGTAGATCATCATCGCAGAAACCGGGATTATTACAAGCAGTAATATTACCAACCACACTAGTGAATTGATCAACAGTAACGTCATGTTCCACATAAGCTTGATCTAATACCCTCATAAGAGATTCCCTGTGAGCAGCAAAATTGAGTAATAGAGATAAAATGGAGATTTTTGATGGAGTATGAAGCAACTGATCCATGACTTTATGGGAACACGTCCCGCAAGACAAATGATTATGATCAAAATATTTTATCTCACATAACTTAGCATGCATTTCAACCAATGGTCCTCTAATCAAGTTCACATCAAAGATTTGATAGGTTTCAGAATTATCATCAATTTGTACACCATGATCTTCATCCCTTTCCCTATGGACATGAATAAGACCTTGGTCTAGCAATTCTTGAAGGTCTCTTCTAACAACATAACAGCTACGACGATTTCGCACACAAATTCAGCAAGCATCATGATCATGTTCATAATGGCTGAGTTCACAAAGAGCGGCATGCATATCAACCAAATCTCCACGTATCCAATGCACATCATACACTCTGTATTCGCCAGGACAACCAGACACCATGTTAATAGTGGCATTTCCATGTTGCGGTAGTGGATTTTGTTGCACATTCGGACCAACGCCTTTGAATGACAAAATACCAGACCTTACTAACTTTTGAACTTCTGACTTCAAAGGATATCAATTTTCTATGTCATGCCTAGGAGTACCTTGGTGAAATGCACAAGTGGCATTTGCTTTATACCACCATGGAATAGGGTCAGGAAGTTTGGGAGGAGCCCTAGTCTGCACCAAGTTTTTCTAGATCAAAGCTGGAAACAGTTTAGTATAAGTCATAGGAATAGGATCAAAGGGATCCTTCTTAGGTTCTTGATTTCCCTACTAATTAGACTGCTGATGAGTCCTCTGAGGTTGAATAGAAACAGCGAATGGAACATCATTAACAACGGGAGCCACAGAAGCTACATGTTGTTGCTGATGATGATCATGTCTACCATGAGATCTTCTAGATCTTCCTCGGGAAATGGCATTGGCCTCTTGTTCTTTTTTCTTAGCATACCCATAACTAAGTTTCTTACTGCTAGAACCTTCATCTTTCGTCATACGTCCCTCGCGGACAACTTCTTCTAAATGAAGTCTTATACCAACCATTTCAGAAAAGCCATTGGGAGAGCTAGCCACCATCTTCTCAAAGTAGAAGGAACCGAGAGTCCTCAAGAAAATCTTAGTCATCTCTTTCTCCTCCATTGGAGGTATAACCTAGGCGACTTCACGGCACCTCTGCGCATACTCTTTGAATGATTCCTTATCTTTCTGAGACATACTTCTGAGTTGGTCGCGATCAAGAGCCATCTCCAGAAGTACCTGTACTGTTTCACAAAAGCGTCTCCCAAATCATGGAAAGAATGAATAGCAGCACTATTCAAACCCATATACCACCTTAGAGCGGCGCCTGTCAAACTATCTTGAAAGTAATGAATCAACAGACGTTGATCCTCGATATGAGTTGACATTTTTCTAGCATACATAACCAAATGGTTGCGCGGACAAGAATCTCCCTTGTATTTCTCGAAATCTGGAACTTTGAATTTAACAGGCACCTGAACATTGGAACAAGACAAAGATCACTGATATTTTCTCCAAACAACTCCTTACCATGAAAAGCCTTCATTTCTTTCTGCATGGCATGAAACTGATCTTGAAAATCATCCAAACGGTCATATACACCCACACTCTCAATTGGTGTAGTACTATGATAGATCTGCTCTTCGGCATGTGGAACAGTGTGGACCACAGGAGGTGCGGTAACCATAACAGCATGAGGGCTTTGATTAATTTGCTGATATCCTTCATGAATAAAATTCTCATGCATTCCCCAAGGATATCCTCGAGGCATCTGGTATCTTGCATCAACAGTAGTAGTAGGAATAATAGAAACCGGAGTAGATACGATCTCTGAAATCACAGTAACTTTTGGTTGAGAAACAACCTGGTACTAGGCTTGAGTGCTGAAAAAAGGAGGTGTACGAGCTTGAGTCTGAGCAGCAATCAGTCCTTCCAGAAGTGAAGTCAAATGAGCCAAGCCAGTCTTGAGAGTAGCGACTTCTTTCCTCAATTCCCTGTTCTCTTGTTCAATGTTCTCCATCCTTCTTTTGGAATTAGCACGAGTGTTGTACCGGTGAGACAGTTTGACTGTTGAGGTGCAAGTAACAAAGATAAGGCTCCATAAATCACGCGAAAGGCAAGACCAAAATGCGAGATGATGCATGGTAATGCAAATGCTGATTTTTTTAAAGCTTAATTTTCAAGGACCTTAAAATATTAAATTGTAAACATTGCAGGATAACACATATGAATATAACTGAAAAATCTTATTTTATTAATAGAAAGTAAAGGATTACAACTTTTTGCAGTATATAGTAATAAAGGAATCCTAAACATATTAGTTAAGAAAGCTAAGTCTAAAAGTCCTTAGAGATCCCCTTTGACGAAGAATCGACTTCCTTTGGCAACTTTTCCTCAAGTTATCTGATTTTGCGCTCATAATATGCCTTCATGTTACTTTTATCTTTGGCCAATTTGTCAACAATAAGCCTACGACCACCTGCGGAAGGGTCTCTCTCTGATTTCTTCTGAACCTTGGATGTTGGTTGGGTGTCAGAGGAAAATAAATCCTCTGACTTCTTCTTCTTCTTCTCTTCATGTTGCTAAAGTAAAGCGGCTTGGCGATGAATCTCTTTTTCTTTCTCCATAAGCCAACCATCTCAGAAATTAAGTGTTTCATCTCTATCTTTCACATCCTTTCGAAGCTCTTTGTTTTCTTTTCGAAGTTCTTTGTTTTTTGCGTCAACAATCTGGTATCTACTCTTCCAAACGTCTTTCTCTTGTTGCACTTTAGACAAAGCAACCTGAAGCTCTTCTACATCAGCTATAGGTAAAGGTTCTTGACGAGAATAAGGCATTTTCAATTCCAAAGCTCTAGCTCGTACCCATTTAATGTAAGGCTCAAAAGAAACACCTAGCTTCGGGCCCAACCAACCCTTACTCCTCCTATGAATACTGTGCCAAACGTGCACAATCCTATCCTTCATGTCAAGATGACCCTCAACATTATGATAAAAGAAACCCACAAGTTTGATGCTCTCGGGCTTATCCCCTAGAGGATACCCAAACTGTCGTCATGCTAAAGCAGGATTATAGCTAATTCCTCCATTTATACCAAGAAGAGGTACATTGGAGAACTCTCCGCAACCATCAATGATTACTCCTTCATCATAAGTTGAATTATACCAATTGATGTCAGCATGCGTAAGAGGCATGATTCTTTGAGACCACATAAGATTCATAGAATTCCTTTGGAAAGCTCTAGTCTTCGGTAGGTGCGAAATAAACCACCTGTATAGCAAAGGAACACAACAATTTATCAATCCTCCTTCCATCTTCGTCCTATGGTGAATATAATGGTAGATGTCCCCAAGTATAATAGGTACAGGGTTACCAATCATGAAAATACGAAGCGCATTAACATCATGAAAACATCGTGTGAATATACATGGATAATGAGTTTCAACAGTTTAAGAAACCTTACCTATTAGAGCAAGGTCCAATGCCTCTTCTCAAGCTTCCATAAGCGAGATAACGATCCCCAAGATCCCCGACAAAGCTTTAAGCATCCAATGAGTTTCCAACAATCATCAGGGTTTTGAATAGTAATTCCTGTACCAGATGAAAAAAAGCAAACAAACAGAGAAGACTAGAGATCACATAGGAATGCTCTCAGTCTCATCAAGTGGTTAGAATTGAATTGAAGTCACAAAGAGAATAAGTGAATTGAAAAGTAAACAATTAATCAATTATTTATAGTAAATAGTCTAAGAATAAACTATGAATTCAAATAATTAAATAAGTGATTTAAATGATTAATTAAATTAATTGGAATATGTTTGGTAAAAAAAACTAATTAATCAACATTAATTAAATTAAAATGATTAACCATTAATTATAATTATCAAAAATCAAAATGAAAATGGGCTTTAAAAAAATAGAAACATGGGTGCAATTGGTGTAATAGGGGAGTGATTAGCAATGAGAATGGATCCAATTAATCTAATAAGGCCCAAATAAATTAAAAAAGGTTTTCTTATGTAAAAGAAACAATAATGATATATTAAAATGAAAAGATCAGATTACTTGTATTCTATTTCTTTTTATACGAACCCTGTTTCTTCTCTTGTTAAAACCTCTGCCTCTTGCTTGCCTCCGTCAATTGCGAGCTGCTCCGGCCGTTTTTCGTGCGTTTTGCTCCGGTCGGCGGTGGTCCGTTCATCTTCTTCCTTCGCGGCGATGGCGGACGGTGGTGGTGCGGCGGTGCCATCTCCGTGCGTGGTGGTTCGTGTTTCCGGCCCCCGGCGGCGATTTTGCTCTGAGATAAGTGATCTTCTCCTTCTGTTCTGGTTCTAATTCATTTTCGTTTCAATTGATTTGAATAGCTGAATTTTGTTTTGACAGTAGCAGTTGAACTTGATTTTTGGATGGAGCTGCTGCGATTTTGTTGTGTTCTTCTTCTTCTGAATTCGTGTTTGTTTGCTGCGCCAATTTGATTGAATTTTTGCAGACAGCGTTGATTTTGCAGGAATAGGGAGGGTGATGAAGTTTAGCTTGGTTATGCTAAGTTGTGAAGTGGTTGCTACAAGGAAAATGGAAAGAAGAAAACATGGTGGTGATGTAGTGTTTGTAGGTCGCAGGGTATGGTTACTATAATATGTTAGAAGAAGAAAAATGGGAATATGTATGTAAGTGTGTGTATGTGGTTATGTATTTTCTTTGGTTTGGTGTTTAACACAAACAGTGGGGAGTATATTTACATATATGATAAGTATGTGGGATTGTGTAAAAAAATGTTTATGAACAAAATTCTTGCAGGGAAAAAATATATGACAGAGAGAGATATGAAGTGAGGGAGGAAAGAATTGAAAACAAGTGGTATTGTTTTGGTGTGAATTGTGAAGAGGACTCCTTCTTTATTTATAGAGAAAATTGCTTGAAGAACAAACAAGTGACGTAATCAAGATGAGGTAAGAAGAGTGACATATGCTTTGAAGAATCTTTGAATGAAGAATGAAGAACTTTGAACATTGAATATAGAATGCAGAACAAAGAAGATTGAATGGAATAAGAATCTAGAAGAAGAGAAAAAACAAAAGTGTAAAAAGACAATGGTTGGAAATGTGTCGTGTACTTTGTTTACCACTTAGTAACATTTTTTCTCAAATTTGATCGACATAGTCACAAACTATTATAAATACAAATTATATATATATTTTAAAAATGAGAAAAGGGGTGATAAACATAATAATTATTATAAAAAACAAGTTTAGAATAATAAAAATAATTTATAAAAATTATCATTAATAAAAATTAAAACTGAAACCGATTAAAAACGATAAAATCGTCCGGTGTCAAAATGCCCGGAAAAATAAAATAAATATACCAAATCGATCAGCAAAAAATATACTTATTGAAAAAATACAACGTTTTGTTAAATTTGAAATTTTGATTTTTTTTCGTTAAAAAGACTCAAACGTGTTAGAAACATGATGACCGAAAATTCGAAAAATTAAAATAAGTACACCAGGTTAAAGTACGCGAAAAATAGATTAAAAATATGTCTGAAAGTTCGATTTAAAAAATTTTCCCTTTTATCGATTTTTCGCACAATCGACGCTTAGTTTGAACAGAATACATAATATGATATGCAGAGGATACAGAGAAAAAATGCAGTCAGAAGATTGAAAATAATAAAAAATGTCTGGTCAAAATTTAGGGTATGACAGATGCCCCTATTTAATCTTCTTAGACCTGAAGGTATGAATAACAAAGAGTTTTAGACGTTCGAGGGATAAGAGGATTAAATATCAAGTACCTAGAATTTTGACCGTGAAAGCAGATGTAATGATATGTAATGAATGAAAAAATTTGAACACTGTGGGAATGATACCACAAGAGACAGACTGGCAATGCAAAATTTTTTGGGGATACAAGATATCGTGGAATTTTGTCGAGGTGACAAAGAGTATCCAACAATACTTGAAAAAAGATGGATAAACCCTGGAATAGAGATACAAACATCAGGGAGAGTATCTGATGAAAAAAAAACGAATCATACTTAGAAATATCTAGAAGAACATTAGATATGGAATGAAACCAGGTTTGAGGATAAAGCAGAGACTTTCAAGAAAGCGGTTAACTTACTGTGGAATACATGGGAACATCCAGAAAGTGAAAGTAACTTTACTGGAAAAAAGGTTACAGTCATCAGAGATTTTCAGGAATGCAATGAAAAACCCTAGAAAAATGAAGTATCAACCATCCAAGATATTTAGGATGGAACTTTGGAACATAAGCAGATATGATCATCAGAGACATTCAGGAGAGCTTTGAACGAAATCTGGAAAAGAGCAATTACTTAGAGATATCAGGAAAATAATCAGAGACATTCAGGAGAGCATTGAATGAAAAATCTGAAAAATAAATCAGGGTCATCCAGGAAAGCATTGGATGAACGAGGAAAACATCAGAGACATTCAGGAGAGCATTGAATGAAATCTGGGAAACAGGTCGGGTACATCCAGGAATCATTGGATGAGAAAGGTCATATCCGGGACAGCCTCAGATAGACATGAACATAGAATTTAGGTGTCAAGTAAGTTGGGCTTTGGTAAGATGCAAATGAGGATTAAAACACTCTTGAAATGTAAAATGTATGATTAAATGTATGTAATGCAAATGTATGAAATGTATAATATAAGGAAATGCTGACAACAAGTTTAAACTCTTTGAGGAGTGACAACCAACAAGTTTATACTCTTTTGGGGAGTGACAATCAACAAGTTTATACTCTTTTGGGGAGTGAAGATCAACAAGTTTATACTCTTTTGGGGAGTGAAGAAGACTGGAAGATTGATTCCTCAACACGGAGATCACTGTCATTGCTTCAGGATTGAAGATGCTGCTGTTTTTTTAACATATCTTCGCCACACTGGTAAATTGTATCAAGTTGATAATCCTTGGAGGAAGGTTGGAGAGTTGTCTGGGGATTTCCATGCCCCAGACTTGCTGACTATTGTAGATGAACTGATCATTGCTTCAGCTTGAAAAAATGAATGTTTTACTGTATGCCCGAAAGGCTTGCCCATGCACAACCCAAATTAAACTGAGAACTACCTTGCCCCTGGTTAAGATTGCGAGTTTTACCTTACATAAAAGAAACTCCTACTTCAAGGCTCAAAGGGGTTAACGAGGGATTATCTTCCTTATATCTCCAGTGTTTAGTAATTGAAAAAAATGCCTTACATCCTCAGCAAAGTTTTTTATTCGAAAGCATACCGACAGCAATTATGGGTATTATGTTTTCATCATCCTCCCACAAATATTTGCTTAATCAATAATTTGAAAAAGAGGTATATTTTTCTTTGAATTTTTGTTTTGTTTTTTGAAAGAGAAAGCATAAAGATGCGGATAAACAGATGATTTGAATCAAAATACTGTCCATGCTCATTTCATTAAAACTGACATTTAAAGATAAACAAGTTTGAAAGCAAATAAATATAATACAAACAAGGAAAATGCAAAACAAAAAGAAACAAGGTCAGTGACTAATCAAACGCAAGGATGAGTTGTCCTGTCTTTAAGAAGTACTGAGCTGAAGTTGATTGAAGCTTCACTTGTGTTCTGGCAAGATTGCGCTGGACGTTAGGTTTAGTCCCGTATCGGTGATGAGGAATCAGTTTGACGACTTACAGATGCTTGAAAGATAGAAGGTTGGAATGAATTGACGATGACCCGGACGTATGTATGAAATATACAAGGGATGCAAATGCAATGCATGGATGCAGCAAACAAAAACATGTGGAAAACATGGGTTCAAAGGTTCGGCGTCATGAAGTCAAGGCTCTACCCATCCCCAAGGTTTTTTATACTATGGCTCGGATTTTTGTACCTGTAGAACGGGTTCAATTTAGGCCAAAGTGTAAATGTTTTCTAAATCCTCAGCGTTATGAGCATCCAACAAGAAATCGCCGAGTTTTCGCGGAGTACGCTATAAACATCAATTTCCACTAGATAACTAGACTGATTCAGGGACTCTTAAAATGAACTTGGTCGAGACTCAACCCCCTACAAACCATCTTAAATATGCCCTACTTATCTTAGAGAGCACTCAAACTCACCCACTTGCGGATTAATCGCATTCCCATTTTTTCAAGAAACCACCCCAAGGGTATCACATAAGTAGTTGAATATTTTGCGGAAACATAAATATCATATTTACAATAATATATAAAAGCAATATAAAAGCAGTAAATATATATAGTCTGATCCTAATTCTAAGGTTTCTACCTAAAAGGTTTGGAAAGGGAATATTCCCACAGACGGCGCCATTTTTCTGTAGCGCGATTTTTTCGTGGTCTTTAATCACTATCGCTCTTGTGCTACTTTCTGATTTCTATATTTTATCCTAGTGAAGCTGGTTAAGGAAGGGAAAAGATATCTTAAACTAACCCCGCTTTGCATACTGTTGATTGACAGATGCCCACATGGTTTTGGGTTCTCCTTAGTTTATTTTGCTAGAAATTAGGAATTCATACTGCTTATGTGATCTTGTTACTCCTTGGGATTTTGAGATTTGGGATTGCGGTTAGAGTTTTTGAGATAGGTGAGAGACGAAGAGAATTAAAAATGTTTTTGTTGTTTTTGTAATATATGTGGAAAAGAGGATTTAAAGAAAATAGAAAAGAAGATCACTACTACAAAACGCGCAAACAACAACGCCAGGCTTGCAACGGATTGCCTATACACCGTTGTAATAGATGCGCGCTTTTATTTTAATCTCGTTAAAAGGATTTTAATGATGGTTAATATTCAAACCGTGGTGAAATGTAAGGCCTTTCACCACGGGTATGTTTTCAACCGTCATTATAGGTAGCGCATGGTCATGGGTTCAAGTCCCAGCACCAACATTTATGGTTTTTTACATATTTTTTCAAAATACCCACAACCTTTCACCACATGTATGTTTTCAACCGTCATTATAGATAGCGCATGGTCTTGGGTTCAAGTCCCAACACCAACATTTATGGTTTTTTTTTACATATTTTTTCAAAATACCCACAACCTTTCACCACTGGTATGTTTTCAATCGTCATTATAGCCAATAATTTAGTTTTAGGTCTTGCACTTCAAAAACCCGGTTTTAAGCAAAATCGTCTCCTTTTTAAGATCTGTTTCGTGCATCTGGAAGAGTTACGGGACTTCACCCTCAAAACCCCAAATTCATCTTTTTTCTATTTTTAATGAATTTTTTACTATTTTCATACTCTCAAAAAATTCTAAAAAAATTCTCAAAATTCTTATTTTACCCAATTAGATTAAATTTCGTGTTTTTAGATTTTTCTGAATTTATTTTAATCATTTTTTCCTATTTTTTCAAAATGCTGACAGACCCTTTCACAACAGGTATTTAAACCAACCGTTGTAATAGGTAGCTTTTTTTTTACTTATTTTTTCAAAATGATGACAGACCTTTCACCACAGGTAATTTAAATCAACCGTCATTATAGGTAGCGTCTTGTCATGGGTTCAAGTCCCAGCACTATCATTTTTTATTTTTTACTTATTTTTTCAATTCTCATTGCTAACATTATAGGTGGCACGCATATTGAGTTTATTCACTATCCTTAAACAAATCTTGGCCGTCCATTTAGTGATTATCAACAGCCAAGACACTACTATTAGTGATCCGCGTGAAACCTAAAACTTAGACAAACTACATCTTCTACCTCCAAACATCATCTTTCAGTTACGATACTCTATTTCCCCACTAAACCAAATTTCAGAACAAATTTCAGAACTCGAGTTAGCAATGTTAGTTGTTGGTGTTCTTTTTTAATTATTGTTGTTCTTGTTGTTCTTTTTTATTATTGTTGTTCTTGTTGTTATTATTGTTATCATTGTTATTATTGTTGTTGTTGTTGATGTTGTTGATGTTGATGTTATTATTGTTATTATTGTTGTTGTTGTTGTTGGTGGTGGTCTTCTTCTTCTTCTTGTTGTTGTTGTTGTTGTTGTTGTTGTTGTTGTTGTTGTTGTTGTTGTTGTTGTTCTTATTGTTGTTCTTGATGTTCTTACTGTTGTTCTTGTTCTTATTGTTGTTCTTGATGTTCTTGCTGTTGTTCTTGTTCTAATGCTGCAATTTTTTTTTATTTTATTAAAAGACATACAACAACGGTTTTTATAAAATAACCGTCATTATAGGTAGTTCTAATGCTGTATTTTTTTATTTTATTAAAAGACATACAACAACGGGTATTTAAAATAACCGTCATTATAGGTAGCGCGTTTTCCATTTTATTACAACGGTTACTGGGCCGTCATTGTACGCACTGCATATACAACAACACTCTACATAACAATGCCTTCACCCGCATCATTATATGTCATTTCCAACCGTTGTTAAATGGGTTTTTTGTAGTAGTGGATGAAGAAATAAAAAAGGGTACTCGCCAAGGGTTGAAGCCTTGTGCCTACGTATTCTCAAAAGAGAAATCAGAGCGGCCGTAGTTCGGGAACACGAGTTGTTGGGTTTTTAAGAACCAAGACAACGAAAGGGTAATGCTTGAAAGAAAAGCTTTGTGAGGATTGATTGAAAAAAAGCAAAGAGATTAAAGATTGAGATATGAATATCCGGGAGAACGTCAGAGGAAAAGAAAGGAATATCCGGGAAAACGTCGGAGGTAAAGAGAATGGAGAAGGTGCTATGATGCTTTTAAGAAGCCTAAGGGTCCTTGCACGAAGCCCAAGAGGAGCCTGAGGGGAACCTTTAAGAGGCCTGAAGGTCATCGAGGGTCATTGAGGGTCCTTGTGTGAAGCCCAAGAGGAGGCTGGGTATTTCCTAGATCTAGTAATATCTAAAATTGTTGTAAAAGAAAATCCTATTCGTCTAAGCTATGTTGAAAAGAAGGTAAAATATCCGGGAGAACGTTGGAGAAAAAGAAAAGAGTGAATATTCGGGAGAACGTCGGAGAAAAAGAAAAGAGTGCATATTCGGGAAAACGTCGGATGTAAGGAGACGGTGGAAAAATAAAAAGGTTGCATATCCAGGAGAACGTTGGAGAAAAAGAAAAGATATTGATCACATGAAAATGAGAGAAAAAAGAAAAGGTTGCTCGCTAAGATCTTACGATCCTATGCCTACGTATTCTCAACGGGATCTTGAGAAATCAGAGCGCCGTAGTTCGGCCCTAATGTGAACTACAGAAAGGAAAGCATACACGGTAAAACATCGTGTGAATATACATGGATAATGAGTTTCAATAGTTTAAGAAACCTTACCTATTGGAGGAAAGTCCAATGCCTCTTCTCAAGCTTCCATAAGCGAGATAACGATCCCCAAGGTCCCCGACAAAGCTTTAAGCATCCAGTGAGTATCCAACAATCATCACGGTTTTGAATAGTAATTCTTGTACCAGATGAAAAAAAGCAAACAAACAGAGAATACTAGAGATCACATAAGACTGCTCTCAGTCTCATCAAGTGGTTAGAATTCAATTGAAGTTACAAAGAGAATAAGTGAATTGAAAAGTAAACAATTAATCAATTATTTACAGTAAATAGTCTAAGAATAAACTATGAATTCAAATAATCAAATAAGTTATTTAAATGATTAATTAAATTAATTGGAATATGTTTGGTAAAAAAAACTAATTAATCAACATTAATTAAAATAAAATTATTAACCATTAATTATAATTATCAAAAACCAAAATGAAAATGGGCTTAAAAAAATAAAAACATGGGTGCAATTAGTGTAATAGGGGAGTGATTAGCAATGAGAATGGATCCAATTAATCAAATAAGGCCCAAATAAATTAAAAAAAGGTTTTCTTATGTAAAAGAAACAATAATGATATATTAAAATGAAAAGATCAGATTACCTGTATCCTATTAATTTTTATAGGAACCCTGTTTCTTCTCTTGTTAAAACCTCTGCCTCTTGCTTGCCTCCGTCAATTGCGAGCTGCTCCGGCCTTTTTCGTGCATTTTGCTCCGGTCGGCGGTGGTCCTTTCATCTTCTTCCTTCACGTCGATGGCGGACCGTGGTGGTGCGGCGGTGCCATCTCCGTGCGCGGTGGTTCGTGTTTCCGGCCCCCGATGGTGATTTTGCTATGAGATAAGTGATCTTCTCCTTCTGTTCTAGTTCTAATTCATTTTTGTTTCAATTGATTTGAATTGCTGAATTTTGTTTTGACAGTAGCAGTTGAACTTGATTTTTGGATGGAGCTGCTGCGATTTTGTTGTGTTTTTCTTCTTCTGAATTCGTGTTTGTTTGCTGCGCCAATTTGATTGAATTTTTGCAAACAGTGTTTATTTTGCAGGAATAGGGAGTGTGATGAAGTTTAGCTTGTGAATTCAATTTGGTGCAAGTTGTTGAAATTGATTTGATGATGGTGTTGTAAATTGTAAGTAATTTTGCAGTTGCAGTTTCGTCGATTTTTCGGTAATTGTTGGCTTGAATTGGTGATGAATTGCAGAATTTTGTAGGTTCCTATGTGAAATTTTTGTGTTTTATGGTGCAGAAAAATTTCGGCGCTGTTTGGTTATGCTAATTTGTGAAGTGGTTGCTACAAGGAAAGTGGATATAAGAAAACATGGTGGTGATGTAGTGTTTGTAGGTCGCAGGGTATGGTTACTATAATATGTTAGCAGATGAAAAATGGGAATATATTGTCATACCCCAAATTTGGAACACTAAGATTTCCCATTATTGTGAAAATCATCATCATAATATGGATGTACTTACATGCCTCATCAATCTCCTCAAGAATTGTTAGGCATTCTCTACCATCAAAGATTTAGGTTTCAAGCCCTCTCAGAGCACTTAGACAAAGGATCAATCAAGAAATGACATGATCTTCAACTTGTCTAACCTCTCAAACACTTACAAAGGATCAAGAGGTCTCCCACATCAAGAATCAAGCACAAGATTGCAACATTCTAACTGGATCAAGCCTTAAGATCGCCAGTGTCACCAAATTAGGGTTTTGGTCGACTGAGGCCTCCAGATGGAAATTTTCCCCTGGGCATGAGCCAATACTTCAAAGAATAACTCAAGATACTCCAAGGGACCTCATGGACCCAATCATCAAGTCAATTTAGCCTCAGGGGATGCATTCACTAAAAATCAGGAATTAGGGTTTCTTGACCTAATTCACCCCTAAGTTGACTTTTGGGACAAAACATGGGCCAAGACCTCAAGACATGATTTGAGGGCTTCAAGTACATTACATTGATCCATTTGTAACAATGGATTGATCCAAGAAGCTTGATCCACAAGTTTCAATTTCATCAGGACTGCAATTAGGGTTTTCAGGAAAAAGGCAACTGTACCTTTGACTTTTGATCAGGACATGCTCCCAAACCTTGAAACATAATTCAATACACCCTACAACACCTATGGAACATAGCCATTAGGTTTGATTTAGGCCAAGGACTTGATTTCACCAAGGATCGCATAGTTTGGAATTCATCTGATAAAAAGTCAACTGTGCACAAAAGTCAACTTTGACTTTTTGAGATTTTTCACAATTATGGTTCCTTGACCCTAAAATGATGGTAATGTGTGATTTGAATAATCATTCATCAAGAAAAATCAAAGAAAATGGGATAACTTTTAAAAGGGGTAACCATAAATAACTTAGAATTTTTCTAAGTTATGGAACAAAGTGGCTAGGGTACCAACTTCCAAGGATCATAACTTGAGATCCAAGCAACCATTTTGGATGATCCAAAGACGGATTTTTAGATCTCATGGGATACTTCAAAAGTGTCAACTACATCTCATTCCAATTCCTCATGGATTTTAAGTTATGGAGTGACCAAAATGACAAAAACATGAAAGTGTCACTTTTTCCAACACTTAGTGAAATTTTCACTAAGTCAGAATCTGTTTCACTTTTTCCAAAATGTAAGGGCATTTTTCACTTGGATCCAAAAAGTGTCAAAACAAACTATGATCACACATGTGTTGTATCATATGAGAGCTTTCCAAAATGGCCAAGAACTCCATCAAACTCAATCTGAGCAAGGAGATATGATAGTGGCAATATGCCTTGCTGCAACTATCATAACAAGGCATATTTGAGCATTTTACTCGATTTGATCAAATTTTGTAAAGGGCAAACAAGTTTATCCATCTGAACACCTTAGGGGGAGACCAAGGAGGGACAAACATTGATTCACCAGCCTCCCAAGTCCATGGATCTATGTTTAGGTATCTCACCCTAAAAAATCCAAGATGCTTCAAATGGTCAATTTTGTTTCCAAGCATTTAACTGATGCATAGAGGTGGCATGCATCAGAGCAAGAATGAATACTTCAGTCAAGCCTTATCCTTGAACCAAAGAACCATAGGCCTGAGCCCTAACCTCTAGTCAATGGCTAGAGGAGACTTGAGATTCCAAAATGATCCAATTGGCCAACAGCCTGCTGCAGCCACCATTCACTATTGCTTGCAAAACAAACTTGCTCTACTATAAATAGAGCTCATTTGTGCTCAGTTTAAGCACACCAAAGCCATCAAACAGATGCTTTCCTCAAAATCTCGTCTTTCACTCTAAAATTGCCTTCTAAAGCAAGTCACTATCGGGTTTTGAGTTTGAGAGCAATTCCAACCAAACCAATCACACACACACCTCATAAACATCATATAGAAGTGATCCAAGCACTTAAAAAACATCTGGAACACTGATTTCTCAGAATCACCAGCCAGTTGCTCATGCTTTCAACCAAGTTACAGTTGAGATGCCATGAAGTGATCCAGCCATTTCCAATCAAGTCCAAGCATTCAGACACATTCCATATGGTGTAGGGAAGCTGTTCAGATCATCACAACTCATCTGTAACACCTCCAGCTCAAAAATCATATTGCCCTTGCTGTCACGACCTTCAAGTAAGCCTAAACTTGGTCATTTCATGATTCATGCATATTTCCTCGCACAATACTTTTGCCATATGTTCATAATCATGCATAGAATGTTTCCCCTCAATTAATTGCTTTGTTTGAACTGTGTATCAAAATTCTCAACCTTTATGCAAAATTTAGGGTTCTTGAGGTTTCTCTTTGATTTCTTATTCCATGCTTAAAATAAATGAAATTAAAGACCATAGACATGATCGTGAGGTGAAAACGAGTAGATTGGTATGTGGATTGTTTGATTTCATCAAGTATTCAGTGAGATTAGATAGAAAATGCAAATCTGAGCAAAACTCCCTTCGCGCGTGTTCTTGGCCCATGTTCTTGGCGCCTTTTTCACAAATTTGAATATTTGAATTTTGTGATTTTTATTTAATTGATTCAAAAATTAATTTCTCTCTGAGTTTTAATGATTTTGATTTGATTCTTTTTTTAATAATTCACAAAAATGTTAAAATATTTTATTTTGCCAAAAAATACCAAAAATATTATTTATTTCATATACTTGATATTTTTGCAAAGAATTAATTTTTATTTGTTTTTTGACATTTAACATATTTTTTCCTTCTTAATTTTCCAAACTTAGTTGGTTTCCAATCATTTTGTGGATATCAACATGAGTTTTCAAACATTAATCCAAGATCACAACTTGTTTTTCACACATGTTTGATAATTTTGATCATTTTTAATTAAATTTTTATTTAATTAAAATGCATTTTTGAAAATAATTTAGGGTTTTGATTAATTCCACCCTCACAAATCTTTTTCAAACACTTTGGGACTCTAATAGAGTGTAAGACCCAACCCTTTTTGTACATAAACCTTTTGGGCCTCAGATATTGTATAAGTCCCGACACGATAAAAAAATCTCGGCGCGATCGCCGTTTTAAAAACATCTGGGCCTCTCCCTGAGTTGTAAGCCCCATCTTTTGTACAAAAATAACTTTGGGCATCTAATAGAGTGTAAGACCCATTCCTTGTAAATAAAAACCTTTTTGGGCCTCAGATATTGTATAAGTCCCGATACGATTAAAAAAATCTCGGCGCGATCGCCAGTTTAAAGCAAAACAACCTTGGGCCTCTCCTTTAGCTATAAGTCCCATTTATTTTATTTAAATAAATCTTGGGCCTCTTGAAAGAGTATAAGACCCACCCCTTTGTACAGAAAACCTTTTAGGGCCTCAGTCACTTGTATAAGTCCCTGTACAAATTCAAAAACAACAGTGCGATCACTGTTAAAACTTGGGCCTCTCCTTGAGATGTAAGCCCCAATCTCTTTTCAAAATACTTTCCCCTTTGATTTTGAAATATACTGTTGTTTCCAATTTTTCTTTGTTGAACAACTAACAAAACAGCATGGAAGCTCTACAACCGAGTAAGTGTTTGCATGCTTTCTTTATCCGCTTTCACATATATAACTGTATTGTGGGGCTGTTTCGCTGTAAGTCTTCTTTCATCCTTTTAAATACATGCCAGATATCTATATATATATATATATATATATATATATATATATATATATATATATATATAACTGTATTGTGGGAAGCTGCGCATGGTTAGTTTACTTGTCATATATCAACTATATATACTAGTATAGTTATTTAGAGTTTTCCCCGGTAACTACGTCTAGAACTAGGTAAAGCCTCGTTGGTCACTCTTGATAACAAGCAAAACTAGATCCCCTATAGGATTCCAGATACAGTCTTCCCTCCTCTTGGGGTTAAACAATATGGAACAAAGAGAAAGGCAGTATTATGTGTGAACCTTTTCTCAGACTGTAACCCTATAAATTGTCAAAGGAATTCTACTCCCCGGAGTTGATCTATTCTCGGTGAATAGCATCTCTTGAGTTCCGCCAAATCTCAGGACTTTCACTAAATGATCTATTCTTGGTGAATAGCATTTCTTGAATCTCCCAGGTTTGGGACCCACGGGCTTCTTAAAAGCATCCCCGCCTCCTCTTGGGTGTTGTACAAGGACCCTTCGGCTTCTTAGAAGTTTTTTACAGCCTCCTCTTAGGCTTTGTATAATGATTCTTTCTCAACGAAGATAGCCTCCTCTTGGGCTTCGTACAAATTGTCCCTTCGGCTTCTTAAAAGTTTTTTCTGCCTTCTCTTGGGCTTTGTACAAATTGTCCCGACGACCTCTTAAAGGTATAGGAACAGAAACTAGTCATCTTGCTAGAGCAGTCTTTCAAACGAGTCTAGATCTTCATCCCATAAACAGTTGCCTCCTCTTGGGCATTATACAAAGATACACCCGGTAGACTTGGACAGTCTAAGCCCCTTGAGTCTCAAAAAAATTCTCAAGTTCCTTATAAACATAGGAAGAACCCAGCCTCTCTCATGAGAGCTCTCTACTTGGACCTGCCTAGGGATCTCAATAATCTTCAGCAGTAAGATAGCCTGCTCTTGGGTTTTATACAATGATTCTCCCCAGCAAAGCTAACCTTTTCAGACTCTCTTACTGAGTCAATCCTTTTTAGCCTCCGTCTTGGGCTTTGTACAAGACAGATAAAACACTCTCTCGTTGAGTATAAACGACTCTCTTGTTGAGTCAATCTCCTTTTAACCTCAATCTCGGGCTTCGTATGAGACAGCAAATCACTCTCTTGTTGAGTATAAAAGATTCTCTTGTTGAGTCAACCTTTTTAGCTTCCATCTTGGGCTTTATACAAGACACAAATAATCACTCTCTTGTTGAGTATAAAAGATTTTCTTGCTGAGTCAACCTTTAGCCTCCGTCTTGGTCTTTGTACAAGACACATATAAAAGTACTCTGTTGTTGAGTCAAACTCATTTTAGCCTCAATATTGGGCTTTGTACAAGACAGAAAGAACATTTTCCCCAGAAAAGTCTTAACCAGCCTCCTCTTAGGCTTTGTATAAGGAAATCCCCTGTTGAGTCAATCAACCTTTTAGCATCAAATCATGTTTTGCTCACAGCATACAAACATCAATAACTCCTCTTTAGAGATGACAAATTCTCCCTCAATCAGGACCCCTTTAGCTTCATATCTTGGGCTTTGAACAAGATACAAATCCCCTTTCGCTTCATATCTTGGGCTTTGAACAAGATACAAATCACCTTTAGCTTCAATCTTGGGCTTTGAACAAGACACCAAAAACCTCTTTTTCCTCCCATAGAATAGGAGGAACTACGATCGCTCTAATTTCCCTGTTTAGTTAAAATGGGAATACGTAGGCATAAGATTGTGAAATATTAGCGAGCACACGAATCAAACACTCTAAATCCAGTAGCGTCATACCTTCATCAAAGAAAAGTAGATCAAGCATCCTAATCAAAAGCCTCATGTACAAACAAGACATTCTATCCTTAAACAAAATAACCTAAGAGAGACCCAATATCTAGAATAGCATCTGTAAACCAACAGTCATCTGTTTAATCTCAGTATGCAAGCAGGGTTAATTAGAGACATCTATTTCCCTTCCTTAATCAGCTCACAATAGGATAAAAAATGAATCAAACTGCAGCCCAACAGTGTGATTCGCAACCACAAAAACCGAGCTACAGAAAAATGGCGACTTTACTGGGGACGTTTTATTTGTACAATTCTTCTCCCGTCTCTTAGGTGAAATCCTTAAGTTCACAAAATACCACAGAATGGCGACTCTTCTGGGGAGCCATTATCTGTTAGGATCATAGGATTCTAGAGGTCTAGGATGTTAGGACAAATATATATACTGCTTTTCGTAATTGATATCTGTGTTTATTTTTCTGCTAATGGGAATGCGTGTGATGCCGCATGTGGAAAGATTGAGTATACACCTAAGATAAGTGATGGCACTAGACGAGTAATCTTAAAGGGAGTGACTACCAAATAAGAGGTCTCGGTCAACCATCAAATCAGTGGAGACACCCTTTGCGGATTCAATGCCTATACGACTTTGGTTGTTGAAAGCAGATTGTTAGATTGTGGTTGTCAGAGAAACTGAGGATTTTAGTAGACTAAAGCCATTTAGTAATGCAGAAGCTATCGGAAATAGTTGTCACGCGATACTACCCTCATTTGAGATTACTCTAAGATACATTAGCTCGCTCGGGTGATTCTGGCCTGCTGTTGTTATCCCAAGAGGGGTCAATGATTTTGGGAGACAGATACAAAAATCACCAGTATAAACCTTTGGGAATGGGTAGAGCCTTGACTTCATGACACCGAACCCTTGACCCCATGTTTTTTCTATGTTTTTGTGTGCTGCATTCATGCATTCATTTAAAAAATATTAAACAAAGAAAAATTCTTGTCTTCTAGTCCCACCTTTTAAAATTAAACTAAGACAATGATTGCAAATGTCAGAGATAAAGATTGCGCTAATGGATTTCGGTAGAAGGAAAACTCACAAGTACACCTTCAAGGTTCCAAAACTAGAGGATTTGAGAGGATTAGCAAGGATGATCACTAACCCTGATGCTTTCAGAGCTAAATACGGAGGACTGCTATCTCTGTTAAGGGTCCATGTAATTGAAGGAATCCTGTCTACATTCATTCAGTTTTACGATCCGGTTTATCACTGCTTCATATTCCCGGATTACCAGCTCACACCAACGCTGGAGGAATACTCTCACCTGACTGATTTACCCATTACTAATTAAGCTCCCTTTCTGGACTGGAAGAAATTCCAAAGGATCAAACCATTGCAAGAGCAATTTATTTAGACGAGTCAGAAGTCAGGACTCACATGACCACTAAGGGTGGAATCCCAGGTTTACCAGCCAAGTTTCTGGTAAAGAAGGCTCTATACTTTGCTAGTATATGGAACGTTACTGCTTTCGAAAGCGTCTTCGTCATGCTGTCCTACGGGTTATTTTTGTTTCCCAACATCGATAACTTCGTTGATATCAACGCCATTAAGGTTTTTCTAATTGGAAACCCTGTACCGACCTTGCTCGCAGATGCGTATCACTCTGTACACTTAAGGAATTTATACAGCAGAGGAATGATCACCTGCTGTGTACCTCTGCTGTACAAATGGTTCACTTCCCATTTACCTAAGTCAGCTGCTTTTTGGGATCAAAAGAGTGCTTTACGTTGGTCACAGAGAATCATGGCTCTTACCAACTCTGACATCGATTGGTACAATCAAGTTTATGACGGGATCAGGATCATTGACCATTATGGAAATTTCCCTAACGTACCCTTTATAGGAACTAAAGGAGGAATCAATTACCATCCGGTTTTGGTTCGTCGTCAATTTGGATACCCGATGAGACATGTACCGCGTAATGTTCATCTGGATGGTCTTTTCTTCAAGGAAGGAGAAAATAACAGAGCACTAAAGACGAAAAATTGTGCACGCTTGGAAACATGTTCATAGGAAAGAACGAGAGTCTCTAGGAAAACCAGACTGTGTCTCAGTAGAACCTTATCTCCACTGGGTACAAACTAGAGCTCTCAAGCTGAGGATGCCTTACCCTCGCCACGAAGTTCTTCTGCTAAAGGAATTTGTCATGTACTTTATGTCTAATACGGAAAAACTTATGGTTACTCTCAGCAAAGGTCAACAGGAGAGGAAGTCTTGGAAGAATAAGTACCGCATTCTCAATGTGGAGTGTAACAAGATTCAGCCATTGTTAAAAGAAAAGGATGCTCTGATCGAGATTTTAGAGCAACATGCTGTAGATAATCAAGAAGACCAAAGGAATTTGCTCGCTCCTTTCACTTGGCAAAGGAATGACAACCCGACAACGGCTCAAGAGCCCCGGTCAAAGAAAAGAAAAGCACCAGAACCAGTATCTGAGCTCTCCTCAGAGAGAACTCAGGATCCATTAGCTTAGACATTTCCTTTTTTAGCACTTTGTAAACTATTGTATTTCCATTTCAGTAATCTTTGAATTCAATAAAACGGGGTTTCCCCACTGTTTGATATTTGCAATCCAATTGTCGAAGTTTATTTTGATTAAATAAAATACATAAATATCATTACATATCATTCATCATTCTCACTTAAGCGCGTTCTTCTTACCTACGAATCTCACGTTTGTGTCTCGGTTCTAGAGTTAAACTGTCTCACTCGTACAATACTCGGGCCAGTCAACAGAAAAAGATGGATAATCTCGAGGAAGAGAACAGAGAGTTGAGAGAAGAACTCGATGCTCTGAAAGAAGACTTGAGAAAGCTTCACAGTGACATGCAAGCTCTGGCAGAAGCTCAGCTACAAAGGACTGTGATCTCAGAGATCACATCAACGCCCATAGTGGAGAAGTATGATCCTCGATATAACATGCCAAAAGATCATCCCTGGGGCATGCCACCCAACTATATCCCGGAAGGATATGTTCCACCGATCACTGAAGATCCAGGAACTACAACAGGAGCCGCTGGGCCTGAAGGTTAAAAACTTCGGGAAAGCGAAGATGTCGGGGGCATGACAACAACTCTTGAAGGTTACAAACTTCAGGAAGCACCAAGATTCATGGCTGTAGTGACTGTACCACCACCCGTGGTACATGTTGTCCCGGGAGGACAGATTCCACAGATACCTTATGTTGGAAACGCAAGTATAAATGATAAAATAAAGGAATTTAAGGAATAATTCCTAGAGATGCAGAAGGAACTGCAAGCTCTTCGCGGTCAGGATCTATTCGGAAAGGACGCCGCAGACCTTTGTTTGGTCCCCGATGTGCAAGTCGCGCATAAGTTCAAAGTGCCTAAATTTGAAAAGTACAAGGGTAACTCTTGCCTTCAGAGTCATTTGGTGATGTACGCTCGGAGGATGTCGACTCAGACGAAGAACCAATAGCTACTGATCCACTACTTTCAAGATAGTTTAACCGGTGCCGCACTCAAATGGTACATGGGATTAAACCGCACTAATATCGCCACTTTCAGAGAGCTTGGTGCTGCCTTCGTTCAACAATATAAGTATAACCTGGGCATGGCACCAGACAGAGATCAACTCAGATCAATGTCACAAAAGGACAAGGAAACCTTTAAGGAATATGCTCAGAGATGGCGTGAAATTGCCGCTCAGATTTGTCCACCTCTTGAAGAAAAAGAGATGACAAAGATCTTCTTAAAGACCTTGAGCTCATTTTACTACGACAGAATGGTCGCCAGTGCACCCAGTGATTTTACCGAGATGGTGAACATGGGAGTACGACTTGAGGAAGCAGTCTGAGAAAGACGTTTAGCCAAAGAGGCCGGACCATCAAGCAGTACAAAACGATACGGGAACACTTTCTCTAAGAAAAAAGAGCAAGATATTGGCAATATCTCTCTCGGAAAGTTAAGGCGGCGATACCAACCAGTGGAAGCTGTAACTCCTGCTATTAATCCCACGCCTGTTCCAACGTATCAACCTCAGGTTGCATAAAGCCAACCTAATCAACAACAATTTCAACAAAGGACACAACATCCTCTTCAGCAGGCTCGTCCTTAGTACAGCAACAATCGTACAACGCGACCGCCAGGGTTTGATCCTATACCCATGTTATACGCAGAACTGTTTCCATTACTGTTATCCAAGGGGCACATCTAAACTAGATCTCCTCTTGCAATACCGGAAAATTTGCCTTTTTGGTTCAAAACGAATCATACTTGCCCTTATTATCAAGGAGGACCAGGGCATAACATAGAAAACTGTCTTAGTTTCAAATCTGATGTGCAAAAGCTCGTCAGGAGCGGGGTCTTATCCTTCAAGGATACAAATCCGAATGTTCTCACAAATCTGCTGCCTCAACATGAGAAAGCTGCAGTCAATTTTATAGAGGGAGAATCTAACCACAGCTATCAAATTCATAATGTACTCTTATTGAGGGCCAACCTGGTCAAGATGCATTGTAGACAGAGCAGATACGGTCACGTACCACCGAATAATTATCACTAGTGCGCTATCTGCTCTAAAAACAATCAAGGATGGTCTGTGGTGTAATCAGCTCTACAGGAACAGTTGGATCACGGATGGATCCAGGAACACCGAGTTCGTGGGGTCAACATGACCTATACGAATTCCAACATCATTCAGAATCACAATATTCTAACAATGAATGTCAACTTGGTTGCAATACCCTCAAGACAAAGTCAATACTACGATCTGCCACGACATGATTACAAGGCCTGTCCGATCTGCTCAACGAACACTCAGGGATTCTCTTTTGTACAAGAGGCCCTCTAGCGTCAGATAGATCTTGGATGGATTCAGGATTACCATGATTGGAATCATTATCAAATTAATATGATTCAGATCTTTGATGTTCGCTTAATGAATACCAGCTTGGTGGAGTTACATGCCAAGCAGGTCCAGCTCAGCTTCCTGGTATCACATAATTATCAAAGTTTTAAAGTGTGCTGTGAAGACGGTTAAGGTTGTGCCCTTTTCCAAAGAACACTTCAACACTTGTTGAACCATTGGTGGCTTCCGATCTATATGGATGAAGACATGCGACAAGTTAGCATTACTAACGGGAACCCTACTAGGTACCAGAATCAGGATGTTCGATCAATGAAAACTGATCTAGTAAGGTTACACTGCATACAAAGCAGACGTGGCCGGGTGCCACCACACAACTATGAGCGCTGTAGAGTTTGCTCAGAAGATAATTAAGGATGCTACCTCGTGCGAGCATCCCTCCAAAGTCAGTTGGACCGCAAAGAGATTCAACCATGGTCAAATTCTGGGTCAATCAATTTGATGCCAGACTATTCGCTGATCAAGTCAAAGATGTTGTCGTAATCTCCGATCATAAGAGGATTAAAGACGTTTGCGCCATCATCCCTCTACTTGACGAATCAAAAGTTCCTCTGGACAGTAGAAAGATTCTTAACCAGGAACTAATCGAGATTGTCTACGATGGTTAGAAAAATCAGAAGGCTCCCATAGTTATCTATCTGTCGGGACCAATACCGTACGAATCAGCTAAGCCTATTCCTTAAAAATACGGTGCGACAACAATTGAGAATGGAAAGGAAACTCCATTACCCTCCGTCGTGAATATTGCAGACATCAGTCGAGTAACACGGAACGGTCAAATCTTCAACCGAGGAGTTGGAGACCCTAACAGAGAAAAGGAACCTTAAGCCGAAGATCCAAATCAACCAGTAGGTCAATCTAGTGATCCCGACCTTTCAAAAGATAATGACGAAATGCTGAAGCTCATCCAAAAGAGTGAATACAACATTGTTGATCAACTGTTGCAAACTCCTTCAAAAATCTCTGTGCTATCTCTTTTGCTCAATTCTGAAGCTCACAGTGAAGCTCTACAGAAAGTCTTAGAGCAAACCTTTGTGGAACAAGATGTGACAATCAGAAAGTTCGATATCATTGTCTCTAATATCACTTCTTGCAATAACTTGGGATTTAGTGATGAAGAATTGCCGGAAGAGGGTCACCGTCACAACACGACACTCAATATTATAGTCAACTGCCAGGACGATGCTTTAGCCAACGTACTGGTAGACACCGGGTCAGCCCTAAATGTTATGCCAAAGTCTACTCTGATGCAATTATCATACCAAGGATCTCCGATGAGAGCCAGTGAGGTCATCGTCAAAGCATTTGACGGATCCAGAAAAATAGTTATTGGCGAAGTCAACCTTCCCATAACTATCGGTCCTCACACTTTCCAAGTCACTTTCCAGGTCATGAACATCCGGGCAGCATACAACTGTTTGTTAGAAAGACCTTGGATACACCAGGCTGGGGCAGTCACGTCAACGCTTCACCAAAAACTAAAGTTCGTCAAGAACAACCAACTCGTGACCGTCTGTGGAGAGCAAGCCTTTATCGTGAGTAACTTATCGTCATCCACTATTGTAGAACCGGAAGGGGTAACAAGAACCCAGTTCCAAGCGCTCTTGCTACACAATGACAATCAATCAGAAGGAGGAACGTCGATTTCCTCGTACAAAGATTCCCTCAAAGCAGTCAAAAGTAACAATGCAACAGGATGGGGACAGCTTGTCATTCCTACTGATAACAAGACTAAGAAAGGTCTTGGCTTCTCCTCAACCTGTACTCAGACTAAGAATGATGAAAGTCTTTATCCCATCCAAAACTTCTTCCACAGTGGAGGTTTCCTTCACCTACTGTCTTAAGAAGTACATACCATCAACGAGGGAGATTCCTCCGATACAGATGAAGAATGGAAGTCCTATCTTAACGAGGATGGTTATATGTCTCAGGACGAAACGTTTACGCCTTTTTCCTATCCCAAGGTCAGTTGTCAAAATGATATACGGAGATTGTGATCCGGAAGGATACCGTGCTCCACCAAACTCATTGGAGGAGGACACTCTGATGAAATATAACTTTGATCATGACTATTACGGCCCGATGGATGGCCTGCCTATGTGGCAGCCATACCCATGAGACTTGGGGCAAAAGAGTCAGTCGAATAATGATTATCAGCAGAGCATCATTGAAAAGAATACTTGCGTCCCCACCACAACATGGGATCATTACTCAGGGCATTCAGAAAATATCCAGTATGACGATGAATTTGCAAAGATTGCAGGGCAACGGTTCCTTAACTATGCTTTTCCCGAGGTCAATGTCATCGAAAGGGATGACTCCTCCAGTTCCAAAGAAGTGTGGGATACCATAGGACAACCGAATGGCAAATATGACTTTATGGTCAAATACATCGCTCCCGAAAGCTCTCGTATTAGGCTCGAAGACATCCAGCCAACTGGATGGGGAGATATACCTGAAAGTACAAGCACTATGCAAAATTCAAATGAAGAATTCTCCTATGACAACTCTGCCTGGGAGACAGATTCCAACGATCCTGCTCCGCCAGAAGTCAGCGTCATTTCTGAAGACAAACCAAGAAAGAAGGTACCAGACTTTGTGATTCACCGAGGGGTTCGCCGCCAATGGGTTACTGTCGACATTCCAAAAGTTGTTCATCAGTCTAAGTAATTGCCGTCTTTATCTTAACCTTTCATCCTGCCCAGGTGAAACGGATGTTTTGATAGGGCTCACTTTCTGTAAATGTCCCTCTTCGCTTTGCCCAAAGCGACAGAGTTTTGTTTTATAGGGCTGTAGTTTCAAGAATCGACAGATCATAAATAAAATAACGTCGTTCTGTAATTTCCGCTTTATTGCTGTTTTCTCTTTTCGCTTTTTCAAAAAATGGTAATCCTAAAAAACAAAACAAATAATAAAAACGAGCATTTTTCAGAAAATACACTTCACACACTCTTGCATTCTCTCTATCTCTTCTAAAAACGAATCATCACGTCTTGCAGAATGCTTGTTTTAAACCCCGTTGAAACACGCGATCAAATGCCTTCTCCCAACTTTGAATTCCCGGTACTAAGAGGCTGAAGAAGAAAATGACGCAAAAATTCCAGAAGCGTTCTCCCGATTACTCAGACAAGAGGAAAGGACCATTGAACCTTACAAGGAACCATTGGAAACAGTTAACTTGGGTTCAGAAGAAGAGAGAAAAGAGGTCTAGATTGGGGCACGACTCAGTCCAACTGTCAAAGAAAGTTTGATAAGGCTTCTCAAAAAGTTTCTCGATGTATTCGCTTGGTCCTATCAGGACATGCCAGGGTTGGATACCAGCACCGTGGAACATCATCTACCGTTAAAATCAGAATGTCCTCCGGTGAAACAAAGACTGAGACGGACTCACCCGGACATGGCCATCAAAATCAAAGAGGAGGTACAAAAACAGATCAACGCGGGTTTCTTCGCCACATCAGAATATTCTCAATGGTTAGCCAACATAGTGCCAGTTTTGAAAAATGACGGAAAGGTCAGAATGTGTGTAGACTACAGGGATCTGAACAAGGCAAGTCCAAAGGACGACTTTCCCTTACCACACGTTGACATGCTGGTAGACAGTACATCAAAGTGCAAAACATTCTCCTTCATGGATGGATTCTCGGGCTATAATCAGATCAAAATGGCGTCAGAAGATATGGAGAAAACTTCGTTCATTACCCCATGGGGCACTTTTTGTTACAAGGTAATGCCGTTCGGTTTGAAGAACGCCAGGGCAACCTAACAAAGAGCCATGACTACTCTGTTTCATGACATGATACATAAAGAGATAAAAGTATATGTCGATGATATGATTTCCAAATCTAAAACAGAGGAGGAGCATGTAACCCACCTGACAAAACTATTCGAGCATCTGAGAAACTACAAACTCCGCTTGAATCCCAACAAGTGCACACTTGGTGTTCGTTCAGGAAAACTGTTAGGGTTCATCGTCAGCCAGAAAGGAATTGAGGTTTATCCTGACAAGGTCAAGGCCATTCAAGAGATGCCTTCTCCAAAGACTGAAAAATAAGTCAGAGGATTCCTGGGACGATTGAATTACATTTCCAGATTCATATTCCTCATGACCGCGACATGCGCGCCGATCTTCAAATTACTTAAAATGAATCAGGACTGCGTTTGGACAAAAGACTACCAAACCGCCTTCGACAGTATCAAAGAATATCTGTTGAACCCACCAATTCTATCACCTCCAGTGGAAGGAAGACCACTGATCATTTACCTAACAGTCTTGGAAGACTCAATGGGTTGTGTACTTGGCCAACAAGACGAAACCAAAAGGAAAGAGTCTGACATCTACTATTTAAGCAAGAAATTCACCGACTGTGAGACTCGGTACACTATGATTGAGAAAACTTGTTGTGCTTTGGCTTGGGCATCCAAACGTCTTTGCCAGTATATGATTCGCCACACTACTTGGTTGATCTCTGAAATAGATCCGATCAAGTATTTCTTTGAGAAACTTGCTCTCACGGGAAGGATTGCCCGTTGGCAGATGTTGTTATCAGAATACGACATAGAGTACCATGCTCAGAAAGCCGTTAAAGGAAGTGTTTTAGCCAATCATTTGGCTCATCAATCTATTGACGATCAGGAATCAGTCGGATTTGACTTCCCAGACGAAGATGTCATGTATTTAAAAATGAAAGATTGCGATGAACCGCTACCTAGTGAAGGGCCAGAACCAGCTTCCCAATGGGGACTTATCTTTGACGGAGCTGTCAATCATTATGGAAACGGAATTGGGGAAATCATCATAACACCTCAGGGTACCCATATTCCTTTCACCGCCCGGCTGACATTCAAGTGTACAAACAACGAGGCCGAATACGAAGCTTGTATCATGGGTCTCGAAGAAGCGATCGACTTAAGGATCAAGAACTTGGATGTGTATAGAGACTCAGCCCTGGTTATCAATCAGATCACAGGAGATTGGAACACATACCAATCAGGACTGATTCCTTACAAAGACTATGCAAGAAGGTTGTTACCATTCTTCGACCGAGTTGAGTTTCATCACATCCCTCGTGAAGAGAATCACATGGCTGATGCATTAGCCACTCTCTCCTCCATGATTAGTGTAGGTCAATGGAATGGCATACCTAAGATTGACATTATGCGCCTAGAATGGCCTGCTTACATCTTCACGATCGAAGCAGTCATAGACGACAAACCATGGTATCACGATATTCAGTGCTTCCTTCAGAAACAAGAGTACCCGCCTGGGGCATCTAGAAGGGAAAGAAAAACCCTAAGAAGACTGGCTGGAAACTTCTTCCTGAGCGGTGACGCCCTCTATAAGAGAAACTTCGACATGAAGAGACAGACCAGAAGCAAACTTACTGATGAAAGAAATTCATGAAGGATCCTTTGGCACTCATGCCAACAGACACACAATGGCAAGAAAAATTCTAAGAGCAGGATACTATTGGTTAACCATGGAATCCGATTGCTACAAGTACATGAGGAGATGTCACAAGTGTCAGATATACTCAAACAAAATCCATGTACCGCCAACGCATCTCAAAGTTCTTTCATCCCCATGGCCCTTTTCAACATGGGGAATCGATATGATTGGCATGATTGAACCTAAGGCTTCAAACAGACATCAGTTCATTCTGGTAGCCATTGACTATTTCACCAAGTGGGCTGAAGCAGCGTCGTACGCCAATGTAACCCGACAAGTGGTAGTCCGCTTTATCAAGAACAATCTCATCTGCCGTTATGGTGTTCCGAGCTAGATCATTACTGATAATGGATCTAACTTGAACAATAAAATGATGAAAGAGTTATGCGCTGAGTTCAAGATCAAACACCATAACTCATCTCCCTACCAACCTAAGATGAACGGCGCGGTAGAAACAGCTAACAAGAACATCAAGAAGATCGTTCAAAAGATGATTGTAACCTACAAAGACTGGCACAAGATGCTACCCTTTGCTCTTCACGGTTATCGCACATCTGTCCGCACTTCAACAAGGGAAACCCTTTTCTCTCTAGTATATGGCATGGAAGCAGTACTTCCCATAGAAGTAGAGATCCCATCAATCTGGGTATTGATGGAAGCCAAGGTAACCGAAGCTGAATGGTGTCGAAGCTGACACGATGAACTGAATCTGATCGAAGAAAAGCGAATAACGGCTCTATGTCACGGTCAGTTATATCAGCAAAGAATGATGAAAGCGTTTGACAAAAAGGTCCGACCTCGCGTCTTCAGAAAAGGAGACCTTGTACTCAAGAAGATACAATCATTCCTCACTGATTCCCGGGGCAAATGGACCCCGAATTATGACGGTCCCTATGTGGTCAAGAAAACCTTCTCAGGTGGCACCTTGAGACTCGCAACTATGGATGGAGAAGAATTTTCCTACCCCGCGAACGTTAACGTAGTCAAGAAATACTTCGCCTAAATAAAATAAAATAAAAACGTCTCGGTGGATTGAAAACCCGAAAGGGCGGTCCAGGTAAAAGTTAGAGACATAATCGCAAATCATCCCGGTGGATTGGAAATCTCCAAGTACAATCCAGGCAAAAGTTAGGGATTAATGGCAAGTAACTACGTTTGGTCAGGGACAAATCCCCAGCAGCAGTAATGTCATCCATCAGGAAAACTCCAGTCGAGGTCATCTTCGACAGAAGCTCAGGATGTCCAGAATTCAAAGTTGGTAGAAGGATAGCGATCGTTAGGTTTCAACATAGCCCTTTTTCCCTTTAAATTACCATTTTCTAACTTTGTAAATACTCTATGGAATCACGCGTTTGGCTGATTTCTATCCTATCAATAAAATTTGAGCCCTTGTGCTTTTGTTTGTAAGTCTCAATTGTTTTAGCTTTACAGAACGACATTTTAACATGATTAACGATTCTTGAAATAAAATAAAAATGAATTTACTTTTCAAACTTTTCTGCTTTTAAAATAAAGATGGCAATTTCTTTTGACTATTGAACATCGAAAGAACACCGATAGCTTCTCCAAAGGCGGTTAAGCTTCAAAGTGCAGAATCAAAGTACTCATTCTCAAACCAGCACGCCTGAACGAAGGATCAACTGTGTCAGATACCTTGTTTCATCTGACATCACCGACAGAGTTTTTACCTCCTAAGCCCGACCAACGGTTTCCCCCACAGGGACTATCTCTCCTAAGCAAGGCAGGATTGCTACCGTGAACCCGAAGATACCTCTTTATCCCCCGCAGTGGCCGAGTATTCAGTCGTGTTCATCAACTAATCTATATGTCATGTCAGTTTTGTCAGCATATACATACATATATCATGCATTATTAATTTACATGCATATTCATATCACATCACTATCAATCTGGTCGGTCTTGTCCCCCAAGTAGTAAAGTCCTCTCGTCAATCGAGTTGTCAATTCTTTCCCCGTATTAATATTCACATTGTTCTTAGCTCTTCATCATTATTATGTAATCCTAGAGTTACACTACAAAATTATTTCAATCTCAAACTTCTTGAATTTTTTTAAAGATTTTACATCCGCATTAATATATAATTTCTAAGTTTTCTAAAATTGAATATTCTATTCAACCCCCCCCCCCCCCCCCCCCCCTCTCCTAGAATGTTCTACCATCATGTTCAGCCAGCATTTGGTATCAGAGTTGACCTTTTAATCCAGGTCTAACGACCTCAAAAGTTAATGAATACGATGAAGAATTATCCAAAGGGCACATACAATAGAGCTCATGTTTTTACGGAAGAAAACTATTTAAAGGATGTTATGTGTGTGCATTTTATGTTTGTGGATTTACAACTATGAGTGGAAATCGAAGAAGGACCTTTTATGCAAAACAAAGATCGTCAAGGGTATCTCCACAAAGAAACGTCCAAAGGAATGGAAAGATAATGAAATAAAGAAAGCGTCTTACAGATTGAAGACAATAAATGTATTTATATCTTCCTTAAGTGTTAATGTATATTTCTTTATTTCACATTGTAAAATAGCTAAAGCGATTTGGGATGCACTTTAAAATTTAATACTTTGACATAAGAGTTTGAACTCTTTCGTATGGAGTCCGGAAAATCTATGGCCTCCATACAAATGAAATTCTCTAACATTATTTGCAAGTATAATAAACAAAGAAATGAAGAAATATTCAAAAGTCATGAGTGTTATTCATTCTGTATAGTTTATATTAAAATATCAAACACTTATTAAGTTAGAATTTTTTTGTTCTCTCTATAAGAGAGAGATATTAATCTCAAACACTTTTATCATGACCATTTCTTAATACACCACCCAAGTTTCTTATACACCACGTGAAATTTCTATTTTGTCCCCAGATTCCAAATGTGCACATCCAGACGCACCAAATTTTTAAAAAACGCTGATGCATTCTGGATGTGCACATCCGGAAACATATTATAGCATTATTTTTTTAAATTCCGAATCTGCAGATCCGGAAAAAAGCGTAATTTTTTTTTACAAATCTGTTTTGTCGGCTAGTCGCAAATGTCATCAGAAGTTATAACCCTAGAGTTTGTTATAACTTCTGATGACATTATGCGACTGGTGCACCAGCCACATTACTTATTGAAATGCCGAAGACAACCATTATGTTAACGGAGAGACTCCAACCCTAGAGTTTGTTATAACTTCTGATGACATTACTGCTACTGGTGCACCAGCCACATTACTTATTTAAATGCCGAAGACAACCATTAAGTTGACTGAGAGACTCCAACCCTAGAGTTTGTTATAACTTCTAATGACATTACTGCTACTGGTGCACCAGCCACATTACTTATTAAAATGCCGAAGACAACCATTATGTTGACTGAGAGACTCTAACCTTAGAGTTTGTTATAACTTCTGATGACATTACTGCTACTGGTGCACCAGCCACATTACTTATTGAAATGCCGAAGACAACCATTATGTTGACTGAGAGACTCTAACCCTAGAGTTTGTTATAACTTCCGATGAGATTACTGCTACAAGTGCACCAGCCACATTACTTATGGCAGCAGAGTCGACACAAAGTTGGTGGCACTCCTATTACCACTTGCAGAACCAGAATCAGAATGTTCTACTTCACTTATGTAGTATCGAGCGCAGAAAGCTAGCAAGTGTGCATAATAAGCAGGAGGAACTGTGACCCAAAGTCAGTCCATAGTTTTTCTAAAGATAGCAAGTGTGCACTTAATCATGAATACAACCCTAGAGTTTTTCTAAAGATACAGAGGAATTGTTTCCCTTCTAAGGATCCACTGTTATTTTAAAGAGATCTTGAATTATCTCCTCGCAATGAACCTGAGTATAACCAATGGACTGACTTTGGGTCACAGTTCCTCCTGCTTATTATGCACACTTGCATGCTTTAGGTTTAATAACACCACTTAATCATGAATACAAAACAAAAGAGGATAAGTTTTGACAACACTTAATCATGAATACAAATTAACATTTCAAAGCATGGATAAGTTATTTCAACAATTAAAAATGGTAAGAACAAAGTTTTCTATTGTACAGATACGGAGAACAAAGTTTTATATTGTACAGATACGGAGAACAAAGTTTTCTATTGTACAAATACGGAGAACAAAGTTTTCTATTGTAGAGATACATAGAACAAAGTCTTCTATTGTAGAGATACAGAGAACAAAGTTTTCTATTGTACAGATACGGAGAACAAAGTTTTCTATTGTAGAGATACAGAGAACAAAGTTTTCTATTGTACAGATACGGACAACAAAGTTTTCTATTGTACAAATACAAAGAACAAAGTTTTCTATTGTACAGATACGGAGAACAAAGTTTTCTATTGTACAGATACGGAGAACAAAGTTTTCTATTGTACAGATACGGAGAACAAAGTTTTCTATTGTAGAGATACAGAGAACAAAGTTTTCTATTGTACAGATACGAACAACAAAGTTTTCTATTGTACAGATACAGAGAACAAAGTTTTCTATTGTACAGATACGGAGAACAAAGTTTTCTATTGTACAGATACGGAGAACAAGGTTTTCTATTGTACAGATACGGAGAACAGAGTTTTCTATTCAAATGTATATTGACTTGCGTTGATATATTAACGTTTGCGACCGACCGACAAAACCGATTTTTAAGAAAAAAAATTAAGTTACACTTTTTTCCGGATCTGTAGATCCGGTATTTGTTAAAAATAAAGCTATTCCATGCTTCCGGATGTGCACATCCGGAACACATCAGCGTTTTTTGAAAAAACGGTGCGTTCGGATGTGCACATCTGGAATCTGGGGGCAAAATGAAAATTTCACGTGGTGTATAAGAAACATGGGTGGTGTGTTAAGAAATCCTCTTTGTCATTTCATTTTTGTAAATTTCCTAAAAGGGTGAAGTTGTAGCTAATATCTTTGAAAAGGCGGAGAGGTTTAGTGAAGTCAGATTCTTTGTATGAATAATCTAAGGTATTGTCACTTGCAGAAGAAAATACATTAATGATTGTAACGTGTCAATTATGGTGTAAATCCTTTAGATATGAAGTTACTAAATGTATCAACCAATTTGTCGTGGTGAATAAACTAATGCCAGAGTTACACCTTTACCACATGGAAAGTCAACCAACACGAAATCTTATCTCAGATTGTTTAATATGAGAAAATCATGTGCTACCCATGGTCCTGAGACTTTGAGTCTTGATTCTTTTTTGCACATTTTAGTTAATGGGCCGACTTTAGAAGTACTTTGGGCCTTGTTCTGAAACTAGGGATGGCAAAGCAGGTCTGACCCGTCGGATACACTTGTTTGGCCACACTTTTTTGCGGGACGGGCCAAGGTCTTAGGTTTGCACTCTCTAATGTGTATGTCCCGCCCCGTCCTATTTTTTGCGGGCTTTTGAGAGCACGAGCATTAATATTTTTTTTATTTTTAGGTTTAGAAAGTGCAATGTCAACAGGCCCATCCGACCCACGCCCTCATTTTTGTAAGTGCAACTTGCCCCTAGGTTGGTTTTGCATGATGTCAAAACTCCATGTCTTTGAGCTAGTGTAACACCTCTTCATTAGAAATCTTAGATATGTCTTAGGAATCACTTTGAAATTGGCCTCATACATGAAAATACTCTTTCTGCACAAAATACACGTGCATGTGTCGGCAGATACGTGCTTCAGGCCAACACAAGTACTTCAATATTGAAGTCTGTAGAGTCTGTCTCTGTTGGGTCGACACATAAGATGTTTGGGACGATACATACTGCAAGTACACGTTACATGTGCCAGAACATACGTGCTTCAGGCCGACACATGTGCTGCAATATTAAAGGTTGTAGCCTCAGTTCCATTTGGGTCGACACATGCAGTCATTCTGGTCGACACATTCAGTTGTTTTCTACTCTATGTGTTGTCACATCTGATCTATAGGCCGACACATCCATCGTAATTGAGTTGTTTCATTTGTTTCCTTGATTCCTAATCTCTCTCTCTCTCTCTCAACTAACTTCCACAACTATAAATATATCTTTCATGCTTCATTTCAAACTGGCGATACCATAAAATTAGCTTGCATTTGCTTATCATCTTCAACCTCTGTCCTATGTCTACACACTGACAAATCACACATATTAATCTTTTGTTGGGGTGCCAGCTAGGCAAAGGCCTGATAACGTCCAATTAGGTTCTTGTGTAGCCAAGAATATTGGGTTGAGATGGAACTGTGAAGACAAATCCTCGTGTTGATCTCTCTTTTATCGCTTTACTTGATTTTCGTTTCATTAAGTAATTTGTCAAATAGTATTGAGTTATCGATCAATTCGTAGGAATTTTTTTAAATTGTTTTTGTTTGAAATTGTTTGTTGATAAGCTTATAATCACTTTTGATTATAAGTTATTTTTCAAATCAACACAACACAAACGAAAATTTTGAAAAACTCGATCGCACACCAAGTTTTTGACAAATTACCTTGTTCATTATTTTTGCCTAATATCATTGGAAATAGCATTACAAGGTTCATTAGTTTAAATGAGCAATAACGTGATATTCGATTAAAGGTTAAATTTTATTTGGTGATTTTGGCTTGGGTGTCTATTCACCCCCTTTAGACAAGTCGTCGTCGTCTAACAAGTGGCATCAAGAGCCCGATTCATTCCGTGCTTCAAAACGCTTATTAGAAAATGGCTTACGAACCTAAAGGGGATTTTAAAAGAGCCATAATTTTCACGGGAGAAAACTATAGTTATTGGAAAGCTTGTATGCAAATCCATGTGAACTCATATGATAAGGGTGTTTGGGAGGCCATTCATAATGGCCTTACACCGATAACACATCGTGTTGATGATGTTGATGTTCCTAAGCCCGAAGCACTATGGAATGAGGAAGATAATAAGAAGTGGGAACACAATTGGAAAGCGAAAAACATTATCATATCCGCTCTCGGTGTCGATGAGTTTTATCGCATTTCTCATTGTTAGACCGCTAAGGCTATGTGGGACACTCGAAAAGTTGCTCATGAGGGAACTAATGTGGTCAAACAAGCCCGAATTAATACATTTAATCCAGAATTTGAACTCTTTCGCATGAAGCATGGTGAAACCATTGCTCAAATGTAAAAGCGGTTCTCACATCTTATTAATCGTTTAAACTTGCTAGGTAATCCTATTTCCAATACTATTGCTACTAACAAGGTTTTGAGATGTATTACTAGGAATTAGCAACCGAAGGTTACGTCCATCAAGGAAGCCAATGATCTTACAACACTTGATCTCACCACCTTGTTTGGAAAGTTAGAAGAACACGAGCAAAAACTCGCTTTCTTGGAAAAATATGAAAAGAAACTTAAGAAGAAAAAGAAAAGGGAGAAGGACATCTACAAGGAAGAAGGAACGAAGTCTAAAGCTCTTAAGGCTTCAAGTTCAATGTCCTCAAAGGATGAGCTTATGTATGATAGTGATGTTAGCAAGAAATATGCTTCCGATGACGCGGGGGCGTGTGAGTGGAATTGCGGGTGTTTGTGTTTGCTGGCTCCATGCTTTTGCACCGAACGGTGAACACAACATTCCTAATCAATTTTCATAGTGTGCCTAATCGGTGTTGGTTTCTTGTTCCTGTTTGTCTTGCCTATAAAATGGTAAACAACTGGCTTGGTAATTTTAAAACCACCCATACCATTACTTGGTGTTGTGGTGGCTTTTCAAGTGACGCGTATGTGCCGTTTTAGATGTCACGTGTGGTGTCTCTTGCGGTACGCGCGGGTCACTGATTTCTTGGAGGCGGTACTTGAGATGACATTTGGTTTATCCCATTCTGTCCCTTACGTATGGTTGCTTTAAATTATGCCCCGCATTTTTGCATGTTTTTCACCCCTTGGGAGGCACAATTCGTGCACTATGTGTGGAGTCATGGTTTGGATGCTACCTTACGGGTGATTGCTTTAAATTATGCCACGCACTTTTGCATATTTTGCACCCCTTGGGAGGCACATTCGTGCACTATATGCGGAGTCATTAATGGATGTTACCTGGTTGATCCTGCCAGTAGTCATATGCTTGTCTCAAAGATTAAGCCATGCATGTGTAAGTATGAACTAATTCAGATTGTGAAACTGCGAATGGCTCATTAAATCAGTTATAGTTTGTTTGATGGTATCTACTACTCGGATAATCGTAGTAATTCTAGAGCTAATACGTGCAACAAACCCCGACTTTTGGAAGGGATGCATTTATTAAAAAATAAAAAATACAATTTGAAGTGATTATAATTTATATTAAATAAAAAAAATACAATTTGAAGGTGGAAAACAATTATAATAAATTGATAAAAAAATAGAGAAAAACTACCAAAAAAAGACGCAACAGTGACACGAAAGATAATAAATGATTTTGAAATACTAAAATTAAATTAAGGATAGTTTAGTAAATGTTATAATTGTTTAAACATCAAAGTTCAGATTTCCTCCTCTCCCCTCCAAATTCCCACGATTTGGGCGACTCAAAAAAATATGTTTTTGAGGAGTTGTACTCCCTTTTCCCCTTATAAAATATGAATCAAATATATTTAATTAGAAATATTATCTCCTCTCCTCTTCCATCACCTAGTGGTGAAGGCTTGGGTCTTGAGGGTGTGCTCCCCTCAAGGTCTCAAGTTCTAATCTGACTAGGTACAATTTGC
Source organism: Lathyrus tuberosus (assembly GCA_022829125.1). NCBI lineage: Eukaryota > Viridiplantae > Streptophyta > Magnoliopsida > Fabales > Fabaceae > Lathyrus > Lathyrus tuberosus. Next base: position 172,647 of record JALAZF010000525.1, read on the forward strand.
TTATTAAAAAAAAATCTACCCCAAACCAAGCATACCCTAAGAGTGAACACAGGCTGGGTTGAACCGAGTTTGGCCTAATTCATTATCAAACTCGTTCAGATTTCAATGGATTGGATTTAGGTAAATACTTAATCCACCCTATGGATTACTAGCACACCCTCGTGAAAATAAAATAATACCCCCAGAATTTAGAGATGTGTATCCGGAGGCACCCCAAACACACATGAAATTCTGGTTTAGCAGATCCTTTAAGATGTCCTAACAGAATGTTAGAACACTTGATCTCCACTCTGTAGGACAAGAACAAGAACAACAGAAATAGTAACTTTGCAGAAAGTAAATAACACAGAGGAAGTGTTTACCCAGTTCGGTTTAACAAACCTACTATGGGGGATACCAATCCAGGACTGAAATCTACTATGCAGTATTAGCTTGAAGTCAAACTCTAACGTTTGTAACTTCACCTAAACTACCCAAGCTAGATTTCTACCTAAGACTCTTCCTAGGTATGAGACCCTTCTCAACTCCCGTTCAATCACAACAGTGACTGAACAATTACAACTCAAAACACAAAGTCCTCAGCAAGTATTCAATCACAATACTAGAGAGGCTCACAAAGCTAAAACCCTAGTGTACCGAAAGTACAATCCTTATTTTTGTGTTATCTAAAACTAGGTTAAGTACATCCTATTTAAAACCTAATAAAACTGAACTTGGGCTTCAATACCGCAGCTTCTCTGATCCACATAATCTGCAGAATATTCTTTCAATATAATTTCTTCAATCACAAGTTTCCTAAAATACCTCCACATCTTTAGGAAACCCTTGCGCAGCTTTTTGCACTTCTAAGAATCCTCTCGATTCCTTATTCTGAGTGCCACATAGGATAATCATCCTATAACCTGAAAACTGATTTAAAACAACATAATTAAAACAGGTAAAACAGTTAGCAGACTAAGATGTCGTAACACCCTGTTGGGACATCTTGTTAATCACCACTTATAGGACATCCTGTTCAACATCTTCAGTCAGTTTGTTTTACCAAAATCAATGCCAACTCACAGGAGCCTTCAATCTCCCCCTTTGGCAGATTTTGGCTAAAATAAACACAGAGGCAAATTATATCAGATAGCAGCAGAATTTTAAATAGCCTCAAAATTTAACCACACAAGAGGTAGGAACTACTCCCCCTCAACACATGCAATGGTTAACAAGTTAAGTTAAATTACTACTCCCCCTTTTTAGCCAGAATGTGACAAAGGTAAGTAAATAAAACTTAACATTAACACAGAATTAAATTATCCAACACATAAAAGTGCAAACATAAAAGTTATCCTAGGCACAAAGCCCTTACAAGGGTAAACAACCCAAAACAACAGTACTGCAATCAGCCATCTGATTTAGTATCTTCTTCAACCTCCTTTTCTTCATCATCGGTGGAATCTTCCACATCTTCACCTTCAGTATCTGTATTGTCCACCTCCAGAGTATCTGTGACAGTTGAAGTTCCTGCCCTTTCATTTATAGCAGATTTGTCAGCTTTCATGTCCCGCACAAGTTGTTCTACTATTGCCTTTCTGCCCGTGGCTGTTTTGATGATTCCATCTAATTCTTTGATTGTTTCCTGTAGTCGAGCAATAGGTTCAACCTGTGGAGTTTTGGAAGCAGATGAAGAGGTTGATGTTATAGAGATGTCCTTGACATGATTACCCTCAAATAGTTTGTGATGTAGTGACACAGAGGGTTTTCTCTTCATTATTTTATCCTCAGATTCAAGAATCTTTGAATGTTGAGCAAGGATAATATCACAGATGAGGGTAGGAAAACAGATAAGTTTCTTTACAGCTGTTGGAGAGGCTTGCTTGACAATTTGTTAAAAAATGTGAGCGCCAAAGTCAAAGTCACACTTGGTTCCTATGGCATATATGAACTTTGCAAGAGAAACAAAGATGGTGGAAGTTGTCGCTCCCGGGATTTTCATCCAAGTACAAACGCAAAAGTGGCGCGGAAACAGGGTCGCCAGTAATGTGTATTTATCCCAAGAGAGGAAAAGGAAACACTGCATAAACCTGAGGGAAGGAAAATAGCATGGTCTTGCGACCAAGAGAAACGGGTAAGGGAGTCAGTTACGCGAGAGGAAGGTATTAGCACCCCCTCGTGTCCATCGTACTCGATGAGATCCACGCTTGTTGTCTCGATCAAAGGGTGTCGTCATCTGGAGCTCCACAGCTACTGGAAATGGGAAGGAACAAGAACGGAAAAGAACGAAGAAACGAAGAAGAAAAGAAAAAAAGAAGTGACTCGATAGGACATCGTCGTCCTAGGCCTACGTATTCCCTTTGTGCAATGGGAAAGTCAGAGTCAACGTAGTTCGACGGACTACGGGGGAGGTTGCTCGTCGAGATATCGTATCTCGTGCCTACGTATCCTTAATCGGACAGGAAAGAGGAATCAGAGAAAACGTAGTTCGTCCTAACGAGGTCGGTTTTGTTTTGTTTGTGTTTTTTAATGGAAACGTCAAGGTGCGCGTTCCAGCAGTTAGGTGTTGCAGCTTGTTGTATGGAGTATTAGGCGTTTACCTGTTTGCGGTAGAACGGAAGTGACGCATCCTTAAGAATGGGGTAAAGTGAGGAAGATGAGAAGAGAATTGTTTGTTTTTTTTCTTTTAAGAAGAAGTGTTTTGATTATTTTGTGTTTATGACAAGTATTGCACTAAAGTCTATGACATAGGATCGAATGCGTCGCATGGTCGTCCTAACAGGACGTATGCTAAACACTCTAGAAAGGCGAAGGGAAGCCCTTCTCCTTCCATTTCCCATGTACTTAAGGCTCATGGCGTACAATACTTTTTTCCTTTATTACATGTTTTGATTTTTGTTTTGAGATGAGAAAGAGAGACTCAAAGGAAAGGGAAACTCTAAAGGGAATTTATATCCTAATGTTGTCATGTAAAAGAGGCCCTAAGGCTAATGAGGTATTAGAGCAACCTAGGTTTAAAGAAGAGAATGGGATAGCACTACCTAATGCTTATCCTACCTCACTTTAATCAAAGATTAAAGTTGATCTAGGATCCCAAATGGGATGTGAATAAGTTGATCACAAGCAAGCATTATCTCATGCTATTCACAAACACACAAAAGAAAGTGAAAGAGATAAGAGAAAAGAGATATGAGTATGGATAAGCATCCAAATACTCAAGACTTACCATAGCCCCTACACAAAATGGTTAGTACCAAAACAATTCAAATATTGAAGTACAAGTAAAAAGAAGGAAGCAAACAAGTCCTAATGTTCCAAGGAGATGTTCTAAACACCAAACAAAGGTCAAGCTAAGAAGGAAGAAGTCCTAAGGGTTAGGAACCATCCTAAGTCAGTAGGTATGTTTTAAGGGATCCTAATAATGTAAACATGCCATATGAAATCAAACAAAATCAAACTATGCACCAAACAATCATGCAGATGCAATGTGTGTACCACTTATGAAAAATGAATGCTTATGAATGGTAAACATGTATTAATGAATCAACATAAATCAATGTCAGAATTAAATGAAATTTATGAATTCATATGAATGTCATTGAATGATCATACAAGTCATGGATGCAAGCATTTAAATAAATGAAGCAAGAAGTGAACAAACACAATTAAAGTTCAACTATGATGCACACTTGATACAACAAACCAAAAGAAGTCATGTAAGTGAAATGAATCATGCATGAGTACCTAAGTCAGTAGCATATCATACTTTAAATGAATTTAGAATCAAAATAAAATACCTATAATGTTCATACACAACTCATGTCATTTAGAAGCTATAAGAGAAGTAAGTGCAAAACTAGTTCAAAGAAGTACTCAAACATTAATGTACTTTTGAAGTAAATGAAAGATAAAGTTCAAATGGATCCAGGAATATTAGACATGCCAAGGTCAGAGGCTATTGACCTCTAATAGGTCTCATACAAGTCCTAAAATAAAGAGAAGAAATAGATCACACAAGGTTCAAACAATCTTAACAAACAAAGTTCACTTTGGAAAAGACAAACCAAGTTCAAGTTTTGTGAAGTATGCAAAGAAATTATATGCCATATGGTATGGGCAAGTGAATGTGTATGTTTTGGCATATTATAGGTCATGTGCAATGAGATGTGATGTGAATTAGATGCATTACTTTGATCATATCACACAAACAACTCAAGTTAGAACCAATTGGATCACACAAATAATGTTTACAAGTCATGGGTTTTCAAACAAGTAAAAATGGATTTATGAGTCACACATGAATGGTTAGAGATGATCTAAAACAGAAAGTATGTCAAGTTTGGATAGATTTTAAGTCATACAAGTCTTCATGAAGATATGGTATGCAACACATAAGACAAAGTAGACAAAGAAGAGTCAAATATCAAATGCCAATCCATGTTCAATTAAGTCTATACAAATCAATCAAAGTTAGGAGTTAGGGACCTATAATTTGGTTTTGGAAGACCTATAAGGATGCCTAAACATGTACATAAATGAATGCACGAGTATCATATTGAATGGTTACACAATGAACATAAAGCCTTAGTACTTGCACTCTAAACATCTACACAATCAAGGTGTACTTTAACAATTAACACAAGCATGATTAAATGTTGTAAAAATTCAAAGGAAACAAGTGATATGGAGTGTAATCAGAGGCTAAACAATATGAAAAAGGATGAGCAAAAATTCATTTGTTATCATGTTTAAACAAAACCCATAACATGCACTATAATCATTGAACAAACACATACAAGATGTCACTCAAAAGCCAATCAAATATCCCCTAAAAAAATCCCATAAAATTGTACAGTAGTGATAAATATTTCCTAATACATCATGTTAAGTTCCATGTAAAAAATCAATACCAAACTTTTTATAGAAAATGATTTGTGCACCAAGTATCACAAACTATGCTCATTAAGGTACAACACAAAGAGAATTCGAAAACAGGCATCAAAATTAATCAAACATGAAAATAAAAAATTCCAAAAATTAAAAGATAGGGTTAGGACCAATCATGAATTTCCTTGGAATTTTATCATGTTTGAAGGTATTTTTAAAAATCAAATATCAAACATATATGAAAAGAAAATTAAAAAAACAAAGAAACAGACCAGGGGGTACAGCGCAAGCAAAAGTCCAGTTATAATTGCATTGGGCTCATAAGCGTGGGGTGTGAATAGTATTGTCAGCCCAGTCCAATAACATGTGATCAGAGGAGGTGTATAGCATGGATATTAGTCAAAAGTTGACTCAATAATGGCCTTTGGATTAAGTCAGTGCAAGATGATCAAGGAAGTAAACTAATTAAGAGAATCACAACACGCGCGCATGGTAACTATAATGAGACACACACACACAATCCATCTGAGGTTTAAAATTAGGCACGTGAGAGGGTGGCTCCTCATTAATGTGTTGGCAAGCTGAGAAACGTTGGATCTGAACGCATCAACGGTTGGGACATGTTTTGGCAAAATGCTACGGTTTACAAACTCAGATGAACTTCAGGTGGCCGGAGAAGACTCCGGTCGTCTTCTCCGGTGAGTCTCCATCGTGCACAGTCTTCAAACATCACAGAAATTCACAAACCATACCTCAAAATGATCCTCTCCTCATGTAGATCACAAATCCACCAATGAAAATCACAAACAATTTACATACAAAGCAGATCGAAGCAAGAAAGTTTTGCCCTAAGATTTTCAACTAAGCACCTAAGGTGCCTATCAACTAGCCAGAGTTCACATTGCTCCTACTGAGCTTCAATCATGCAAAAACAAGTAGAATTAAAGCAAGATTAGAGCAAGACATTATGAACTGAACCTGTACTTTTGATGCACTTAAACTCCAAAGAAAACCAGAGGTGAGATTCCTAGCTTCTTGAACTTCACTCTAGCCAAATAAAGGTTGTGGAAGATCTTGTTGTGCTTGCAAATCCAGTTGAAAAAGATGAAGAAAAATGAAGTGTGATGCTAAACCAGATCAAACTCTATTCCATTGATGCTTGTAGATGAAGAATGGAGGAGAAACTTGCAAAGATTGATGAAACTTCCAAATTCTGTTATGAAATGGTTTTATAGGGTGAGTTAACTGTTAACCACCTTGGTTAACAGTTAGAACTCTGATTAACTGAGTTAATGGTGAGTCAAGTTTGTTAGACACGAGTTGTGTGGTTTTGTTAGAGTGTGGTGAGATCATGGAGTGTTATGGTGGTGGTGAAGTGAATTTGTAGCAGCTACACAGCTTGTCATGCAAGCTTTCCTTTCTTTTTTTACTTGGTTTACACATAGGTGGTAAAAAGGACATGGTCATGTGTAGTGTGTAAGGACGTGGTTTAGCTTAAAAGGGCAATGTTTGATGACATGATACATGATGGCATGCGCATGCTAGTCCATATAATAAGTTTAATGTTGTTTTGGATTTGCTTGGGATAGAAGAAAGTCAGGTAGTAAAAGAGTGAGTTTGAAGCATTGGTTCTCCATGATCATAAGATGGAAATGGTTATTTAAGAGCTCTTTGGAGAGAGGATATGTAGCACGACAATATTGGGGTTCAACATAAATGGAAATAGAGCCTCTAACATACCCAAAAACGGCCATGAAAATGGATGTTCATAACTGCATAAGCAAGTCAGTCAGACCTGCCTGGACCAACCCGTGTGCAAATGGATAAATCAGTTGAAGGATACCCTCTTTGAACCACCATAACTTCCAAATAATTGATCAAATGAAGAAATGTCAAACACCAAAGTTGAAGAGGAGATGGAGATGAACAAAAGTCATGTTGAACTTTTTTCCATTTGGAGCTTCTATCATGGAGAAATTTGTCTTTGAACTTGGGCCCAACATGCACACCAAGTGTTTGTAAAAAATATGGCACGCTGACACGCCCATGACCTGCCTAGTTGCCCAAAATGCCATGATTTGTCCTAACTTTGATACATCTTATCTCTCTTGATTTTGATCCAATGGGCATGTTCTTGGTATGGATTTGAAGCTTGAAATGTGAACTCTTGATAGGCCTCCCTAGCCTTTCACTTTGGTACTTGGAGCATGGAGAAAGAAAGCTCTAAATTGACCTCTCACCTTGCCAAAACTTGCCATAAGTGGAAACCCTAATTTCTATTTTTGGCAACTTTGCACATTTCTTGATTTTTGATGAATCTTTCATTATTTCTTGATCAAATCCTCACCAATGATATATTTGAAATGAGGAACATGCACTTGACCTCTAAAAGTCAAGAGTTGACTTTTTCACCTGCATAGCTGACTTTTCCCCAAATCTCCTGATTTTGAATCAATTGATGAATTGAAGATCTTCTTTCCCAAAACCCTAATTTGTAACATTTGTTGGGAAATGATGAGCTGCTCCATCCTTATGTTGAATTCCAATCTCTTGATGCCCTGAGGACTCAAATGAGATGAATTGCGGTATGAGGAGCCCTTGTGACTTGTTTGGAAAAGCTTTTGCTATTGTCCTTTGGCTTTGGACTGTCCATGCCTTAAGACAACTGATCACATGCCATGCAACCAATGATTTATGATTTTATATAACCTATTATGATGAAATGCAATTGACTAAAACATAAACCAAATATTGGAGAAAAATAAGAGGGAAAATTTTGTGGTATTACAGCTGCCCCTATTCAATCAACTGTGAACCTGAATGGATGAGAGCAACGGTTGTTTGAAGTTCAAGGTACATAGGGATTAAATACAAAAATATATGGAAAATTTGCACTCTGTGGGCAAAAGGGAAAGATATGTGTGACAAACAAAGTAGTGGTTATGAAGAGGTATTTGTGGAGAAGAGTCTGGAACAAATGAAACCCAAAGGACGCCTGTCGGGAACGACTGAAGTTTTGCCTGTCAGGAACGGTAAAGAGGGCTTGTCGGGAATGACTAAAGCTTGCCTGTCGGGAATGGCTGAAGTTGGAAACCTATGGGTTACCTATCAGGAATGGTAAATGGGTCTGTCGGGAACAGCTAAGGTTTAAAACTCAAAGGTCGCCTGTCGGGAACTGCTGAAGTTGAAAACCTATGGGTTACCTATCAGGAATGGTAAATGGGTCTGTCGGGAACGACTAGGTTTGACACGCAAAGGGTGCCTGTCGGGAACGGCTAAAGTTTATAACCTATGGCTTACCTATCGGGAATGGTAAATGGGCCTTTCGGGAACGGCTAAGTTTAAAACTTAAAGGGCGTCTGTCAGGAACAACTGAGGAAATCCTATCGGGAATGGTTCCGGTTTGCCTGTCGGGAACAGCTAAAAGGATCCTATCGAGAATGGTTCCGGTTTGCCTGTCGGGAACGGCTAAAAGGATCCTATCGGGAATGGTTCTGGTTTGCCTGTCGGGAACGACTAAAGGGATCCTATCGGGAATGGTTCTTGAAACGTACGATTGAGAGGTATGATCAAAAGATCTATAAACTGGGGAATAGAACTCTGTGGGGAGCAAAGTGGTGAAACCCTGGTACTGCTTTGAAATGTTTGTTGGGGAATGAACGAGGCATTCTTTTTGGTTTGTTCAGTCTGATCGAAGAGAAACAATTTTTGGGCTCTCGCACGAGGTACCAAAATTGGCTTATGCTTCACATGCATATGTTTGAATTTTTCCATGGTGTAATGCTCCATCTCAAATGGAAATGCTACGCATTTTTGAGGATGCAATGCATACTATATGCGAAATGCAAGGAGGCTCCTCAGCCAAAATAAATGCTAAGGAAAATAAGGCAACTCCGCTGGGGATAACAAACTGGATTATCCTCGCGATCACAAACTGTGCCGAGGAAGGCAAATTACTTAACCTCCGAGAGCCTGTGAGGAAGTATCCTCCCAGCTGGGGATAATGCTGACACAATATGGGCTCTAAACTGCCAAACTTGTTGAGATTACTGTAAAGGAATGATGACCTTGCTAGGGATGTATCATCTGAACCAATCTACTTGGGGAAGAACTATAACCATAAAACTCCGTTGGGGAAATAAAAATCCTCTGACCTGGCTGCTAGGGAACTGAGATCAATCGACCTCTTGCTGAGGAAGGAAATACCTACTAAGGGACTGAGATCAACCATGTTCCTGTTGGGGGATGACAACCTCAAGGAAGAAATTTCATGTTGAGGTAACCGCTTCTGCTTGGGGAGAACTATTATTTAAGTGCTGCTGGAAAAGACACTGAAGACATCACGTGTTATTGATGGGCTAACCATCGAACATTAACACCTGTAAACAAAAGGGTGCGTACACATGCCCAGGGTATCCTGGTTTTTGAATTCATCACTCAAGAACACCTGGCATTCAAAGCAATTTTAATTGTTTTCTTTTGCACGCATGTAATTGTAAAACCTCGATGTTTTCAAATGCAATGTTTATCAAAAACTCGGACATCTTTTGCAATCAAAACACATTGTAAAAGAAAACACAAGAAAAGGATATCCTGAATAAAGAAAATTTTATTGATTGAAAAGCCTGAAAATAGGCGTTTACATTAAGAGGCAATTCCTGGAAAGAGGTAATTGCTTAAAAGAGAAAAGAAACTATCCTAATGGAAATGTGGAAAACGGAAATCCATTGAGTCTCAATCCTGCCATGGTTCATATTCTTCAAGACTCTCCAAGTGCTTTGCTTTTCGAGGGGGGTGATTAGACCGATTCCTATCCTTCGGAATGCCTCCTATTGAAACGAGACGGGATACAGGTTACTCATATCGTAAACTTTCGCTTTTAAATCCCTCTTTTTCCTGGATCGCCCTTTGCGGGTTTTCAATCCACCGGGATACCCATTTTTGCCTAAGTTGCCCTTTCAGGTTTTCAACTTACCGGGTGTACTCGGTTTTTTATTTTATCCCTAACTTTTGCCTGAACCTTTTTTCTTCTTTTTTTTATGGTTCGCCGGGATGCCCTTTTTTTTCCTAGACTCTCTTTGTACTGTCCAGTGGGTCCATTTATGCGAAGTATTTTTTGACTGCGTCTGAGTTCATAGGCGACAGAAAATCCTCACCATCCATAGTTGTAAGCATCAAGGCTCCGCCCGAAAAAACCTTCTTGATAACATATGGACCTTCATAATTCGGAGTCCATTTGCCCCTGTGATCTGTATTAGGAGGAAGAATCCTTTTCAACACCAAGTCACCTGTCTGATAATTCCGAGGACGTACTTTCTGATCGAATGCCCGTTTCATCCTTCTCTGATACAGTTGCCCATGGCATACTGCTGCCAATCTCCTCTCTTCTATGAGACTCAACTCATTAAACCTCGTTCGAACCCATTCAGCCTCATCAAGCTTGACATCCATCATGACCCTCAGAGATGGAATCTCAACTTCAACCGGTAAGACCGCTTCCATTCCATACATAAGAGAAAACTGGGTTGCCCTAGTAGACGTACGTACTGATGTACGGTACCCATGCAAAGCGAAAGGCAACATCTCATGCCAATCCTTGTACATTACGACCATCTTTTGCACAATCTTCTTGATAATTTTATTGGCTGCCTCGACGGCACCATTCATCTTTGGGCGGTACGGAGAAGAATTGTGATGTTTAATCTTGAAGCTCTGGCACAACTCTTGCATCATTTTATTATTAAGATTAGAACCATTATCAGTGATGATCCTTTCGGGCACCCCGTAACGACAAATAATCTCTTTCTTGATAAACTAGGCAACCACCTGCTTGGTGACATTTGCAAACGAAGCAGCCTCCACCCACTTGGTGAAGTAATCAATGGTCACTAGAATAAAACGATGTCCATTTGAGGCGGTGGGCTCAATCTTCCCAATCATATCAATGCCCCACATGGCAAAGAGCCAAGGAGAACTCATCACGTTTAAAGGATTCGGTGGTACATGCACTTTATCAGCATAAATCTGGAACTTATGGAATTTTTGGGCATATTTAAAACAATCAGCCTCCATGGTCATCGAGTAATAACCAGCTCGCAACAATTTCTTTGCCATGGCATGTCCACCAGCATGGGTACCAAAAGAACCTTCGTGCACTTCTTGCATTAACATGTCTGCTTCGTGTCTATCCACGCATCTGAGCAAGACCATGTCAAAATTTCTCTTGTACAACACACCATCTTCATTCAAGACGAAGCTGCCCGCCAACCTTCTCAAAGTTTTCTTGTCATTATTAGATGCCCCAGCCGGATACTCTTGACTTATCAAAAAACGCTTGATATCATGATACCAAGGTTTATCATCGGTCACTGCATCGGCTGCAAACACATGAGCCGATCTATCAAGTCGCATCACATCAATTTTGGGTATATGATTCCACCAATTCACTTGAATCATTGAAGATAACGTTGCCAAAATATCTGCCATTTGATTCTCATCCCGAGGTACATGATACAACTTTACTGTTTTGAAGAAAGTCAACAGTCTTCTCGTATAATCTCTGTAAGGGATCAAGTTGGGTTGATGGGTGTGCCAATCTCCGTTGACCTGATTGATCACTAGAGCAGAGTCCCCAAATACATCGAAAGTCTTGACCATTAAATCAATGGCTTCTTCGATACCCATAATGTAGGCTTCATATTCGGCTTCATTGTTGGTGACATCAAAAGTCAGTCTGGTCGTGAAAGGTATATGGGAACCTTTCGGAGTTATGAGAACTGCCCCAACATCACTACCATTCATATTAACAGCCCCATCAAACATCAATTTCCACTTGTCATCAGGATCTGGTCCTTCATCAACTGGTGGCTCGTCACAATCTTTCATTTTCAAGTACATGATGTCTTTATCAGGGAACTCAGACTTCATTGGCTGATAATCATCAATTGGTTACTCAGCGAGATAGTCAGACAGAATACTACCCTTTATGGCTTTTTGGGAAGAATATTGTATGTCATACTCTATCAACACCATCTGCCAATGGACAACCCTTTCGGTGAGAGCTGGCTTATCAAAAATGTACTTGACTGGATCCACCTTTGATATCAATAGAGTTGTGTGAGTCAGCATATATTGTCTCAAACACTTAGCAGCCCATGCCAGTGCACAACATGTCTTCTTAAGCATTGAGTATCTAGACTCGTAATCTGTAAACTTCTTGCTTAGGTAGTATATGGCATGTTCTTTCCTACCTGTCTCGTCTTGTTGACCGAGAACACAACCCATTGAATTTTCACGTACCGACAAATACATTATCAGTGGTCTCCCTGGAACTGGAGGCATAAGAATTGGAGGCTTCTGCAAATATTCTTTTATTTTATCAAATGCCCTTTGACAATCATTATTCCAACGAATTGATTGATCTTTCCTCAACAATTTGAATATTGGCTCACAAGTGGCTGTCATATGAGAGATGAATCTAGCAATGTAGTTCAATCTCCCTAGGAAACCACGAACTTGCTTTTCTGTTCTTGGCTCGGGCATATCTTGTATTGCTTTTACTTTTGCTGGATTAACCTCGATTCCTCTTTCACTGACAATAAAGCCCAACAGCTTACCAGATCTCACCCCAAAAGTACACTTATCCGGGTTCAGCCTCAGTCTGAATTGTCTCAACCGTTCAAAAAGCTTTTTCAGATTCACCAAGTGCTCTTCCTCAGTCTGCGACTTAGCAATCATATCATCAACATAAACCTCAATCTCTTTAAGAATCATGTCATGAAAGAGTGTCACCATAGCACGCTGATAAGTTGCCCCTGTGTTTTTCAAACCAAAAGGCATCACTTTATAGCAGAACGTGCCCCATGGGGTAATAAACGTTGTTTTCTCCATGTCTTCCGGTGCCATTTTTATCTGATTATAACCGGAAAAGCCATCCATGAAGGAAAATACCGAGAATTGAGATGTATTATCTACCAACAAATCAATGTGAGGTAGTGGAAAATCATCTTTAGGACTTGCTTGATTTAAATCCCGGTAGTCAACACACATCCGGACATTACCATCCTTCTTAGGTACCGGGACAATATTCGCAACCCATGGTGGATAGCTGGTGACGGCCAAGAAACCTGCATCCAACTGTTTCTGCACCTCCTCTTTGATCTTAATGGCCATTTCTGGTTTAGTTCTTCTGAGCTTCTGTTTGACGGGGGAGCAACCTTCTTTGAGAGGCAACATGTGCACAACAATATATGTATCCAACCCCGGCATATCTTGATAGGACCAGGCAAAGATATCGACATATTCGCGCAACATCTCAATTAGCTCTTTCTTCACATTCTTTGCTACGCTTGCCCCTATTTTGACCTCTTTCTTCACATCCTCGGTACCAAGGTTGATAACTTCTATTGACTCTTGATGAGGCTGAATAGCTCTTTCCTCATGTTTCAATAATCTGGCCAATTCTTTGGGAAGTTCACAATCTTCCTCATCCCCCTCTTCAGCTTGGTAAATTGGATTGTCAAAGTCATATTGAACCATAGCAGGACCGTTATCAACAGAATTCGGAGGATTATATCTGCATGAATGATGGTTCATGCTTTATTTTAGAAAGAGCTCTTTGAAAAGAAAGAAAACAAACTATGGAGAAAAACATTGCCATTTTTATTTGAAATAAAACGAAAAGTGTAAAATGAAAGACAGGGATCACAATTTTTGAACACAAAAAGCGTCCTTTTATTGATGATAAACTTGCATATGAAACACAATGAAATCACTAGGCCTTGGGAAGAGCCTAGGATTTTACATGCAACATGAAAAAAACAAAGAAAATTACTCTTTCTGCAAGGTAACTTGGATGAGGTCTTCAGAGAACCAGTTGTTCAGCTTCTGCCCTGGGACACATGGGCGTACCCAATTGTCCATGTCATAATCGTTGTCCCCCTCGTCTTCAGTTGTAGCAAAGACTTGACCAGGGTTGATGATCCCCCCACTAGAGAAAAGGACAGGTCCTTGACGCTCTTGACCTTTTGGCAGAGGAGTTCAAAGAGGCTGATAACCAATTCCGCACTTGTCTTCTTTGAAAGGCAACTCAATCAACTGACCCCAACCTTCAGCATGGCCTGACTGTACTACTTCGAGAGCCTGTTTGTAAGAAGCCATGGAAGTCCCTGCTTTTGTTTCATTGGAAGGAGGGTCGTTCTCAATATTCACTGTTTCGAATGCCTAACAAAGAGTTTCGTGAATCTCGCCTTCCATTTCCACATATTTGAACGATGACAGATGGCTGACAAATATATCCTCCTCTCCGCATACTGTGACAACCTGACCATCCACGACAAACTTTATCTTCTGATGGAGTGTTGATGAAACGGCCCCTGCAGCATGTATCCATGGGCGCCCTAGCAAGCAGCTATAGGCTGGCTGGATATCCATCACATAGAAAACCGTATTAAACACCTGGGGTCCAATCTTCACAGGCAACTCTACCTCCCCGAAAACAGATCTTTTGGAGCCATCAAAAGCGCGCACAACTAAATCATACGGTCGGAGTACAACCCCTTCAACATCCAATTATGCCAAAGCTTTCTTCGGCAGTACATTCAAGGACAAACCCGTATCCACCACACATGGGACAAGACTGCACCTTTGCATTCCATGGAGATGTGGAGAGCTTTGTTATGATTTCTTCCCCTGGCGTTAGATCAAAATTAGTAAACCCCAATCCGTTGCTGGCATTGACATGGGCAATAACACCCTCGAGTTGGTTCACCGATATCTCCCGTGGAACATACGCCATATTTAAAATCTTAAACAGGGCATTACGGTGTGCCTCGGAACATAACAGTAATGACCAGATAGAAATCTTGGAGGGAGTTTGATGCAGGTGATCCACTATTTAATAATCGCTCTTTCGGATAATCCTCATAAACTCTTCAACGTCTTTTTCGAAGGAATTACCGGGCTCCGCCCTTTGCACGGGCTCTTCGTTTAATACCTGCTTGCCTTTAGCTTTCGCCAAAGCTTCAGCATCATCGTTTCGGAGCATCTGTGGAGCAAAGAGCCTTCCACTACGAGTAAAACCACCCATTCCTCCTACATTCCCCACACTTGAACCAGTTTTCTTGGGAACCTCCACTTCCTGTTTCTGCCCTTGATAATAAACATCAGCTCCGTAATGCCATAAGATCGCTTTTGTACTTTCATATGGTATAGGACCCGGAATAGTTATAGTCACAGGGGCTACCTGTTCAGGCGCAGGGATCTGCATATGTGCCGGCACAGGAATCTCTGCTGGAGTAAAGTAGATAGTAACTGTTGAGGCGTATCATCCTTCTTCCTCATCTGATCAAACTGTAGACGACCCTCATCCATCATCATCTGAAGGCACTTCCTCAATTCATTACAGCCATTCACAACGGTCAAACATTCTAAACAATTTTCTGGACAACCAGGGAACACGCCTCCTTTCAACAAATGTCCTTTCACCACTGCCAAAAGTGTCCTGACACGATTAACATCCGTCACTAGATTCAAGCCTCTGTCTTCCTCTATTGCATTGACCTTTGGTCCGCTATGCGGGGGCATGGGGTTTTGAATCACATTAGGATTAGGAGCAAAGTTGATAGCTTTCAAATCAACCAGGTCCTGAACTACTTGCTTAAAAGCTTTGCAGTTCTCTATATGGTGGTCGGGCGCACCCGAATGGAATTCACACTTCACATTTGCATCATAGCCATAAGGTAGCTTGTCGGCTGGTGGTGCTAGAGTTCTTAACTGTACCATCTTTAAGCGGAGCAAATTCTGCAACATCTGGGCATATGTCATAGGTAAAGTGCCAAAGTGGCGATCACTCATTCTCTGCCTCGGTTGGTATTGTCTTTGAGATTGTGGCTGAGATTCGGCAGCCGGAACCAGAATAGTTACAGCTGTTACTTGATGGTACGAGCCCTGACGTCCTTTACCTTTGCCCCCCTGTCCGTAGGCAGCACTAGTTTCACCTTCATGCTTCTTCGAGGCATTTCCAAAAGGTCTCTTTGCATTGGAAGAGCCTGCCCACTTCCATCTTGAATTTTCCCTAATTTCAATAGATTTTCAATTCTCTCTCCAGCGATTACAATGTCAGAGAACCCAGTGGACAGACATCCAGCCAAGCGCTCCAAATATGGGCCTTGTAAGGTATTCATAAACATGTCAGCCATTTCCCTTTCCATCAGCGGGGGTTGTACTCGAGCAGCTAGCTCACGCCACTTCTGGGCGTACTGTTTGAAACCTTATTTCGGATCCTGTGTCATATTCTGCAATTGGGTACGATTGGGGGCCATGTCAATGTTATACTGATATTGTTTCAAGAAAGCATCGCCCAAGTCCCTCCAGTTCCTGATATAAGCTCTTTCCAGCTTCATGTACCATTCCAATGAAGCTCCTGACAGGCTATCCTGAAAGAAGTACATCCACAGGTTTTCATCGTCAGAATATGCAGAAATCTTCCTGAAATACGCCTGAATGTGACTCTTAGGACAGGTAATGCCATTATACTTGTCAAAGGTTTGGGGCTTAAACTTTGGAGGGATCCTCACCCCTTGCACCAACCTCATGTCAGCAACATTAATTCCCATGGAGTTTTGACATTCCATGGCTCTTACCTTCTCAGGCAACACTTCATACCTTCTATCATCATTATGAACTCCCATGTCAGCATTTAGTACGGAGAACTGATCATCTTGATGGTCCTCTACCTGTTGATTATTAACATGGCCAATACCAACAGGAATTCCGCCAGGAGGATCAATTGTCGCTCCGTCAGGAGGATTGTTAACATTGGGGATTTCCACTTCCAACCTTTGAACCGCAGTCCTCAAGTCTTGCTGCCCCTGGGCTATGCCCTGCATAAGGTTCATGAACTGCTCCATACGGGTCCTCATTTCAGTGAGTTTTGCCTGCACCTGTTCCATGATTCTGGCTTAATTTTGTCGAGTCGCGTAGCGATGAATGTTGAGATCAACTATTCTGCCTTCAACCAAATAAAGGTTAGAAAATCCCGGGACGAGTACCTGTTATGCCAAATGATATGTTATGAATGTATGTTGTAACACCCCAATTCCCATCGCGAATAAATAATACATAATTAAATCAGAGTAAATAAAAAATTATTTTTCCGACAGAAACAAGGATGCCACATCACGTAGAAAGAAAACACAATCCCTGCTCATAATTTTTGATACCTAACACAAAATGAAATAACCTCAAAAGGAAACTTTTTCCATATAAAAGGAAAGTTCAATTATGGAATAAAGCGGAAAGATTCATAACTGACTTGTTTTACAAAATAAATCATTGTATAACATCAAAAAATTCATACAAAGGTAATACAAAATAGATCATTCAATTGTATACATAAATAACAAAAGCGTTTCCCGACTCCCGTGTTACGTATCAGAGCAGACAGACCGACAAACGGATGAAGAACTAATCTTCACAAAAGCCTCCAAGACTACTAATCTGCAATTGCCTCATAGAGCAACAAACCACAGCAGAAGGGTGAGAAATAACAAGTAAATCAAGATTGCATAATAATATGCAAACACATACAAATTCACATGCATAGTTATCCTCACCACACGCATCACATACCAAAACATATAGCAAGCCACAGATACATAACATATTTCTAACAATTCAACAACATAGCATATATCAATTCACCAATTCAAACATAAATCTCAACACATACTCAATCAATTCACAATTTCCCACACATAATCAATCCATTCATGATTTTCCACACATAATCAATCCATTCATGATTTTCCACACATAATCAATCCATTCATGGTTTATGCAAATGCAAAGAGACCGAAACAATGACTCTATGCAAATGCGGTACCATCCATCCATCATTCTTATCACCAGTTCACTCAGGAACTATTGGAACCATCGCTTGTTACTTAATGTAACTCCCTGTCAGGCAAACGATGTTCCCCATCACTCACACCTCTTTGTATAAGGCACACGACGTTTATGGATCGCTCACACCTCTTTGTATAAGGCACACGACCCGATCGCTCACACCTCTTTGTATAAGGCACACGATCGTCTATAATCATCGCTCACACCTCTTTGTATAAGGCACACGATGTTATAGCGGATTCCCTCTGGAATCGTTTCGTCGCTCACACCCCACAAGGGCACACAACATCACAAGATGCATATCATGATGCTTGACATACAAGAACTCATGACAATCAAATGCATCTTCACAATTCAACAATATGAATTATCTCATCATCATTATTCAGGCATCGCAATCAAACCCAAAACAATGCATTTACTTGCCATAAGGCCACCAAACAACACACATTGAATTTCACATAAACAATGCATTTCCCCATAATCCACAAACCATAACAATCCCACAAAACATCATAACAACATACATTGATATTCAATTAAACAATGTATTTTACCACACAACATCATTAATCATGCATTGCAATTACACCCAAAACAATGCACTTATTTCTCCACAAGACCACAAACCCTCATCACAGCATTTCATCACATATATTCACCTCATATAACAACACACAAGCTATATGTTATATATCAAGAGCATGTTGCATGATAACACATCAATTACACACAATTATTACAGTAAAAGTCGACAAAACGACACAATTCCAAATTCCCGACATAATTAAATTGGCCACAAATCTCGAAACCATTTTAATAAGAAAGAACATTCCATTAGCTTTCCAACGATACCAGGAATGTCTCAATTCGAGTTACGGATCAAAAGTTACGGCATCGGACGCAAAATCGGGAAAGAAATCGCGAAATGACAAAATTCTGCAATCGTGCTGACCATACGCGTATTGCCCTGAGCCATACGCGTATTGCCATGCTCACTCGCCCATCCATACGCGTATTTCCCAAAGTGATACGCGTATGGGCAGAGACTGATTTTCCCCAAAAATTCCACTAAAAATCCAATACGCGTATTGCCTCACTCCATACGTGTATTGCCCACTCCCCTACGCGTAATGCCTACATTCCTTCCTTGCCATATGCGTATTGCCCAACCCAATACGCGTATTGCCTTGCCTGATACGCGTATGGGCAGCGAAAACCCAGAATTTTTCCTGCATAATTCATACTACGAATTCCACCCCAAATCCTCTCCAAATCTCATCTAAACACTTCCCAATTCACAATATACCAACCCAAACATGTTCCAATCCTAACAAGAAGTATTCTACGCAGTTTATATCGAGTTTCGACCGCGAAAACATCGATTTCTATCAATTGTTCATCAATTTAATAATTAGAGAAAAGTTGTGAAACAACCAAAACAATTACAACAAACAACACATATACATACACAAGCAAGATATAATTGAAACTTCTCACCCTTACCCGATTAATCGCGATTGAAACGGAGCTAATGACGATTTCCTCTTCTCCTCTCCTTTTCCCTTCTCTTCCTTTCTCTCTTCTCTTTTTCCTTCTTTATATTTTTCTCTCTTTTTCTCTCTATTTTCTATTTTATGAAAAATAACCAAGCAAAAAGACCAAAATACCCCTCAGCTCAAATATCTCGCCAACGCTCTCAAAATGCGATAACACACAATAACGATGAAAAATAATATATTGTCAAATAAAAGTCAAGAATAAAATAATATAAAAACAAAAATAATTAAATCGACTCGATTAAATAAATCTAACAAAAACTGGGGTGTCACAACTCTCCCCCACTTAGAGATTTTCGTCCTCGAAAATATAACTGAGACGAACGACTCCGGATACGACTCTCGCATCCGACTAACAAACCGACATGCCACCCAAAGACGCACCACGAATAACACAAACTGACAAACCACCTCGCTAACCACAACTACAACAACGACGACAACAACAACAACAAGATGCAAAGCCCATACAATGCACTTGACGACTAACTCACAACTCGAAGAATACCCAAGTTACAAACACATACAGGTTCACTCTTGAACTGAAACACAACAAGATCGTTACCCTCACCACATGTAACACTCCCCTAATTCCCCACACAGGAATTGGCCACACGCACTCGGACCATCACAATGGAAACGAGGCAACAACACAAACAAGAACATAAAGTTCCACGAACCAACATCGTCTCAACAACCTCGACCAAACCAGGATACCAAACATCCTTGTCACAGAACAATATTACAACAATGCTACGATTCACCAATCGAACATATAACCAAAACATCCATTTACATTGTAGCCCATGAATAATATTTAAACCTTTCACCTAACACTTCCATTCCGAAACGTCCAATAGTCTCATCACTCCTACATTTTCCCAATGTTCAACCTATTAATTCTTACCAGTCCCATACGCAAATACAAAATGTGTCACATCACGCTTCCGCTGCGCACTCTGATTACTCGAAACCATTAAACTACCAATCTCACGTCCAAAGTCTAACTCTTCCTCATCTTCACCAAACATCGATGTTCACGATAATATTCCCAACCTCATACTCTCCTGTGTTATCTCACACACCAGACACAAATCTCTGAACTGCTCAAATAATTTTAATTCTCTGACCATCAAAACAACCCTACGCCAAGACTTATCGACTTAACTCATCCGACACAACCTTAGCTTTTCTCGAAGAATAATCCAAGCCAAATTCATAACTCGTCACGAATTCTAACCATCCTCGTTGTCTCATACTCTATTACTTCAGACCAAACAAGTACTCAATCGTCTTGTGATTACTAAACACTTCGAACCTAGAACCATAAAGTTAATACCTCCACATATTCCAACACAATTACAACCGCAATCAATTCCAAACCCTGAATAGTATAGATCCTTTTATGAATCCTCAATTGTCGTAAAGCATAAGCCACGACTTTACCCTCTTGGATTAACACACAGACTAAACTCATCAAAGACGCATCCCAATACCTCACAAATGGTTTATTAGGATCACACAGAATCAAAACTGAAACCGTAGACAACTTCTACTTCAGCTCTCTGAAACTTTCCTCATAATGAACATCCCAAATAAACGACTCACCCTTTGCAAGTCAACTAAGATAACATAAGTACGAACTTAGCAAAGTCTTCCCTAGCCTGCAGTAACAACCAACTAAGCCCAAAAGTTTCTAATCACCTTAACCAAATTCGGAGCCTCTCTTTGTCGAACTGCATCTACTGCCGATGGATCCATAACAATACCATAATCAGAAATCACATATCCAAGAAAACTAACCTTTTTCAACCAAAATTCTCACTCGAATAACTTAGCATAAAACTTCGCCCCTTTTCAACACTTGTAATTCAATTTTCAACCACTCTACCTGTTCTTTCTCTTAGTTTATAACAGATCCGAATACCCTCAATCAAAACCACTGCGAACTCATCCAAATAAATATGGAAGGTACGATTCATATGCTCCATAAACATTCCAGACACATTACTATCACCGAACACATCACTACACCTTGTAATGCCCAACCAAATTCCAAAAGATATAAATTCTTAAAGTTTTGCAAAAAATTTCACTGGGTAACTGGTTACTCACATACAAGCTTAACCGAGTAAACAACACCCTCATCCGATGATAACAACCATAACCAGTCACATGAAAACGATCAAAGCCTCAACTCCCACAATTCACCACTCTTATCAAACATTACAAACAATTGTAATTTCACTCAAACTCAACCAAACCAATTCCAGTTATCTATTCATGAAAGTGGACACTTGTTCTCAATCGTTACCTCGTTCAATTGTTAGTAATCCATACACAATTTCTTCTCTTAACAGTCCGAATTCCATAAATCCAAACATGTAGCCACCACCAACCAAAAAGAACTCTCAAATATTACATCCACAACTAAGGGTTTTCTCAAAATTTCCATTAATGCCCTAAAACTTTAAAAACTCCAAAACTCACCAAAACTCTAAGTTTTGCTTTCCATAGTCTCAATACCATCATACACCACATGCTTGTTATTCCGTTCAATCATCCTTCTTTTTTGTTACCAACAATACTGGAGCTCTCCACGACGACACACTTGATCTCACAAATCCCTTTTTCCAGTAAATCTTCCAACTGCTCTTTCAGTCCGGGTACTTCTAATGCTAACATCCAATATTCTATCCAGAAATACATCTAAAAATCATGCACAACTGGCAGCCCATCACTGTGGCCTTTCTGCCAATTCCAGAACACTATCATCATAAACGTAACAAACATCTTAGTCTCATCCCCTGAGAGTTTCCTACTCACTTAGCAGATATAAACCTGAAATCCTCACCTTCGTCCAATTTTGAGTTCAGTCTCTACTCTCGGAGAAGCAGCCCTTAAATAAAACCCAATCATTCTCTCTCAATGACTTCCCAACCTGACCAACATACGGAAACCTCGAATCCGCCTCATCTTCAGATATAAGAATCTTCATCGACTCATCAAAATAATCCGTAATAATTTCCTTAATTCCAAACAATTCATTTCACCCACTATCAAAGCCTGAAAGACATGTATATTCCATCCAACATAATTCCCGTCTGCTATCAACAAGAGATTAAGGGTGATCAGTTCCTCAATTTGTCAATAGACAGCCGACAATCAATAATGAGGCATAAACCGTCTTTACCAAACTATAATAGCATTTCTTGCATCTTATGCACAAAACTACCTAAGGCACAAATCCTTAGTCAACATAAACCTTACCTCCGCATTCCTTCTGGAATCGGGAACAACACTGTCCAAATAACACTTACAATCTTGCAATTCACAACACACTGAGCCAGCGCTCCACACCTGAAGCAACATGGAGAAATACCAGCTTCTCCCCCACTTATCTCATTCTAACTCCTGCAGACAACGGAATAGAAAAACCAGAAAGTACTGACAGTGTTTCACACACTTATCACGTACTAAGGTACAAACAACAATGACAGTATTCAACTGTCACACCAACTTACTCAACAACTTGGTCGGACGGACCAACCTGCTCTGATACCACTAATGTAACACCCTAATTCCCATTAAGAATAAATAATACATAATTAAATCAGAGTAAATAAAAATTTATTTTTCTGACAGAAACAAGGATGCCACGTCACGTAGAAAGAAAACACAATCCCTGCTCATAATTTTTTATACATAACACAAAATGAAATAACCTCAAAGGGAAACTTTTTCCATATAAAAGGAAAGTTCCATTATGGAATAAAGCGGAAAGATCCATAACTGACTTGTTTTACAAAATAAATCATTGTATAACATCAAAAAATTCATACAAAGGTAATACAAAATAGATCCTACAATTGTATACATAAATAACAAAAGCGTTTCCCGACTCCCGTGTTACGTATCAGAGTAGACAGACCAACAAACGGATGAAGAACTAATCTTCACAAAAGCCTCCAAGACTACTAATCTGCAATTGCCTCATAGAGCAACAAACCACAGCAAAAGGGTGAGAAATAACAACTAAATCAAGATTACATAATAATATGCAAACACATACAAATTCACATGCATAGTTATTCTCACCACACGCATCACATACCAACACATATAGCAAGCCACAGATACATAACATATTTCTAACAATCTAATAACATAGCATATATCAATTCACCAATTCAAACATAAATCTCAACACATAATCAATCAATTCACAATTTCCCACACATAATCAATCCATTCATGATTTTCCACACATAATCAATCCATTCATGATTTTCCACACATAATTAATCCATTCATGATTTATGCAAATGCAAAGAGACCGACACAACGACTCTATGCAAATGCGGTACCATCCATCCATCATTCTCATCACCAGTTCACTCAGGAACTATTAGAACCATCGCTTGTTACTTAATGTAACTCCCCGTCGGGAAAACGATGTTCCCGTCGCTCACACCTCTTTGTATAAGGCACACGACGTTTATGGATCGCTCACACCTCTTTGTATAAGGCACACGACCCGATCGCTCACACCTCTTTGTATAAGGCACACGATCGTCTATAATCATCGCTCACACCTCTTTGTATAAGGCACACGATATTATAGCGGATTCCCTCTGGAATCGTTTCGTCGCTCACACCCCACAAGGGCACATGACATCACAAGATGCATAACATGATGCTTGACATACAAGAACTCATGACAATCAAATGCATCTTCACAATTCAACAATATGATTTATCTCATCATCATTATTCATGCATTGCAATCAAACCCAAAACAATGCATTTACTTGCCATAAGGCCACCAAACAACACACATTGAATTTCACATAAACAATGCATTTCCCCATAATCCACAAACCATAACAATCCCACAAAACATCATAACACATACATTGATATTCAATTAAACAATGTATTTTACCACACAACAACATCATTAATCATGCATTGCAATTACACCCAAAACAATGCACTTATTTCTCCACAAGACCACAAACCCTCATCATAGCATTTCATCACATATATTCACCTCATATAACAGCACACAAGCTATATGTTATATATCAAGAGCATGTTGCATGATAACACATCAATTACACACAATTATTACAGTAAAAGTCGACAAAACGACACAATTCCAAATTCCTGACATAATTAAATTGGCCACAAATCTAGAAACCATTTTAATAATAAAGAACATCCCATTAGCTTTCCAACGATACCAGGAATGTCTTAATCCGAGTTACGGATCAAAAGTTACGGCATCAGACGCAAAATCGGGAAAGAAATCGCGAAATGACAAAATTCTGCAATCGTGCTGGCCATACGCGTATTGCCCTGAGCCATACGCGTATTGCCTTGCTCACTCGCCCATCCATACGCGTATTGCCCAAAGTGATACGCGTATGGGCAGAGACTGATTTTCCCCAAAAATTCCACTAAAAATCCAATACGCGTATTGCCTCACTCCATACGCGTATTGCCCATCCCCTACGCGTAATGCCTACATTCCTTCCTTGCCATATGCGTATTGCCCAACCCAATACGCGTATTGCCTTGCCTGATACGCGTATGGGCAGCGAAAACCCAGAATTTTTCCAACATAATTCATACTACGAATTCCACCCCAAATCCTCTCCAAATCTCATCTAAACACTTCCCAATTCACAATATACCAACCCAAACATGTTCCAATCCTAACAACAAGTATTCTACGCAGTTTATGTCGAGTTTCAACCGCGAAAACATCGATTTCTATCAATTGTTCATCAATTTATTAATTAGAGAAAAGTTGTGAAACAACCAAAACAATTACAACAAACAACACATATACATACACAAGCAAGATATAATTGAAACTTCTCACCCTTACCCGATTAATCGCGATTGAAACGGAGCTAATGGCGATTTTCCTCTTCTCCTCTCCTTTTCCCTTCTCTTCCTTTCTCTCTTCTCTTTTTCCTTCTTTCTATTTTTCTCTCATTTTCTCTCTATTTTCTATTTTATGAAAAATAACCAAGCAAAAAGACCAAAATACCCCTCAGCTCAAATATCTCGCCAACGCTCTCAAAATGCGATAAAACACAATAACGATGAAAAATAATATATTGCCAAATAAAAGTCAAGAATAAAATAATATAAAAACAAAAATAATTAAATCGACTCGATTAAATAAATCTAACAAAAACTAGGGCATTACATATGCATATGACATGTTTTTTCATTCCTAAGGTGTTGTACACCCTGATTCCAGTCTTAATCACATGAAGCAAAGCAACATACAGATATTTGAGAGAAATTTGTTGAGAAGAAATGTGCTTGTGATAATGTGCTTGTGAATAGAACACTGCCAAGGAACCAATTCTGAATAAACCAATCATTTCATAAAGCCAATACGTGCTGAAGAATTCTACAACGAGTTCATAGATTGGAAATACATCCAGAGAATGGCTCCATCAACAAGCCTGATGGTAACCACGGTACAAAAGCTGCACTAAGAACAAGGAAAGGGAACTATCAATCATTCAACTCCAAATTTTTTAGCTTCTCACTAGAGTGCTTGATTTCTTCAAAGAGCATTCTGGTGTGCTGATGATTTGGCATTTCAATCATTTCTTTGATCAAAATATCCCTCTTCTTCAGAGCTTCGTCTAATGAATCCATGTGCATCAAAAGAGCTTCTTCATCACTCACCTGCTTAGGCTTTTTCACACTAACTCGCCTCTTGAGTTCCCCTACTTCTGCCATAGCATCTTCAAGTTCCTTCTTGGAAGCTTTCAACTCCTCTCTAACCTTCTTCAACTGCTCTTGGCTTTTACCGAAGTCTTCACGATGCTTCCTTCATTGTTCATGCGCTCTCTGGAGTTCATCGTCTCTGGTTTTTAGTTGCTCTCGCAGCTCTGCATTCTCAATTCTGACTTCGTCCCATGCTTGCTGAAGTTTGGCGAGCTTGGCTTTTGTTTCGGCCAAAGATTGCTTAGTCTGCCTGTAAGTTTGAGCAGAAGTTTCGACAGCCATATTAACTTTCTGGTAATGTCGGGCTCTGTAAGCAAAATCTTTTTCTCTTGCTGTTAAGATCTTTTCTGCATCTTGGGCTTTGCATTCCAATCCCCTGTTGGTATGTAAAGCATCTTGAAGACGGTTGCTCAAATTAGAATTCTCCCTTCTAAGCTCTTTCACCAGAACCTGCAATTTGTGGAATTCTTCAATGGCCACCGTATCCCTCTCTTATATAACCTCAGGATATAAATGAGGTACGGGATCAAAAGGCAGATAGAAATCTTCCACCCTTTTCCTTATCCAGTTCTCATAAGGAGGATAAGTTCGGTTATTGGGTTTTCCAAGAACTCCTTTGCCTTTTCTTTAGATGCTATTCCAGGCTTCCGACGCTTTTTGGACTATCGCTTGATCGCCACCTACTTGAAAGTATAAAGACTCTTCTACACTTCTCTCGGTAGGGGGATTTTCCAGAGCATAACCGAATTGTCTAATGGCCAGAGAGGGATTATAGTTGATGTTTCCCTTCCTCCCTATCAATGGAACATTGGGGAATCCATCACAGTAATGAATAATATCCCTACCAAGTAACCCCTGATCTATCCAGATGATGTCTTTAGAAGACAAACCCATCAGTCTATGACGCCATTCCAATGAACCTTTGGTATCCACAATGCACCTTTGCGTGGTAACCGATGCGAAAACCATTTGTAGAATAAAGGCGCATAGCAATTGACATATCCCTCTCTTTTCTTTTCAATCCTGTTATGAACTGAATGATAAAGATCACCCAATAAAGTGGGTATTAGATTTTGAGTAGTGAATATTTTGACAGTGTCCATATCAACAAATTCTGGCACATTTGGGAACAAAATAATGCCATATGTGCAAAGAGCTAACACATTGCAAAAAACATTCCAATCTTTGTCTTTAGCGGCATTCTGAGCAATTTTGGTCAAGTACGTCAGAAGGTACCCTCGAAATTCCCCTTTTTTGGTGATATTGGCCTCAACCATTGATTTGCTCAAATAAAGAGCAGCAGCCACGGCCTCAAAATCTGGATCTGCCTTCGAACTGAAAAATGGTACCTCTTCTTTAATGGAGATCCCCAAGATATTCGAATACTCTTCCAAAGTAGGGACCAAGACATAATCCTGAAACACAAAGCACCGTAGAGAAGGATCATATAATTGCATTAGTGTGTGGAGACCCACCCATTCATACTCACTGAGGTTGCAAACAAATGACAAAATACGCCCGTACTTTCCTCTGAATGATTCCAACACCTCTGAGCTAGCCATATCCTTCAGACTGCTAATAGGACCTAGTCCTGGCTTCAAAAACTTGTAGGTGATGACATTCTTTTTCTTTCTCTCAACATCCATCGGAAAAGAAGCCCCTGACTGGAATCGAAGGTATAATATTGCCTTGGAAATGAAAAAACATGTATGTTAAGATATGAAAATGCAATGCAAAGGCATGTGATCAGAGTGTCCGGTGTCTGTGCTGGACTGTGCAGATAGTGACATTTGCATATTTGTGGATAGTGCTGAACTGTGAATAATAACCCTATGAACATAATAATATGAACCAGAAGAACCAGGATATCAGGTATGTGGGAGGTCTAAGTCACATGCAATCCTGTAAACACCCGCCCATTCTCACATGTGGGTACTAGAAAACCGAGGATCCTCAATATCACGAGCTCTCAGGTCGAGAAACGATGATACGTTCACCATTTCTGGTTTGGCATCATCATCAATCGAGGAGGCCTCAACTGATTCCCCTAAAAAAGGATATCCTATATGAATTCCCAGCATTGGGTCCTCGGATCGAGAAGTGTAATGGGTTTGCCATTTCTAGTCTGCCATTATCACATCTCGGGAGGAGTGTCGTTACCGAGTCCTCGGGAATGGTCACCAGAGTCGACAGCTCATACAGGGATATCTAATGGCCTGCATAACATGCAGTATCAGATACCACCTATATGGGCCTCGTCTGGCTGTGGATCTAGCGAAGACTTAACGTGATAACACCATGCAAGCGATCGACTATCCACTCTAAATCCTATGTGTATGCTCAAGCCTGGGAAGTGGACTTATCTCTCAGAACACCCTGCCCTCCAAATAGAAAAATCTAGCACAGTCCAGCACAGTATAATATATGACAACAGTAAATGAAAAGAATGTAAATGTAATAAAATAGTAAACATGCAACAATGCCATAAATAAAGCGAGTAAAGTAAACAGATAAACACCCTAAAATTGAAAACAAACAAGCACTAGGATGGACTCACTTATGGATGGGAAAATCCCCAGCAGAGTCGCCAGATGGCGCTCCCGGGATTTTCATCCAAGTACAAACGCGAAAGTGGCGCGGAAACAGAGTCGCCAGCAATGTGTATTTATCCCAAGAGAGGGAAAGGAAACACTACATAAACCTGAGGGAAGGAAAAGAGCATGGTCTCACGACCAAGAGAAACGGGTAAAGGAGTCAGTTACGTGAGAGGAAGGTATTAGCACCACCTCGCGTCCATCGTACTCGATGGGATCCACGCTTGTTGTCTCGATCAAAGGGTGTCGTCATCTGGAGCTCCACTGCTACTGGAAAGGGGAAGGAACGAGAACGGAAAAGAACGAAGAAACGAAGAAGAAAAGAAAAAAATAAGTGACTCGATAGGACATCGTCGTCCTAGGCCTACGTATTCCCTTTGTGCAATGGGAAAGTCAGAGTCAACGTAGTTCGACGGGCTACGGGGGAGACTGCTCGTCGAGATATCGTATCTCGTGCCTACATATCCTCAATCGGATGGGAAAGAGGAATCAGAGCAAATGTAGTTCGACCTAACGAGTTCGATTTTGTTTTGTTTGTGTTTTTTAATGGAAACGTCAAGGTGCGCGTTCCAGCAGTTAGGTGTTGCAGCTCGTTGTATGCAGTCTTAGGCGTTTACCTGTTTGCGGTAGAACGGAAGTGACGCGTCCTTAAGAATGGGGTGAAGTGAGGAAGATGAGAAGAGAATTATTTGTTTTTTTTCTTTTAAGAAGAAGTGTTTTGATTATTTTGTGTTTATGACAAGTATTGCACTAAAGTCTATGACATAGGATCGAATGCGTCGCATGGTCGTCCTAACAGGACGTATGCTAAACACTCTAGAAAGGCGAAGGGAAGCCCTTCTCCTTCCATTTCCCATGTACTTAAGGCTCATGGCATATAATACTTGTTGCCTTTATTACATGTTTTAATTTTTGTTTTGAGATGAGAAAGAGAGACTTAAAGGAAAGGGAAACTCTAAAGGGAATTTCTATCCTAATGTTGTCATTCAAAAGAGGCCCTAAGGTTAGTGAGGTATAAGAGCAACCTAGGTATAAAGAAGAGAATGGAATAGCACTACCTAATGCTTATCCTACCTCACTTTAATCAAAGATTAAAGTTGAGCTAGGATCCCAAATGGGATGTGAATAAGTTGATCACAAGCAAGCATTATCTCATGCTATTCACAAACACACAAAAGAAAGTGAAAGAGATAAGAGAAAAGAGATATGAGTATGGATAAGCATCCACATACTCAAGACTTACCATAGCCCCTACACAAAATGGTTAGTACCAAAACAATTCAAATATTGAAGTACAATTAAAAAGAAGGAAGCAAACAAGTCCTAATGTTCTAAGGAGATGTTCTAAACACCAAACAAAGGTCAAGCTAAGAAGGAAGAAGTCCTATGGGTTAGGAACCATCCTAAGTCATTAGGTATGTCTTAAGGGATCCTACTAATGTAAACATGCCATATGAAATCAAACAAAAGCAAACTATGCAACGAACAATCATGCAGATGCAATGTGTGTACCACATATGAAAAATGAATGCTTATGAATGGTAAACATGTATTAATGCATGAAAATAAGTCAATGTCAGAATTAAATGACATTTATGAATGTATATTAATGTCATTGAATGATCATACAAGTCATGGATGCAAGCATTTAAAGAAATAAAGCAAGAAGAAGTGAACAAACACAATTGAAGTTCAACTATGATGCACACTTGATACAACAAACCAAAAGAAGTAATGTAAGTGAAATGAATCATGCATGAGTACCTAAGTCAGTAGCATATCATACTTTAAATGAAGTTGGAATAAAAATAAAAGACCTATAATGTTCATACACAACTCATGTCATTTAGAAGCTAGAAGAGAAGTAAGTACAAAACTAGTTCAAAGAAGTACTCAAACATTAATGTACTTTTGAAGTAAATGAAAGATGAAGTTCAAATGGATCCAAGCATATTAGACATGCCAAGGTAAGAGGATATTGACCTATAATAGGTCTCATACAAGTCCTAAACTAAAGAGAAGAAGTAGATCACGAAAGGTTCAAACAATCTTAACAAACAAAGTTCACTTTGGAAAAGACAAACCAAGTTCAAGTTTTGTGAAGTATGCAAAGAAATTATATGCCATATGGTATGGGCAAGTGAATATGTAAGTTTTGGAATATTATAGGTCATGTGCAATGAGATGGGATGTGAATTAGATGCATCACTTTGATCATATCATACAAATAACTCAAGTTAGAACCAATTGGATCACACAAACAATGTTTACAAGTCATGGGTTTTCAAACAAGTAAAAATGGATTTATGAGTCACACATGAATGGTTAGAGATGATCTAAAACAAAAAGTATGTCAAGTTTGGATAGATTTTAAGTCATACAAGTCTTCATGAAGATATTGTATGCAACACATAAGACAAAGTAGACAAAGAAGAGTCAAATATCAAATGTCAATCCATGTTCATTTAAGTCTATACAAATCAATCAAAGTTAGGAGTTAGGGACCTATAATTTGGTTTTGGAAGACCTATAAGGATGCCTAAACATGTACACAAATGAATTCACAAGTACCATGTTGAATGGTTACACAATGAACATAAAGCCTTAGTACTTGCACTCTAAACATCTACACAGTCAAGGTGTACTTTAACAATTAACACAAGCATGATTAAATGTTGTGAAAATTCAAAGGAAATAAGTGATATGGAGTGTAATTAGAGGCTAAACAATATTCAAAAGGATGAGTAAAAATTCATTTGTTATCATGTTTAAACAAAACCCATAACATGCACTATAATCATTGAACAAACACATACAAGATGTCACTCAAAAGGCAATCAAATATCCCCTAAAAAATCCCATAAAATTGTACAGTTGTTATCAATATGTCCTAATACATCATGTCAAGTTCCATGTAAAAAATCAATACCAAACTTTTTTATAGAAAATGATTTGTGCACCAAGTACTACAAACTATGCTCATTAAGGTACAACACAAAGAGAATTCCAAAACAGGCATCAAAATTAATCAAACATGAAAATAAAAAATTCTAAAAATTAAAAGAGAGGGTTAGGACCAATCATGAATTTCCTTGGAATTTTATCATGTTTAGAGGTATTTTTAAAAATCAAATATCAAACATATATGAAAAGAAAATTAAAAAAACAAAGAAACGGGCCAGGGGGTGCAGCGCAAGCAAAAGTCCAGTTATAATTGCATTGGGCTCATAAGCGTGGGGTGTGAATAGTATTGTCAGCCCAGTCCAATAACATGTGATCAGAGGAGGTGTATAGCATGGATATTAGTCAAAAGTTGACTCAATATTGGCCTTTGGATTAAGTCAGTGCAAGATGATCAAGGAAGTAAACCAATCAAGAGAATCACAACACGCGCGCATGGTAACTATAATGAGACACACACACACACAATCCATCTGAGGTTTAAAATAAGGCACGTGAGAGGGAGGCTCCTCATTAATGCGTTGACAAGCTGAGAAATGTTGGATCTGAACGCATCAACCGTTGGGACATGTTCTGGCAAAATGCTAGGGTTTACAAACTCAGATGAACTTCAGGTGGCCGGAGAAGACTCTGGTCGTCTTCTCCAGTGAGTCTCCGTCGTGCACAGTCTTCAAACATCACAGAAATTCATAAACCATACCTCAAAATGATCCTCTCCTCATGTTGATCACAAATCCACCAATGAAAATCACAAACAATTTACATACAAAGCAAATCGAAGCAAGAAAGTTTTGCCCTAAGATTTTTAACTAAGCACCTAAGGTGTCTATCAACTAGCCAGAGGTCACATTGCTCCTACTGAGCTTCAATCATGCAAAAACAAGTAGAATTAAAGCAAGATTAGAGTAAGAGATTATGAACTGAACCTGTACTTTTGATGCACTTAAACTCCAAAGAAAACCAGAGGTGAGATTCCTAGCTTCTTGAACTTCCCTCTAGCCAAATAAAGGTTGTGGAAGATCTTGTTGTGCTTGCAAATCCAGTTGAAAAAGATGAAGAAAAATGAAGTGTGATGCTAAACCAGATCAAACTCTATTCCATTGATGCTTGTAGATGAAGAATGGAGGAGAAACTTGCAAAGATTGATGAAGCTTCGAGAGGAAGAGAGTGCAAATTCAGAGAGAGAATGTGTGAGATTTTGGTGAAAAGTGAAAAATGAACCAACCTCCAAATTTTGTTATGAAATGGTTTTATAGGGTGAGTTAACTGTTAACCACCTTGGTTAACAGTTAGAACTCTGATTAACTGAGTTAATGGTGAGTCAAGTTTGTTAGACACGAGTTGTGTGGTTTTATTAGAGTGTGGTGAGATCATGGAGTGTTATGGTGGTGGTGAAGTGAATTTGCAGCAGCTACACAGCTTGTCATGCAAGCTTTCCTTTCTTTCTTTTTTACTTGGTTTTCACATAGGTGGTAAAATGGACATGGTCATGTGTAGTGTGTAAGGACATGGTTTAGCTTAAAAGGGCAATGTTTAATGACATGATACATGATGGCATGCGCATGCTAATCCATATAACAAGTTTAATGTTGTCTTGGATTTGCTTGGGATAGAAGAAAGTCAGGTAGTAAAAGAGTGAGTTTGAAGCATTGGTTCTCCATGATCATAAGATGGAAATGGTTATTTAAGAGCTCTTTGGAGAGAGGATATGTAGCACGATAAGATTGGTGTTTAACATAAATGGAAATAGAGCCTCTAACATACCCAAAAATGGCCATGAAAATGGATGTTCATAACTGCATAAGCAAGTCAGTCAGACCTGCCTAGACCAACCCGTGTGCAAATGGATAAATCAGTTGAAGGATACCCTCTTTGAACACCATAACTTCCAAATAATTGATCAAATGAAAAAATGTCAAACACCACAGTTGAAGAGGAGATGGAGATGAAAAAAATTCATGTTGAACTTTTTTCCATTTGGAACTTCTATCATGGATAAATTTGTCTTTGAACTTGGGCCCAACATGCACACCAAGTGTTTGTAAAAAATATGGCACGCTGACATGCTCATGAGTCATGACCTGCCTAGTTGCCCAAAATGTAGTGATTTGTCCCAACTTTGAAACACCATATCTCTCTTGATTTTGATCCAATGGGCATGTTCTTGGTATGGATTTGAAGCTTGAAATATGAACTCTTGATAGGCCTCCCTAGCCTTTCACTTTGGTGCTTGGAGCATGGAGAAAGAAAGCTCTAAAGTTGACCTCTCACCTTGCCAAAACTTGCCATAAGTGGAAACCCTAATTTCTATTTTTAGCAACTTTGCACATTTCTTGATTTTTGATGAATCTTTCATTATTTCTTGATCAAATCCTCACCAATGATCATATTTGAAATGAGGAACATGCACTTGACCTCAAAAATTCAAGAGTTGACTTTTTCACATGCATAGCTGACTTTTCCCCAAATCTCCTTATTTTGAATCAATTGATGAATTGAAGATATTCTTTCACAAAACCCTAATTTGTCAAAATTTGTTGGGAGATGATGAGCTGCTCCATCCTTATGTTGAATTCCAATCTCTTGATGTCCTGAGGACTCAAATGAGATGAATTGAGGTATGAGGAGCCCTTGTGACTTGTTTGGAAAAGCTTTTGCTCTTGCCCTTTGGCTTTGGACTGCCTATGCCTTAAGACAACTGATCACATGCCTTGAAACCAATGATTTATGATTTTATATGACCTATTATGATGAAATGCAATTGAATGAAACATAAACAAAATATTGGAGAAAAATAAGAGGGCAATTTTTGAGGTATTACAGACGTATGATTGGTAGCAACCCAATTAATAGTACCAATCCTATGAAGGATTGCATACTTTACACTCAGCTTTCTTGTAGATAACCTGTTACTAGGCCATTTGTCAACTGTATTCCCAGTAATCTCTTGACATGCCTAATTTTCAGAGTATGCAAATTCTGGATAAGAATCTTCTTTTCTACCCAGAAGCTTGTTTATCCCAGCAGGAGACAAAGTAACACACTGTCCTCTGATATTGACCTATA
This sequence comes from Lathyrus tuberosus, assembly GCA_022829125.1. Classification (NCBI taxonomy): domain Eukaryota; kingdom Viridiplantae; phylum Streptophyta; class Magnoliopsida; order Fabales; family Fabaceae; genus Lathyrus; species Lathyrus tuberosus. The sequence goes on from JALAZF010000525.1 coordinate 207,358, forward strand.
GAGATCCTCTATCCCTATAGTCCTCAGGGATATTGACAACAAAATCTTTGACCAACTTCTCATAGCAGTGACCAAAGTTGATGACAGTTTTTATGAGACCAGCTCCCTTAATGAGCCTCATAATCTCCTTACTATCTAGGATATTCTGTCCTACTTCTCTCTTCAATCCCACTCTTCTACATTCGACATACTTCCACTTGTCACCATAGTCTTCATGCTCAGTAACCTTAGAATGTTTTCTTGACACAGACTTCTTGACATTAATGATGTCCTGGACATCCTCTTCAACAGCATATTCAGATTCAGAAGCTGATACATATTTTCTCTTTTTGGCTGTGGGCACGACTTTACTCCAAGCTTTAGCAGGACCAACAACAGTTTTCTTTTTGTTTACCTTAGAAGTTGAGGAATCACTCTTCTGAAGTCTCTTACCCATACTAGGTTTTAAGCATTTGAGCAACACATCATCGTATGACACTTTGTTAATGTCAATCCCAGGCTCACTATTCTTGGACTTAGGTCCCTTATTAGATGTTCCAACATCAATACTATCACCCCCACAGCATTGTCTTTACTACTATTTTCGACATTCCCTTATTTTTCTAAATCTCTCAAGGTTTTTCTAACAATATTTAAAATTTTATCATGATCACAAGTGCTCTCATTTTCAGACCTAGGGTTTGAGAAAGCATTTGAGGTGTTAGAAATATTACCTGAAGAATAGGTCTTCTTCCTCTTCACAGTACACTTCCCATCCTTTTGAAGGACATAATCGGGCCCAGGAATCATATTCAGAGGAACAAATTTGATCGGAGGTTTTCCACCATGGATTTTGGAAGATTGGTCTACCATCTTTTCGGAGGTATTCTCAAGGGCATAATATTGATACATTTTTGAATGATTAATCTCTTTTGATTGATAAGCAGTATTTGAAAAGGGATTTAGGGTAATATTGGACAGCTGAAGAAGGGTCCGGTTTTAAACTCCTTTTTGATCGCTCCCTCCTTCAATAAGTTATAACTTTTGAGAAAAACCAATTCTACCCTTCTTATTTTGAATATATACGGAAGTCTTAGAAATAATGTCATGTAGATATGTCATGACATTTTCCACCATTTTCTTCACCATTGTAGGATGAACCTTCTTCTTCTTCTCATCGGATTTGGTTATCTCATCATTTTCCTTGATACAGTCTTCTGTGGTTGGAGATACTAAGCTCTGAGTCTTAGCATAGTAAGCCTTGTAGTATCTATCATTTCTTCTAATTCCAGAAATGCTTCTTACAACATCTTTAAATCTCTGTCTCATCCTTCGCAGCTCATCTCTACTTGGTATCTTAAAAGATCCTGCAGTATTTGTGGGAGTCCATAAGTAGCAATCATTTTTTATTCTGACTCCTCTCATAACAATTGCTTCTTTATCATTAGTTACCAAGCATTCATCTTTGGTAAACCCAACCTTAAATCCCTGATCACACAACTGGCTGATGCTTATTAAATTAATAGTTAATCCTTGTACCATAATTACTTTATCAAGTCTTGGCTGATTGGGATGAACAATCCTTCCAACTCCCCTGATTCTTCCTTTTGATCCATCACCAAAGCTAACGTCTCCTGATGAGCATGGCTTGAAGTCAGACAAAAGTTTGTTGATACCTGTCATGTGTTTGGAACAACCACTATCAAAATACCAATCTTCATTATCAGAGAATCTAGTGTGTCCAACAAAAGCCACATTATTACTTCTAGGTATCCATCTCTCTGTAGCCTTGTTTCTTCTGAATTGATCTTCAACCTTGGGATAGCCATACAACTTATAGTAATAGGGTTTTAAGTGCCCATACTAACCACAATAGTGACATTTCCAATTTTGATTCTTTCTTCCATAGTTCCTCTTCTGATGTCCTTGATGATGTTGAGACATCTGATAGGACTTTCTTATTTTTCCCTTTCTTTTGGAATGACCCGAGCTTACATGATATCTTTTAAAATCAGAACTCCTTTCACCATCACTCTATGATGAAGAGATTCAACTGAACTATTGTTGAGACTTCTTATTGTCTCTGTCATGTTGTCAAGTTCAGAATAGAGCAAACCAACTTCATCCTCCAAGTCTGCAATAGTGTTCAGATACTTTGATCTTTCCTCAAGGAGCTGCCCAATAAGATGTTGTTGATCCAACCCTAAATCGCATACTTCAGTCATTTTGGCGTTTATTTCACTTGGAGTGAAGTTTTCATTTATTGTCCTCTTATCAATGTTGTAGACTCCAGCTAGGCCTTCTACTTTCTTAGCCAATTCCTCATCACTTGAAGAATCATCTTCTGACCATGAGACAGTCATACCTCTCTTTTCCTTTTTAAGAAAAGTGGGGCATTATGTTCTTGTGTGTCCAAATCCTTGACACTCAGGACATTGAGATCCTTTCCCTTTCCAGTCATCATTGATTCTTCTAATAAAATCTCTCCTTTTGTTATTGTTAAAAGTTTGAGTCCTGACATCAGTTTTAGACTTCTTCTCCATCTTCTTCCTCAATTGATTACACTGTTCCTCAAGGACTTCACAACTTTAGTCAATTCCTTATTAGACTTATGATCACATTCATCTTGATTAGTAATCAGGGCAATACCTTTCTTTTTGTCATCCCTTTCACTAATAATCAACTCATAGTTTTGAAGAGAGCTTATGAGTTCATCCACCTTCATGGTGTCCATATCATGAGTTTCTTCAATAGCTGTTGCCTTTATTTCAAACTTCTTTGGAAGTGATCTTAGGATCTTCTTTACCAGCTTAGCATCTGGAATCTTTTCTCCTAGATCACTCGGGGAATTTGCTATGTCAACAAGATTCATAAAGAATTCTTGAATGCTTTCATCCTCTCTCATCTTCAAGTTCTCAAACTTGGTTGTAAGAAGTTGAAGTCTTGAGACCTTCACTTTAGAGTTTCCTTCATAGGATTTCCTCAGAATTTCCCATGCATCTTTTGCAAGTGTGCAGTTTTTTATTAGCCTGAAGATGCTTTTGTCAACACCATTGAAAATAGCATTCAGTACCTTAGAATTTCCAATGGACTCTTTGTCATCTTCATCATTCCAGACCTCCTCTGGTTTCACAGCATCAGTATCTTTTCCTAAAGCATCTTTTACCTTAGGGGGATTCCATCCTCTAGATACAACATTCCATACCTTAGGATCAGTCTTTAGATAGGTAATCATCCGGACTTTCCAAAGGTCATAGTTTGTTCCATCGAGAACATGAGGCCTGTTCTGAGTGTTTTCTTCCTTGTCCATCGCACCAGAAAGTATCGTCCCTGAATCTCACCCAGATACAGAGCAGGATGCCTGCTCTGATACCAATTGAAATTATGGTTTAGCAGATCCTCTAAGATGCCCTAACAGAATGTTAGAACACTTGATCTCCGCTCTGTAGGACAAGAACAAGAACAGCAGAAATAGTAACTTTGCAGAAAATAAATAACACAGAGAAAGTGTTTACCCAGTTCGGTTTAACAAACCTACTCTGGGGTATACCAATCCAGGACTGAAATCTACTATGCAGTATCAGCTTAAAGTCAAACTCTAACGTTTGTAACTTCACCTAAACTACCCAAGCTAGATTTCTACCCAAGACTCTTCCTAGGTATGAGACTCTTCTCAACTCCGGTTCAATCACAGCAGTGACTGAACAATTACAACTCAAAACATAAAGTGCTCAGCAAGTATTCAATCGCAATACTAGAGAGGCTCACAAAGCTAAAACCCTAGTGTACCGAAAATACAATCCTTATTTTCGTGTTATCTAAAACTAGTTTAAGTTCATCCTATTTAAAACCTAATAAGACTGGACTTGGGCTTCAATACCGCAGCTTCTCTGATCCACAGAATCTGCAGAATATTCTTTCAATATAATTTCTTCAATCAAAAGTTTCCTAAAATACCTCCACATCTTTAGGAAACCGTTGCGCAGCTTTTTGCACTTCTAAAAATCCTCATGATTCCTTATTCTGAGTGCCACATAGGATAATCATCCTATAACCTGAAAACTGATTTAAAACAACATAATTAAAACAGTTAAAACAGTTAGCAGACTAAGATGTCGTAACACCATGTTGGGACATCTTGTCTGACATCTTGTTAATCACCACTTATAGGACATCCTGTTCAACATCTTCAGTCAGTTTGTTTTACCAAAATCAATGCCAACTCACAGGAGTCTTCAACACACAATCAATACTGATTTTGAGTCACGCCCCAGCCGTGTGTATATTTTGTTTCCGAAAATGCATCACATAAGCCTTATAGAGGTGTATTTTCGGAGCGTACTGAAGCAAAACGCATACAAAAAAACTAAAAAAGTTGCAGTTTGACCAAATAAAATTAGCATTGATAACATAAAATCAGTATTACATAGGTGATGTTAACATAAACTATACATTACATTTCAATATCCAGGTGGACGTTTTAACATCTTCATATTATCTTTGACCGATCTCGAAATCGTCGCATCCACCTCGATCGAAACCTTTTTTTCTAAACGGAAAAAAGTATTCCACATAGCTCTTAAATCTACACTTGTCTTAAGCTAAAAGTTATCGAACTCAATCTTCCCTTCATTGTCAATCGACAGTTAACGGTAATCGAACATTCACATTTTTTCAATTGTCTCTGTAAGGTAAGAGATTTTGTCGTATATATTTCAAATCTACAAGAGGGGTGTATTCATTGAACTTAAAATCAATTAAGGGTTTTGCGTAGTTGAAGTAGACATATGTGACATGCCGATTGATGTTCATTCTGGTGTAATGTGTTTTGGTATTAAACATGAGACAAAAGCTCATACTTATAGTTGTTGTAGACAAATATGAACCTCTGAAATTATATCTTGTACCAAGCGATGTTTCGGAGATGAATCTCTAATACCACCCTGTTCTGTTATTACGGAGATGTATTTTTGGAACCACTCAGAACAGAACGAAATTATGTTCCAGACAAAAACATAACCATGTTCTCTATTTACATACGAAGAAGAAGTAAAGAGGATTATGTGTAAATGCTGTATTGTTAAAATTAATAGACTATTAAGATCTACAAGTGTGAAGTTTGTTAAAATGATCAAACAGTTAATATTAAAAAATTAATAAAATACATGGTGGACACTCAAAAATATTACCTCACCTAATATATTTAAAGTTTAAAGCATAATGAACCAAATTGGCTAACAGAAATGTTTAAAAGTAATGTTCATTCTCGAAACTTCATGTGAATTTTTATCATTACTGCTAGAATGTCAATGTAACTAATAAATAATAATTATAAAACATAGGTATCAAATTGGTTTATAAATGTATGGAAAATTAATTCAAAGTGAGACTATCCGGCAGAAGAGACAACAATTATGAGAAATGGCTGGTGCTGATTTGAATATGTGATGATATAGCACCGAAATATTGAGATGAATTTCGATTGTATCACCGAGTCGTTGAGATGAATTTAGATTGTAGCGCCAACGTAACAAGACATGTCATGAACGATAATCAATACGAAAGCCGACAACAATGTTACAAATTTACAAACAGTATTCATGTATCACAAAATTAAAATGACTTAAATAGTCTTTTGTTCTTATAAATCGATGAGTTTTTAATTTTGATTTCTAAATCTTTTTTTTTTTGAAGTCCCTACATATTACTTTACACCACCATTCACAACGACCACAATCTTGAAAGTCTCCTAAAAATCTTTACAAGTTCTTTAAGAAATGTTAGTTTCAAGACACGTCTCTCTCAATAATTACAAATCTTCATAATCAAGAATTGAATCTAAATTAGAGGGTGAAGATGAAAGAAATTTTGATTGCAAGAGATTTTTGAGTTTTTCAAAATGGAAGTTCTTGTTGTTATGTTATATGTTATCGGATATTAGATGATAAAATTAATTTATATGTGCTGGAGATTACGCATAAAAATAGGTGAACAATGGTTGTTTGATTCGAGTCAAGAATATTTGTTGATCCGAGTCAAATGAACAAGTAGAGTGGAATAAGTTCAACATAAAAGAAGTGAACTATTTCTTGTGATTCGAGTCAAGTTATACCTATGATTCGGGTCATGAAAGGTCATGATTCAAGTCATGTAGAAACCCTGATTCGGATCAATTTGGACAGAGCCAAATAGAAAAAAGTGAAAAGCTGTGTGATTCGAGTGTGATTTGAATCAAACTAGGCAGTGGAATTTATCATATAGTTGAAGGTTCAGACTATAAATATCACCAATTTTAGCCAATTTGTCAGCACAACAAATGGCCTCACACAGGATGTTCACGATGACGATTTCCTTAAAGCATCGTAATTCTTTCTGAATCAATCTCACCAAATTGCCACCAATACTTGCTAAATTAGTACCTCTAGTAATGGCTTCAAAAGCTTGGTTGCAGTCTGTTTGGACACATAACTTCATATTGGTTTTTTTCTTGATCATGTTCAGGCCAATAAAAATACCTCAAAGTTCAAATTTGCAAAATATTTATTCACAAGATTAAGCCAAATATGTCTTATAGAGTTGCAGTCTCTTGAAGCATGGCTTATGGTTTCTACTTGTCCTCTGCAATCATTGCAGATAGGGTCACTAAGATGCCTTTGAAAAAGGAAATTCTTAGTTTTCAGGTCTTCCCAATGAACTTATCAGATGAAAACCCGAATTCTTTCAGGAACTTTTAAATTCCAGATCTTCTTCCACATGTCTTGTTGATTATTGCTATCAATATCAGTGAAGGCTTCGTAAGCAGTTTTGGCGGTGAAGATACTGTTGTTCGTTATACCTCAAATGCAAGCATCTGACCGCAAATCTTTCCCCGGAGGCTGAATACACGCAATTTTCTCAAGAATGTCAAGAGAGAACATTAACCTTAATCTACACCAGTCTCAATCTCTATTATCGTTCACAAGATCAAAAACTGCAAGAGGAAGTTGAATATTCGACTTGTTGATGATATATTTGTGGAGGGTTGTACATGTTTCAATCCAACAATGATCCAAAGCATTGATCGATTCGACATTGCCTATCTCCCAGAACTCCCATTGTGCAATATATGGCCGTATAGCTTAAAAAAATTATTCCAAAGGCTAGAGTCATAACTCTTAGCAACAAGGGGACCACTAGAACTGATGCTACGCTTGTAAAAACTTATTCAGACAAATTTGTTTATCAAGTGCAAATAAATTGTTTATCCAAATAGATTATAGGACGGTACTTTTGGGTATTTTTCAAAAGATAATTATAGGGAAAATAGAACAACTATGAACATTCAGCAACCATATCTCTCATACTCTAACAAACAACAAACCAATATGTTAGAAAGTTCTAAGTGTAGATGATGACATTGGTTTTTCATGCAATTTTAATGATCAGACTTGTTTTAGTTCAATATGATGCTATCTACAACTCTATCTTAAGTGTTCATATAATTTTGCAGGATTATCCCTTGTATTTTCCATGCTCCTAACATGCAACAATCAAACTCTTGTAGCTCAAATTACAGTTAAAACTATGAAAATGTATTATCCTCTCTTTCTTGGAAGTAGAATAGAGAGTGTACAAATTGGAGGATCATAGTGGCAAGACGACCTAAAAGACATCATTCTTTCTTAGTTATTATGCTTAGAATTTCTTAAAAGCTTTCATCAAGTTATATGCTCAGTATCATGGTTAAACAACTTAACTTGGTCAAAAGCTCAGTCGAAACCCCCATCAAACTGCTTCCGTTTTTATTTTACTTAACCTGCTAAAAGATTTTCCAAGATCAGAATTTTTCTTCCGAACCTCCTCTAGTGATTTATTGGCCTCTTTCAGCAATGTGTTGGCATTTTCACAAGCCTTCTTTGAAGATTCAAGTTGGGATGAGAGCTCATATTTCTCCCTCTCTGACTTTGTTGCCAAGTTGATGTTCTCTTCTTTTAGTTGAGCAATTAATTCATCCTTTTTCACCAATTCTTTGGTCATTCGTTGGAGGTCTTCTTCATATTTCATCTTCTCATGAGGCCAAGTCTTAAAGACACCTTTAGCTTCGTTAGCAACAGAGTTGAGCCACATCGCATTAGTGGCCATGGCATCAAAGATGTTCTCCAAACCAAGTGAAACAACTTTAGAAGGCTCCATCTGTCCTGCAAAATTAAAAACTTCACTTTGAAGAAACAAGTTATTATGGTCGTGAATAACCGTTGTAGTAGAAGGATCTTTGGGGATTCCAGACTCGGTCCTTTCAGATGAATATGAAGAATTCCCCAAAGAATCCCTCTTCCGCTTAAAAGGGTCAGGCCGTGTCAACGAATATTCTTTTTCCTGTCCTAATGGGACCGTAGAAACGCTTGGTCGCACCTCAGCAGGAATATCGTATGTAGAGTTAAGCCCAGAAATGTTTTGGTTACTAAGGACTTCAGATGACACAGCAAATGAGATAGGAGGTATTCCAAAATTTCCTGAAAAAGACAATGATTACATCAGAACCAATCTTATTTTGATTCCTAAGGGCTTTAGGCACAGCAAACTGAGGCCTAGCAATTGTTCTCAAGCTTCATCTCTCATTAGCAACAAGAATTATCACCTTGTATCAGACATCTTTCTTGATGAATTATTTAGTAATTAATCAATGATGGAGCAATAAATTAATTAATTGTATGAAACTATAGGCTAAACCAATCAAAAAAAGTTATTCATAAATAATTAAATAGGAAATGACAATAAATGCTAACCTTGAATAGGCAGTATGTTGTTGGTAATGGTGTCGTGAGAATTAGTCTCCATTGTAAGCATCTTTAAAGATATTTTCCGTAAATAATCGGACTGAGAAAAAAGAACATCGATAATGAGTTAAAAAATCTTTGTTCCACATAGTTGTATTGTAAATGAACATAAATCAAATTGGAGGTTTACAATATTCATAATTAATGTACCTGACTTATCGCAGACACAAATATTTTCTCTTCAAACTTTTGAGCCATTTTCTGAAGTTCAAGTAAACCCTCAGAACCAGAAATAGGAAGACGTCTTTTTAATGTGTCCAATCTACATATAAAAAGAAATTGTTCAAAACAATGCCTCGAACAATGCCTTGTTTTATAAGACCAACTTCATTGTCGAAAGTGCGAAACAACAAATTTCAATCTAAAACTCAAGTTTTTGCACTGGAACTTACATTTTACTGACAATTCTCGGGCGTGCATCAGGTGGCAGTTGAGCTCTCCAGTCAGATGTATCCATAGTGGGTTCAGGATTCCTGAAATTTGAATTAACATGAAGTTCAAAATTCCAATTAAATGAGACTTTAACAGGAAACATAAGGCCATGTTTGGTTTAAGTGTTTTCTGTTTTCACTTTCATAAAATACACCTAAAATCTGTTTTCATCTTACTTAGAATCATTATTCAAATACAATACTCAACCTAATAGAAATACCAATTGATTACTGAATGATCACTTTCTTAATTATAACCTAGAATTGACAATACCAGCTTCCTTAATACAGATCCTCCCCTTAATTTAAAAACATGATTTTCTAGGTTAATTATTATATGTTAATTATTCACTGGAAATGATATAGATTTGACCATTTCAAAGTTGTAAAAAAACTCAATTCCATAATCATTATCATTGTTAGATACTAATTCTTGGTCATTTTAGAAAAATGATTGAAGAGAGCAGCAAAGAGATAAAAAAATATTGTACCTTTGACTTTCAGAATGAACTAAGCTCTTGTTTTTTTTTTCTCTTCTCTACATGTGAAATGAATAACTGAGTTTTAAAATCAACAATTTATAGGCAATGGTTGACGTGGGTGCCACGTCTTTTTTTTATTTTAAAAAGAAACAATATAAAGTTACTATCATATTGGAATACAACATGGTGGCCGAAGCCGTTCAAATTCTTCAATTGTTGGACTAGGCACGAGGAGTTCTTGGTTTTCGAGGAAAGAAGTTGGAAGAATGCGATTGCCAGAGGAAAAGCGATTTTTGCTTTCAAAGAGAAATTGAAATTAATGAGAGGGTGCTTAAGGGTTTGGAATGTTGAGGTCTTTGGTTTGTTGGATCTCGAAGTGGACTCCGCAATTAAAGAGTTGAATGACTTGGATTCTTTGGTTTAGGTTCCCGGAACCTTGGTTGATGAAGATTCAGCCGCCAAGAAGGTTTTGGCCTCTTCGAGGGTGTGGGATTCCTTGCGTTTCAAGGAGAGTTTTCTTCGTTAAAAGGCTAGGTGCATGTGGCTTGCGGAAGGTGACTCAAATTCTAAGTTTTTTCATAAGTCCATCAAGCTTCGTATTAGGAGAAATTCGATTTTAGGGTTAACCACTTCTAACGGTTGGATTGACAAAGTGGACTTAGCGAAAGAGGAGATTAGATCTCATTTCGAAAAGAGGTTTTCGGAAACTTCTTCCTCGCGTCCATTTTTTGGATGGGATTCCGTTCAATTCCCTATCGGTTGAGGATGCCTCTTCCTTGGAGTGTCCGTTCTCGAAGGATGAGGTGAAAGACGTTATTTGGAGTTGTGATGGGAATAAGAGTCCGGGGTCGGATGAGTTTACTATGTCTTTCTATAAAGTTGGTTGGACTTTCTTGAAAAAGGAAGTTTTGGAGTTTGTCAATGAGTTTCACTCTTTTGCTATTTTACCTAAAGCAGTCACCGCTTCCTTCTTGGCTTTGATTCCGAAAGTTGATAATCCTTTATCCTTGGATGATTTTAGACCGATTTGTTTAAGTGGTAGTATGTATAGGATTTTGGCTAAATTACTTGCTAATAGATTAAGGTTGGTGGTGGGTAAGCTTGTGTCGGATTGTCAATCCACTTTTATTCCTAAAAGAAATATGTTGGATGGAGTGCTTGTTGTCAATGAGCTTTTGGATTATGCCAAGAGGTTTAAAAAGGGTTGTATGGTGGTGAAGGTTGATTTTGAAAAGGCTTATGATTGTGTTTCTTGGGATCTCCTTAGATATTTGTTGAGAAGAATGGGGTTTGGGGCTAAGTGGAGAAGTTGGATTGAAGCGTTGGTTTTTAATAGTTTGATGTCTATTCTCGTGAATGGTAGTCCGACTCGGTACTTTTCGGTCTCTAGAGGATTACGGCAAGGGGGTCCGCTTTCATCGTTTCTTTTTTTGCTAGTAGCGGAGGGCTTATCGGGGATGATTAAAGTGGTTTCGTCCTTGGGTGATTTCAAGGGTTTTAACCTTGACGAACAAACTCATTTCGAAATTCTCCAATTTGCCGATGACACTATCTTTATTGGGGAAAATTCGTGGAATAATCTTTGGTTGTGGAAGGCCATTCTTCACGGTTTTGAGTTAGTATCCGGTTTGCAGGTTAACTTGAATAAGAGTAAGCTTATTGGTGTGAATTTGTCTTTGGATTTTATTCAAGCGGCATCCTCTTTTCTTAATTGTGAGATTGATTCCTCGTCTTTCTTATTTCTTGGAATTCCGGTTGGAATTAATCCTAGGAGTGTGACGTCTGGCATCCGGTGGTTTCGAAGCTTAGAAGAAGACTTGGAGGATGGCATAATAGACATCTTTCGATCGGTGGGAGGGTGGTTCTTTTGAATTTCGTTTTGTCAAATCTACCGACTTTTTTCTTCTCTTTTTACTAGGCTCCTAAAGCAATTATTAAGGAGATCATTCTTCTTCAAAGATCCTTTTTATGGGGAGGAGACGAAGCAAAAAGGAAGGTGAATTGGATTAGTTGGGAAAATGTTTGTCGTTCCAAGAAAGATGGGGGGCTTGGTGTGAAGCATTGTTGGAAGTTCAATCTTGCTCTTCTTAGCAAATGGAAGTGGTGAATTTTGAATGAAGAAATTTTTTTATGGACTAACCTTCTTTCTTGCAGGTACGATGATATTAAAAGGGCTATGCTTAGTCCTCCTTCCTATAACTCGAGAAGTTAAGTATGTCTTTGGTGGAGGGATCTTTGCACTATCAGAGGCGAGAATTCGGGGCGTTTCTCAAATTGGTTTTACTCGTCAATTTCTTTCAAACTTGGTTCCGATTTTTTTCTAGGAATTTTGGAATGATTGTTGGCTTGGTTCTAGTCCTTTTAAGTTTCTTTTTCTAGATTTATTTCTTTTGGTGGATGATTGTCATGCCAAGGTGGTGGATATGGGAGCTTGGTATGACGATCAGTGGCTTTGGTCGTCTCCTTCCAGTGGTCAAATTTCCAATCACGTAGTGGCTGCCCAGCAATCCGATATGCAGCTGCTACTGGGGTAGGTGCAGCCCCGACGTGATGTGCTCGATTCATGTGTTTGGTGGAGACATATTCATGGTTTTTCGGTTTCTAGTGCTTATGCGACAATTATGGGTTGTGAGGCTCAAAGTACGGTATTGAACAATGCCATTTCTAAGGCCTTATCTCGTTTATGATCTCTAAAGTGCCTAGTAGAATTTTAGTTTTTGGTTGGAGATTCATTTGGAATAGGCTTCCCACCAAGTCGGAATTCTCGAAACGTGGTATTCTGACGTGACCTCATTTCTTGGTTTGTCCTTTGTGCTTTGGTGTTGAAGAGGATTTAGATAATCTCTTTCTTAGGTAACCAATTTCGAAGTTGTGGTGGACAATATTTGTCTTTGGCTTCGGGTTGATGATGTTTCTTCTTCTTGCTCTATTTTGGAGTGCCTTTTCTCGTTGGATTAATCTTGTAAGTCGCTTTGGTCTTTGGATTTAGGTTGTTTTTTGGTTTGATTGTTTGTTGGGTTATTTGGAGTTGTAGGAACGATATACTATTTAACGACCACATTTTATTGAAATGCGATGGAGTGGGGTTAATTAAGAAACTCTCATGGGAGTGGTTTTTTTTTGTATTTTTTAGAGTTGGAAATAGTGTTTTTGTTCTGGACTGGACCAATGGCTGGGCATGGCCCAATCCGCTTCTGCTCCAGAGCGGCCCAAATCGCCTAAGTCCAACCCACAAGGGGGCAAAAGTTACCTTTCTGCCCCTCAAACCGGGCAAGGAATGCATCGTTCCTCCCCGGAATTACTGCCCGTTACGCACGGCTCCATTGCTCCCCGAACAGTTAAGGACAGGTGCCTGAAACTATGCTTGTGCCTGACATAACGGCTAGTTTCGGGCACTCTGCCCGACATAACGGCTAGTTTGGGTAGTTACCTATTCTTTGGGAAAACGGTTATTTCGTCCCGAAAATAGGACCGTTGGCCACGCGCTGGGGGCTTTATATAAACCCTCTCGCTTAAGAGGGTCAGGTATCCAATATTCACCCTACGAACTAATACTTTGTACTTGCCCCTCTTCTCTGACCCTTTCTTACTTGAGCGTCGGAGTGCCTTGCAGGTACACCCCCCTCCTCTCCATACGACCAGCATCCCAGACGCACTTGGTGGCCCACTTCTATTGGATCTGATCCAGCCTTCACGATCAGTGGCGCCGTCTGTGGGAAAATTGTTCTCCCCATCTTTCTTTCCCCAGAAACCGAAGATCAAAACAATTTTCAAAGATCATCATCGTCATGGTCTCTCAAGATCGCGCCAAGGATGCTCTCCAAACCACTACCTTCCCCGTCAACAAATCTGACGTTGACGGTCATTCATCTCTCCTCCGAGATGCCTGTTTCCTAAGGTACGGAGCCACTGCTTCTCCTTCCTCTACCCCTGCTGATCGCAACAACGATCAGTCTTCACTTGACGTCCAGCCCGTTCCTGTTCCGCCCAACGCCGACCCCGCCGTGGCAGCCCTCCTGAAGGCGATCAACAAAACCAACACCCTGATCCTGCAGCAGAACGAAAGGATCGGGGCGTTAGAAGAGTCAAACCATCCAAGATCCCCTCCCCCGAGGAGGAACCAAAGACGATCAAGGAGCCCACAGCCCTGGAGAGATATCGACCGAAGGTTGCGCCAAGAGCCTAATCCTCGCGCCGCCCGGAAGCGCGACCAGATCTCCCGACGTAACCAGCACTCTCCCCGCCACAAGAGGACTCGAAGGAACAAGCAATCTCCCCCGGTCAAGTCTAAAGGCCGAGCCCGTTCACCTTCTCCCCGAAGGAACCGTTCGCCTACTCCCCGAAGGAACCGCTCACCTTCTCCTCGAAGGAACCGCTCTTCTTCTCCCCGGAGGAACCGCCGCCGTGAGCGTCCCCTTCGGTCCCCATCATTCACCAGTTCTAGGAGCGACGATGAGCCTCACAGCCCATTGTCCCAGGAAATCTTGGCTACCCGTCTCCCTAAAGTCCTGGAGAAGCCCCCGTCACTGGGCACGTACGACGGGACCACTGACCCGACGAGCACATCGAGAACATCGATGCGCTATTGGACTACCGTGGCGTGTGGGGTGCCATCAAATGCCGACTATTTCCGACCACGCTCCGAAAGGGAGCGATGACATGGTACAAGCAGCTGCCCGAGGAGTCCATTACCTCATGGAGACAACTGGGCAGAATGTTCTCGCGGCATTTCACATCATCTCGCCGTCACCCCAAGACTGAGGCCTCCCTTGGGGCCATAATCCAAGGAAAGGACGAACCTCTCCGAGCATATATCGAAAGGTTCAACAAGGAAGCAGTACAGGTCCCTACAACGGACGAAATGAAGAAGTTTCTACTCGAGCAAGGACTCCGCCCGGGCTCCGAGTTTTCTAAAGTCGTTGGCCTCGCACCGCCGAGGAACTTAGACGCCCTCCTCCTCAAAGCCCAATCACACATTTAGTACGAAGAGAAGGTTGCGGCCAGCAATGTCCGAGCATCACGCCATCAAGAGAATGCTCGGGCCTCCAGAGGAGAGGAAGCCTCGACATCTCGTCGGGGTGAACGGAGGCGCGAGGACCGTCCCCGGGACTCCCGCGACAGCAAGGGACCCCCCGGGCGGTTCCATGACTACACCCCCTAACCGTCTCCAGGGAGAAGATATTGTCTGAATGTGCCAATTAGGAATTCAAGCAGGTAGGGGTCCACTTCCCCAAACAACTGTCGGCCAAACCAAACATGGAAAAATCGAAGTACTGCCGTTTCCACAAGAGTCACACCCACACTACCGAAGACTACATCCATATGAAGGATGCTATTGAGATACTGATCAGGGACGGCCACCTGAAACAGTTCGCTAAGAAGAAAGACACTCCTTGGCAGGACGCCCAGGAGTCCAAAAAGGTAGAGGAAGAGGTGCCTTCCTCGGAAGAGGCCAACATCCAGGTCGCTATGTCCATATCGCGACCAGAGGACTTCTACGTCCCGGACGGGCTCAGCGCCCCTGCTTATTTCGCGACCCATAACCCGTGGGAGACATTTCCCTCCGCCATGGTCATCTCTGGCGGGGGCTTCAACAAAGTCACGGTGGGCTCCGTGAAATGAAAATTTGAGCATCTGATCAACACAAGCTCCAATAAGGTGACCACGCTTGATCAGCCCCAGAAGGGCTCCGTCCCCATCTCCTTCTACCGGGAAGAGCTCCTTGGGGGATCCCCGAACTCGAGTATACCTTTGCTCTTCAGAACCCGAATGGCGAACTTCGACGTTCGCAGAATCCTCGTCGACCAGGGCAGCTCGGTCGACATCATGTACTCCCAGCTGTTTTCGACACTTCAGCTGGACGAATCACACCTTACCCCCTACGTAGGGTCTGATTTGCAGGGATTCAACGGATCAGTGACCAAGCCATGGGGATACGTCGAACTGATCATAACCTTTAGATCATCGGAGACGGCCAGATCCGTCAAGGTACAATTTCTGGTAATCGACTGCCCGTCGCTTTACCGGTGCATATTCGGAATGGCAACTCTGGTCGAGTTGGTAGCGGTGCCTTCAACAATCCACCTGAAGATAAAGTATTACACTTCAAAAGGGATGGTCGCCACCCTCCACGGCGATATCGCCGTTACAAAGGGGCTCAACTTGTGCGACGGTGTTTCGAAGCAGCTACAAATGGGCTCAACTCCATTACATCCAAGCCAAAGGCGTCGAGAAAGCCAGCACCGCCAAGCAGCTCCGAGGAAGCCAGACCTCTGCCCCAGGTCGACCCTATCGACCTCGACAGTCGCTTCCCCGAAGAAGACCAACAGGAGAAACGAGCAGCTTCAGCCAACCCGTCCACATCGTCCAGCTGCAGCTCCCATCCGATGCGCCCAATCCTGAATGGCAACTTCGAGATCGTTCTGTTCGGTGACGACCCTCAGCGGGGAGTAAAGATTGGAGTAGACCTGCCCGACATCGCCAGGAAGCAGCTCAAAGCATGCCTCCGTGAGAATGCCAGCCTCTTCGCGTGGAGCGCCGCCGAAATGCCCGACTTGGATCTGTCTGTCGCGTGCCACCAGCTGATAATTGACCTGGCCATCAAGGCCGTAGCACAACGTAGGAGAAAGCAGTCTCCGGAGAAAACGGAGGCTGCGAAAAACGCTGTAAAGGACCTCCTCGAGGCCAAATTTATTTCGGAGGCCAAGTACACCACTTGGCTGTCCAACGTTGTACTCGTTAAAAAATCTAATGGAAAATGGCGAATGTGCATTGATTACACCGATCTCAATAAGGCATGCCCGAAATATGCCTATCCCCTCCACAATATTGATAAACTTGTTGATAATTCTGCTGGTTTTAAACTTTTATCGTTCATGGATGCCTACTCGGGCTATAATCAAATTCCCATGGCAATGGCCGACAAAAAATACACGGCCTTCATGACCGAATCGGGCAACTATTACTACAACGTAATGCCCTTCGGCCTGAAGAACGCCGGAGCAACCTACCAAAGAATGATGAACAAGGTCTTCTGGGGAGAAATAGGCGACATGCTCAAAGTCTACATGGACGACATGATCGTGAAATCCCACGAGGAAACCGATCATACTACCCATTTGAGAAAGGTCTTCGAACAGGCCAGGAAATACAAAATGCGTTTTAACCCGGAGAAGTGCATGTTCGGTGTCCGAGCAGGCAAATTCCTCTGCTTCTACTTAACAGAACGAGGAATCGAAGCCAATCCCGATAAATGCTGAGCATTCTCCGAGTTTCCTACGCCCAAGTCCAAGAAATCCATCAAGTCCCTCAACGGGATGCTCGCGTCACTATCTCGTTTCGTGGCCAATTCTGCCCAACACGCCCTACCATTCTTCAAACTCCTCCGCAAGGAGGCAGCATTCGAATGGACCGAGGAATGTGACAAGGCCCTTCTCCATCTGAAACGGGCACTCTCAGAGCCACCTGTCCTCTCACGGTCGGACAATGGTGAAACGTTGTACTTGTACCTCGCCGTAGCAACCGAAGCAGTGAGCGCCACTCTCATCCGCGAGACACCCAACGGGCAGAAGCCCATATACTTCACGAGCAAAGCACTACAAGGACCAGAATTAAGGTACCAACAAATAGAGAAAGTGGCACTGGCCCTCATCAACGCAGCCAGAAGACTAAGACACTACTTTTTGGCCCACACGATTGTGATTCGAACAGATCAACCTATAAAGCAACTGCTTGGACGATCAGATATGGCCGGCCGAATGCTCAAATGGTCGATGGAACTGTCCGAATTTGACATCCAATACGAAATCAGGAAAGCCCTCAAGGCCCAAGCTCTGGCCGACTTCGTCGCGGAAATGACGTTCGCGGACTCCCCCGCGAGCGAAGCGCGCAAATAGACCATTTTTGTTGACGGTGCCTCAAGCTCGGCAGGGAGCGGCGCAGGCATTATACTGGAAAGCAACGAAGGAATCATCATTGAAGTATCACTCACCCTGTCCTTCCCAACCTCCAACAACCAGGATGAATACGAGGCCTTCTTCGCTGGGCTACGCCTGGCCGAGGACCCGAAGTTTGCAGCGGTGAAGGTAAGACATATTCCCCGCGAACATAATGTCCGAGCAGACGTTCTGCTCAAACTGGCCACCATAAAGAAGAAAGGCGGAAACAAGTCCGTCATACAGAAGGTACTTCCTCGACCCAGTATCGAGAAGGCCTCCCTGACCCTCGACGTACAAATGATCGGCGACAGCAACTGCTGGATGACCCCTGTGTGCAACTATCTCGCTAAAGACGAACTTCTGTCCGACCAAAAAGAGGCCAGCATAGTTAGGCGAAGAGCTTGTTCCTACATCCTGGTCGAAGATAAGCTCTACAGACAAGGATTCTCTATTCCGCTGCTCAAATGTGTCGAGGAAGAAATGGTCGCACACATCATGCATGAAATCCACGAGGGAATCAACGCCCATCATCTCAGCGAAAGGTCACTTGCCCGAAAGGCCCTCCGAGCAGGATACTTCTGGCCGCCATGCAACACGACGCGAAAGAACACGTGAAGAAATATGATAAATGCCAACGGCACGGGGACATGCACCTGGCTCCACCTAACGAGCTCAAGGCTACGTCCTCCCCGTGGCCATTAGCCTGGTGGGGCCTAGACATCCTAGGACCCTTCGTGGTAGGATCGAATCAGAACAAATACCTAATAGTGGGCGTAGACTACTTCACAAAATGGATAGAAGCGGAGGCTCTAGCCAAAATAACTGCCCTCAACATCCTGCGTTTCTACAAACAAAACATCCTTGCACATTTCGGCATCCCCCAAGCGATAGTAACGGACAATGGGACGCAATTCACAGACAGGAAGTTTCAAGACTTTGTCGCCCAACTGGGCACGAAGCAACACTTCGCATCCGTTGAGCACCCTCAAACAAACGGGCAGGCTGAAGCAGCTAACTGAGTCATCCTTCGAGGTCTCAAACAAAGGCTGGATGAAACAAAGAAGGCGTGGGTCGAGGAACTGCACAGCGTACTGTGGGCATACCGCACAACTCCACACAGCTAGATTCCCGGTTCGACCCGTCACGACGACGGACGTCAGCTACCGACCACTATGCACGCCTAGGTACAAATGTCGCGTACCAATAAAGCAGAACCCCGCTCAGTAACGAGCCGAGTAACTGCTCGACGGTGGTCCTCGATCGAGCATCGCCGTCGTCAAAGTACCATGATTGGAAGAACCCCAGCTCGCGATGGGACATTCACTCCGCGAACTCAGGCCTCAAACGTGACCTGAGCTCCGCATCCCCGCTAGGGCATTCCCCGACCGTTCGATCAGTACCCCTCACTGCCGAACACATCTACAACGAGCAATCCCCCTAAAAATTCTCATAAGTCAAATACTCCCAATTGCGGGCAGACATACATTCACAACGAGCATGCGTACAACACTTAGCAAAAAATAAAAGCAAGTAAAACCATGCAGATAACAGAATCGAACATATAATTTAACATGATAAGTGGCCACTAGGACCACGGCTGTGCTGGGTTACATAAAATGGGGGCCATGTCCCCCCAAAAATAAATTACAACAATTACTCGGCACGCAGGCCGGACAACTTACAATAACAAAAAACCAAATTCCTCACTCGTCCATGTGCTCAGCAGGCTCAGGCTGAGGCCCCTGGTCCTCCACGGGCTGATCCTCGGTGTTCCCTTCAAGGAGAGCGTCGGGCATAACGATCCGGCCATTCTCAACATGTGCTAGATAGTGGGTACCCTCGACAGAAAAGTCAAGCTCGGGGTTCACCACATGCAGTTGAGCCACGACGTTTCTGAAGAATTCATTCGCGATGACAATACTGTCATCCTCGGCCATCAGCATTCGGGCGACCAGCTCGAATCTCGTCTTTAATTCCTTCACATCTTCCGGCTCATCTTCACCCAGGGCATTGACCGCCCTCAACTGCTGGACCAACTCCTCGGCAGATTTCTTCTTCGCCGCCAGCGTGGAGTTCTCCTTCTTCAACCTGGCCACCTCCTCCTCAGCCTTCTTCTGAGCATCATCTGCACCCTTGACATCTTCTTTGAGGGACGCCATGGTAGCCCAGGCAGCATTAAGTTCGGACTCAGTTGCAGAGTCCCCTTCAGCATAAACGGTTGCCATCTCTAACATCCTGACCAAAGCAGAAGCGTCCTGAGCCACCAACGCCCTCTTGCTCGGGCGGTCCATGCTTTCCAAGCGAAGAGATTCAGCCCGGGGCACGACCAAAGAGTTTCCCTAAAAAAATCTCCTATCAAGGATGCAAGGAGGAAGCTCAAACTTCCCTTTCTCCGGTACCCGAGTGAGATCCACAGCGTCAGTAACCCTTGGCCGCTTGGGTCATCCGGCCAAAGACAGGGGAGATCCCTGGGGGGCGGGAGTAGGAGAAGAAGAGGTCCCCGCAGCAGACTGAATCGGAGAGGGAGCACGAGCTCCAGCAAATCGAGACTTCAGAGGAACCGCTCCGACTTTGTTCCTCGCAAGAGCGTTCTTCACAACCCTCTCATGGGCCTGAGGCATCTCACCTGCACAAACAAAGTTGAACACGTTAGTTACGAGGAAAAGAAACAACGCGAGCAAATCTAAAATAACTAAGACTACCAAGCAGCTTCTTGACTTCCACAGTGCCTTGGTGTTGATGAATCGGTACTCAACCCTCTGACTACCGTCCTCCTCGAAGATCGGAGCACCCTTATTCGTCCAACACTCTGCGAGCAGGAAGGAGTTAACGTACTTTACCAACTCCTCGTACGCCACGACATACTGCCCACGCAGCTCGTGCGGTTGGAGAACATAGTCGCTGGGCCTCTTGGCAAAATGGTCGGGTACCCAATGGATGGGGAACTTGTAGATCCTCCGCCCAATAAATTTCCCTGTCTCGTCACGCAGGTCATTTCCATCCTCATCAACTTCGATCTCCCAGACATACGTACTATCCTGGGCAGCTTCGGACACGGGCTCGATAACATAATACCGCTCTTTAAACGTCCGTATCGACTCCGAAAATGGTTTAAACAACTTGCGAGGCTGCTTCAAAGAGACCCAACCATACTTCCTCCCCGACACCTGCCTCTGGAAATGGAAGACAGTGAAAAACAGGGGGAGAGTAGCCCCAATAGAGAGGTACTCGCACACCAGCTCGAACGCCCGGATGAAGGCTAACGAGTTAGGATGCAGTTACATGGGGGCCAACTTCAAATGCACGAACACTGACTGCTGAAAATCGATGAACGGCAACCTCAAACCCAGCTCCTTGAAGGCATACTCATACATGGTAAAGCGGTCCCCAAAATTCGTACAGACCCGCTCATCCTCGGAGGGAAAGTGCACCTTCCACTCCCCCTCCGGTCCGACCTATGTGAAGACATCGCCCAAGTACGTTGCAAAAGTGGACACATGTTCAGCAGGTTCGGCCACCTCCCACTCCTCCACGGAATCCTCGGCGACGTCCTCGTCTATACCCTCCAACTCCTCTTCCACCCCGACCTCACTAGAGGAACTCGAAGCCGTCGAGCTACTACTATCCGAAGAGCTTGTTTCTTCCTCAGATGTATCTAAGATAATCTCTCTATCTGGCCCCGTCGCCATGTCGATCACCTAAAAAGCAGAGAAGAAAAATGAATTCGACAACAAATCAAATCCATCCTTCCACCGCTAAGTCAAGTGAAAGGGCGCGCAAAGGGCTGAGGACAACGTCCCCGACCTAAGCCCTAAAATAAAAAACCTGAAACCTCCCCGCGAGGAGACGCTCGAAACAAATCATCCCCAAACGAGGAACTTCCCCGCACTCATACCCAGTTTTCGATCGAAGCTTCGCCGGAAATCACAAAGCTTCACCGGAATCTGGGAGCATTCTACCAGAAAACTCATCACCCACTCAGAAGATGAACAATCACGACGGTTACACAAGCATCGCCTACGCAATGACGTCGTCAACCGCCCTCCTAACCAAAACATACTAACACGTCCGACGACATGTCAGAAGTGGAAAATGGCACAACCACCATCCACCACCAACAAACACCGGAAATCAACCTATTTCGTCCTCTAAACCTAGCCCTAACCCCATGCAATCTACCATTGACCACCAAAAGGAGTAGAACAAGCACAGGATCGGAAACTTACTTGATTTAAGAAGACAAAAGTGGCTGCTCGAAGCTTGGAGCGGTGGTCGGAGTAAGCAGACGGCGGTGACGGGTAGGAATGCTGAAGGAGACGAAGAGAAATCAGAGTGAAAAAGTTCCAAATGGGATGAATTTCCCCCTTTTATACAAAGGGGCACGTGCAAACACGCGCTCGTAGGCCATGATAACTATCAACTAGCCATCATTACCTAGTGACTGCTACACAGAGCTCTAGGCACACGTGGCGCCCCAACGTTTCCAATTCTGACTGACCACGAGCCTCCCCGAACATCGGGCAACGAGGTCACGACCACGAATCTCACGGACACCAAGGGTCACGGGCACACTGAGACAACCCTCCTCGTCTTCAAACGACGACTTCACGCTAGATCCCCGGAGTAACGAGCTGTCCTTAAGTCATCACTCTCATGCTCGGGAGCAACGACTTGGGGGGCTCCTGTTCTGGACTGGACCAATGGCTGGGCATGGCCCAATCCGCTTCTGCTCCAGAGCGGCCCAAATCGCCTAAGTCCAACCCACAAGGGGGCAAAAGTTACCTTTCTGCCCCTCCAACCGAGCAAGGAATGCATCGTTCCTCCCCGGGATTACTGCCCGTTACGCACGGATCCAATGCCCGAAACTATGCCTGTGCCCGACATAACGGCTAGTTTCGGGCACTCTGCCCGACATAACGGCTAGTTTGGGTAGTTACATATTCTTTGGGAAAACGGTTATTTCGCCCCGAAAATAGGACCGTTGGCCACGCGCTGGGGACTCTATATAAACCCCCTCGCTTGAGAGGGTCAGGTATCCAATATTCACCCTACGAACTAATACTTTGTACTTGCCCCTCTTCTCTGACCCTTTCTTACTTGAGCGTCAGAGTGCCTTGCAGGTACACCCCCTCCTCTCCATACGACCAGCATCCCAGACGCACTTGGTGGCCCACTTCTATTAGATCTGATCCAGCCTTCACGATCAATTTCTTTGTTGGATTGGTGTGCCGATCCGAGGCTTTGTTTTATGTAATATCCGGATAGGTGTGTTGGTCGTTTTGTGTTGGAGGTTTGTTCCTCTTTTTATCTTATTTGTACTCTTGGGTTAAGCACCCCTAATGCTTCTTTTTAATCCAATTTGGCTTATAAAAAAAAACTTTATCCTATACCCAACATTTAAGAAAATGGATCCGCTAGAGTTGCTGGTTTGTCGCAATCACGCAGTTAAGGCATTTACAACCCTTAGATTATAATAGAACTGTTAAGATATAATGCACACTTAATTTTTTTAAATAAAAAATATTTAGTCTTATTATATGAACTATGTGATCTTAATCGAACCATCATGTACTTGTGACAACATAAATGTGTGGAATATTACCTAAGGTTCATTCGGGTAATGACGATGATCCAAAGCATTGATCGATTTGCCATTGCCTATCTCACTACAAGAAAACTGTCGTGTAGCGTCGGCCAGAAGCCCTCGCTAATAGGCTTAAAACCGACGCTACAGCGTATTAGCGACGGCTTAGCGTAGGAGTCGGGGCGGACATCCTAAAGTTTGTAGCAAAGCATAATCACGAGCCGTCGCTAACGTAGTGTTGGCTGTTGTAACGCTAGTGTGACGGTAAAACACACAAACCGACACTAGTTTACTTTTTTTTTTAAGTAGCGTCGGCTAAAGCGGACGCCAAAGTCATATAGTGGCGGTTTAAAGCGTCACTTATACAATCTCTACAATACGTTAACGTCGGTTATTATGGACACTAGTTGGGGTTTTCTAAAAATGGCGTCGATATAAACCGTCGCTACTTAGGAAATATAGTGTAATATAGCGGTACACATAACCGACGCTAGAGTTTATTTATTTTACGATTTACTTTAGCGTCGGTTTTTTTTTGACGTTATGACCTTAATAATGTTCTGTGTAGCGTCAGTTATAGCCGCCGCTAATGTTTTTTTGGTTTTTTTTATTTTTATTTAAATGTATTCCTGTTAAAAATAAAATTTATTTGCTACATTAAATTTACTGAACCCTATTTTTAATTTCAAACTATTAATTGATCCACATTATCACATCAAAATTCTAACACAAGATAACAAACTTGTGTAAATCCATGATATTGCTACATTAAGATGTGAAAGTTATATTAAAATATTGACATTATATTAAACTTGTTCTCATCCACAATATTGCTACATAAAGATGTCAAATCACATCAAAATATCAAATTTGTGAAAATCCACAATAATTTGAACAAGTTCCAAAACTAAGAAAAAGAGAATGCATATATGACTCAACATCAATCACTCATATCTTCTAGATCCAATGACTGCTCATCAGAGTCATCATCGTAATGGCCATGAGTATTAGGATGGACACTATAAGCAGGAGCAGTGGAAGGACCCGCCTGACTCGACTTCCAAGCAAACATCTCTTTTTGAAAATCTTGAAACTGCCTTTTCAATTCTTCTGTCTCAGCCATAGCTCTGTCTGCACGTGCATTAGCTGATGCAACCTCTTCACGTGCTATAGCAGCCTCAGCTCTAGCCGCCTCAATCGCTTAGCTATCCGCCTCTCTATTCTAGTTTGAAACTGTAACTTGTGTCAAATAAGACACACCATATCGTATGTTAACCGCCATTCGGGCAGTTCCATAACAACGACCGCGCGACTTACCGCCAACAGCTTCTTTCCAAATTTGTAGCATTTCTGACGCATCCACATTATTATCAGTTTGAGTGGCTTGTGTCAGACGGTTCACATAATTTTCCTGTAAAACACAAGACACATATACAATCAGCCACATTTCAAGATTTCTATAACAATATGCCACTCAATGCATGCATCACAAGGCCCAAACTCAATGTAAGATAACATTTCACAAACTTGAAAAAGTTCCTGAACTAATACACATTATTTGTACCACTGTAGAAAACACTTTAACTAATTTGTTTCAACCAAACAGTTCCTGAACAGCAGAAAAGTCTGCAACCAAACACTTTGTTTGGTTGAATCCAAATCCATGACAGTGTATCAGCATTACATGTCTGCAACCAAACACTTTAACTAATATTCAACTCCACTAACAAATTCATCTTTCAAACCATACCTATTAGAGTTCACTCTATCATACATCCAACTTCGGTCCATTTTTTACATGAAAAACAAACATAAGTTTCTAAATAAACATGTTCAATTCTATATGAAATTGTGAAAGTTTGATGTGAATTATAAAAGTCACATCAAGATTATCATAAGGGATATGTAGAGGTATATTACTGCACATATCATTGTGCTGAGGATTAATAATAAAAAATTATGGATAATAGATATATAATTGTGGGGCACATTTAGGCATCAAATAGAAAAAACACAACATGTTTTAAAGTATCAAACAAATAATAAAACTTTATGTGGATTCAAAGAAATCAAACATTTTATGTTCATTTTTTTAAGGATAACCTTATCTCTAATCACAAGTAGAATATCTTCCACATCATCAAGAAAATCTCCATTATCCACCTCACATCCAATTTCCTCAACCTCTAATATCCAACCGTCATACATCCCACCTTTCCTCACAAACACTTTTCAAACAAAACCAAATCCTAAACCAAACCAATAATTAACAATGTCTTAGTTTCTGTTTCAATGTCCCTACCACTAACCCAAGCCACACACAAACACCTCACCACACCCTTCTTGAAACCCCTACCCTTTCCACAAGAAAAAAAGACAGTACTAGTCAACAATTCAACTTCAAAATTTAATCTTGTTGGAGTTCAAGCATCGTTGAAAGACCAAACAGTGAAGGGTCTAACAGCTTATATTGGGTGCTGTTATTGGTGTTTCCAACTTTGATCCTATTAAGAGGACTTAATTGATTCAACTATGTTGTCTCAATCTTAAAAGTTTACATTTTTATGCTACTTGTAATTTATGTAATTGTTTCTAATACAAGAAGAAGAATCATACCAACCATAGTTGTGTAATTGTTTCTACTTAAATTCATATTATATATTTTTCACAACCATTATAGCAACAACATGTAATCATACCAACCATTATAGGAACTTGTACTTACACAAAAAGATTCGAAAGTTTACAACTAAGAGCAACAACATGTTAAATGAATGGCCCTGTGGTGAATTTACATGTCTGCACTACAAGACATAAGGAAACAAGCTCTAATTAATTTCGAAATCGACATTTGAACATGAGGGAATCTCGACACAATACCACCAAAAGTTCAAACAGCAACATCAATATTTTCACCAAATTCTATCATATCAAACAGCAACAACAATATATTGGATGAACAACTCAATATATGTAAGTCATCACAAGTTTAAGCAACAACAACAATATGTTAGATGAACAACTCAATATATGTAAGTTACCACAAGTTCAAGCAACAACTCATATCTGAACAAAAATAACAGAGACTTGAGGTTTATGTTAAAACTGATTATGAGTTCAACACTAATCTAAACAGCGTACGAACAGACTGTGAAAGATTACAGTACTTGAATCTCAACAAAACAACACCAACTACATGATATTTATGACATTTCCAAGTTGGAAATTAAACATTACAGTAGCTTGTACTTACAAAAAAAGATTCAAAAGTTTACCGCAATGTCGACACAAACAACTACCAACCAACGTCACAAATCTTCAGTATTTGTTGCACCGACGCTTCCGCAGGATTCCAATCTCGCAGCGCTTGCAGACTCAGATTCACAGCGTATGGAAATAAGCTGAAACCGGGATTGATTTACTGCTGTGTTGTTGGAAAAGAAGACGAACAAGCCTTCGATGATGCTACACGCACAAATTTGGAACGAAATTGAGAGAGTTGTTGCTGTTCACGACGAAGTGTTTAAGGGTGGTGATGATTGAAATGGAAAATTTAGTCGTCGTGTCGGAAGTTGGATGAAGAGGTTGAACCGTGGGTCGAATGGATGGTACCAGGGTTGTTTTGTGGTGACAGAAAGAGGACCTCTTGTGGTGGTGATGGGTAAAGTTCAGGGGATGAAACACGGTGGTGGTTCCGGTGTCGTTCACGACTGATGGAGGTGGTTCCGGTGGGTATTGAGATGAAGAGGAAATAAGGGTTTGATTTTTCTGAAGGTGAAATGAAGAGGAAAAAAAATGAAGGTGAAATGAAGAGGCAATAAGCTGAGAATTTTTTTTATTATTTTAAATTTTGTATATTTGATATAATAAGTCTTATATGTTTTTTTTATTTTATTTGTTTTAAGGAAATTGTATTTTATTGGAAGAGCATATCTTATTTATTTTTAAAGTAAGTTTTAAGAAAATTGTTTTATATATTTTATTTAGAACTTTTCAACTTTATTTTTTATAAGTTTATACATTTTTTTATTATTTTATATTATATTATATTTGTGTATAATAATTTTTATATTTTATATATTTGTATTATATTAAGTTTTATATTTAACTTTTAAAAGAATGTTTTATATTTTTTTTATAACTTTTCAACTTTAATTCTTATAATAAGTTTTAAATATTTTTTTTTACTATTTTATATTTTATAGATTTGTTTATAATAAATTTTATATATTTGTTTTAAATTAAGTCTGACATCTTATTTATTTTGAAATTAAATTTTATTCTAAAAATTGAAAAAATTATTTGGTTAGACAAAATAAAAAATTAATAAAAAAATAAATACATAAAAAATAAAAATGGGAGGCAAACTAAAGTTGTGGGGGGAAAAGTAAATTTTCATGCCAAGCTTAGCGTCGGTTTGAAGCGACGCTAAACTTAAAGAAATTTTACCGAGTGCATAAGAAGAAGCAAGCAAAAATTAGGGGGAAATAAATTATTTTCGCACTGAAATTAGCGTCGGTTTTAAGCGACGCAAACCTTAACATAACTTATTAAACGAATAAGAAGAGGCAAACGAAAATTAAGGGGGGAAATGAATTATTTTCGCGCTAACTTTAGCGTCTATTAAAACCGTCACTATATAAAAATATAAGTTAGCGTCGGTCCTAACTGTAACACCCCGATTTTGATTATTCCATTATTCTTGAGTCTTTTGTTTTAATTGGGTGATAAATTATTTTATTTGTTAAATTGGTGTGTTAAATGTTATTTTACCGTTTTTGAGAGTTTTCGGGGAAATTAGAATGGAGGGTATTTTAGACTTTTCTCAATTAATCATAAGTTAGAAATTTTGTGGAGTTAGAAATTTTGTGAGAAAAATGAATTAATAGATTTAGTGGAAAATGAGAGAAAAGAAATAGAAAGAAAGAAAATAGATAGAAAAGAGAAAGAAAAGAGAAATAGAGAGAAAAAGGAGAGAAAGAAAGAAGAGGAAGAGAAAAGAAGAGGAAAAGAGGAAAACCAAGAAAATCAACCTCTAGGAATCGATTTAATCGGGTAAGGGTGTGAAACATTGTTATCTTATCAATGTATAGTATTATGTATGATTGTGTATGTGTGTATTGGATTGGTTGTGGTGTTTTCATAGTTTTCCATTTTAGGTCGATAAAGAGAAATCGATGTTTTCGCGGTTGGAAATCGACGAAAATGTGGTAGAATGCTTGTTGCCATGATTAGATTGAGTTCTGATGGATGTATGTTGTTTTGAAAATGTTTTGGGTTGAAAAATAGGGTTTTTGGGTTTTCAACAGCGCTGAAGGATTCTGAGTTTTCGCAGGTTCGCCTAGCGAACCAATCAGCGAAGGGTAGCGAAGGTTCGCTACGGGTATTCGCCTAGCGAAGGCATGAGCGAAGGTTCGCTAGAGTGTTCGCCTAGCGAACTTTGGGTGTTTTTGGCTCTGTTTGGTCCTGACTTGGTTCGCCAAGTGCTCGCCTAGCGAACTTTGTGTCTGTTTTTAGCTAACAGTTGGTTCGCTGGAACATTCGCCTAGCGAAGGAGCTAGCGAATGCTCGCGAGGGATGTTCGCCTAGCGAAGGAGCTAGCGAATGCTCGCGAGGGAGGTTCGCCCAGCGAACTGTGTTGTTCGTGTAATTTTGTTTTCTGCACAACTTTTGATCTGTGGTTCGGTTTGATGCGTTAGAAAGCTTATGGAATGTTCTTTCTTAATATGATGAATTGGAAATTATTAGCCGATTAAATAAGTCGGAAAAGTCAGAAATAGTGTTATTTAGTGACTTTTGCCGTTTGGCATGTGTGTTTGACTGTGAATCATACAATAGTGCATTGATGTGAATGTATATAGATTGTATGTGATTGTATGAGATGAATGCATGTAGATATTGCGAATATGTATGCATTTCAAGAATTTCTTGAGTCATTATCATGTGTAGCATAATGATGTACATTCTTGTGTTGAGAGATTCTAATGAGAATCTGCTATAACATTGTGAGCCTCTCTTGGTGGAGGTGTGAGCAATCTGGTCGTGAGCCTCTCTCGGTGGAGGTGTGAGCGATGGTTGTAGACGATTGTGAGCCTCTCTTGGTGGAGGTGTGAGCAATCGGATTGTGAGCCTCTCTTGGTGGAGGTGTGAGCAATCGGGTCGTGAGCCTCTCTCGGTGGAGGTGTGAGCGATCCATAAACACTGTGAGCCTCTCTTGGTGGAGGTGTGAGCGGTGGGTGAACATCGTAGGCCCGACGGGGAGTTACTTTGGTAACGAGCGATGGTTCCAGCAGAAGTTCCTGAGTGAACTTGAGATGATTGAGTCGGTACCGCATTGCATTTGCATAGAGTCGTGAGTCGGTCTCTATGATTTGCATTTCTCATCTTTAAATGATGCATTGGTGAATAAACAGTTGTGTATGTTTATGTGGAATGATAAGAATTGTGAAAGTATGCCTGATGTGTATGCTTGGTTTTATATATATATGGATACATTGCGATGTATATGAGTGACTTGTGATGGATTGTGGTGAGAAGGTGAATTATGTGTAATTTTATGCTATTATATATAATTATATGCATTGTTATTATGATAATATTTCTCACCCTTCTGCTGTTTTATGATGCTCTATGAGGCATTGCAGAGTAGGTATGCTGGTGGTCTTTTTGTGAAGCGTGTCTTCATTCTTTTGGTCGGTTGGCTCTAATATGTAGCACCGGGTAGCTAGGAGGGCTATGATTCTTTTGCCATACATTATATATGTATCTTGTTGATAAATGTTTATGTAAACATGAATTATGTTGGTGGATAATACTTGGCGATGTATATAGGTGTATGTATATATGAATTGGTTGTTATTCAATGTTTAGATCTTCCACTTTTATTCTAAATATTGACATGTGGGTGTAAGGACTAAGTTCCTCTGTTGCAAGTTACCCCACTGTTGCATATCAATTGTTGAGCAGGTGTTGTATGTTTAAATTTCGTAATTGATGTGACATGCCTCTTTCATACCATGTTTGTAATTATACTCTGACGAAATATTTAATATGTGCCTAAATGATTATTTGGGGGTATAGAAAGGGGGTGTTACACTAACCATCGCTAAAACTCCTTTAAATAAATTATTTTCAATAAAACTGATTAATTCCATACATAGTGTCGGCTATAACCGACGCTAGTAATAATAGCCTATTAAAATAATTAAGACAAATGCTTTTATACGTTAGCGACGGCTATTTGTGACATGACGTCAACACTACTAGTGTCGGAGTCGGGGCCGACGCTAAAAGTTTGCGGCTAAAATGCATTTTTCTTGTAGTGATATCTCCCAGAACTCCCATTGAGCAATTTATGACCGCAGCTTAAGAATATTATTCCAAAGGCTAGAGTGATAACTCTTAGCAACAAGGGAACCACTAGAACTGATGCTACGCTTGTAAGAACTTATTCATACAAATTTGTTTATCCAAATAGATTATATAACGGTACTTTTGGGTATTTTTCAAAAGATAAATTATAAGAAAACAGAACAGCTATGAACATTCAACACCCATATCTCTCATTCTCTAACAAACAGCAAACCAATATGTTAGAAACTTCTAAGTGTAGATGATGACATTGGTTTTTTATGCAATTTTAATGATCAGACTTGTTTTAGTTCAATATGATGATATCTACAACTCTATCTTAAGTGTTCATAGAATTTTGCAGGATTATCCCTTGTATTTTCCATGCTCCTAACAATGCACCAATCAAACTCTTGTAGCTCAAATTACAGTTAAAACTATGAAAGATGTATTATCCTCTCTTTCTTGGAAGTAGTATATTGAGTATACAAATTGGAGGATCATAGTGGCAACAAGACCTAAAAGACATCATTCTTTCTTAGTTATGCTTAGAATTTCTTAAAAGCTTTCATCAAGTTATATGCTCAGTATCATGGTTAAACAACTTAACTTGGTCAAAAGCTCAGTCGAAACCCCCATCAAACTGCTTCCGTTTTTTTTTTACTTAACCTGCCAAAAGATTTTCCAAGATCAGAATTTTTCTTCCGAACCTCCTCTAGTGATTTATTGGCATCTTTCAGCAATGTCTTAACATTTTCACAAGCCTTCTTCGAAGATTCTAATTGGGATGAGAGATCAGATTTTTCCTTCTCCGACTTCGTTGCCAAGTTGATGTTCTCTTCCTTTAGTTGAGCAATTAATTCATCCTTTTTCACCAATTTGTCAGTTAGACGTCAGAGGTTTTCTTCATATTTCATCTTCTCATGAGGCCAAGTCTTAAAGACACCTTTAGCTTCGTTAGCAACAGAGTTGAGCCACATCGCATTAGTGGCCACAAGTTATTTTGGTCTTGAATAATCGTTGTAGTAGAAGGATCTTTGGGGATTCCAGACTCTGTCCTTTCAGAAGAATATGAAGAATTTCCCAAAGAAACCCTCTTCCGCTTAAAACGGTCAGACTGTGTCAACGGATATTTTTTCTCCTGTCCTAATGGGACTGTAAAAGTGCTCGGTCGCACCTCTGCGGGAATATCGGTCTTGTAAGTGAAGTTAAGCCCAGTGTTGTTTTGGTTACTACTGACTTTAGACACAACAACTGAGATAGGAGCTATTCCAAAATTTCCTGAAAAAAGACAATGATTACATTAACCAATCTTATTTTGATTCCTAAAGGCTTTAGTCACAGCAACTGAGGCCTAGCAATTGTCCTCAAGCTTCATCTCTCATTAGCATCAGTTCGGATTTATAAGACCAACTCCATTGCAGAAAGTGCGAAACAAATTTAAAATTAATACTCAAGTTTTGGCACTGGAACTTACATTTTACTGACAATTCTCGGGCGTGCATCAGGTGGCAGTTGAGCACTCCAGTCAGATGGATCCATAGTGGGTTCAGGATTCCTAAAATTTGGATTAACATGAAGCTCGACATTCCAATCAAATGAGATTTTAACCGGAAACATAAGGCCGGTTTGGTTCAAGTGTTTTCTATTTTCACTTTCATAAAATACACTTAAAATCTGTTTTCATCTTACTAAGAATCATTATTCAAATACCAATTGATTAGTGAGTGATCACTTTCTTAATACAGATCCT
This sequence comes from Lathyrus tuberosus, assembly GCA_022829125.1. Taxonomy (NCBI): domain Eukaryota; kingdom Viridiplantae; phylum Streptophyta; class Magnoliopsida; order Fabales; family Fabaceae; genus Lathyrus; species Lathyrus tuberosus. Next base: position 239,690 of record JALAZF010000525.1, read on the forward strand.
CCCCTTAATTTGAAAACATGATTTTCTAGGTTAATTATTCTATATGTTAATTATTCACTGGAAATGATATAGATTTGACAATTTCAAAGTTGTAAGAAAACTCAATACCATAATCATTATCATTGTTAGATACAAATTTTTGATCATTCTATAAAATGAAGTAAAACCAGCAAGGAGATAGAAAAAGAAAGAAACGGTACCTTTGAATTAAAGGGTGAACAAAGCTCTTAGGGCGTTTTTCTTCTTCTTTTCTTCTCTTCCTGTAAAATGAATAGAAGAGTTTTAAAGTCAACAATTTATAGACAATGGTAGAAGTGGGTGCCACATCCTTTTCCACTATAGAATAATACAACTAATACAATTGTATGGAAATAGACGACTATTTGTCCTTATCTTTCTAAATTGGGTTAATTATACGATCCTCTGCCATTAGGGTGAGATTTGGTTTTGTCCCCCCGAAATATTTTTTTTTTTAACGCCCCTTTATAAAACAAAGAATACATTTTTACTACACCCTATCCCTTGTTTTGGTGACTGTGTATCCCCTAATTGGCCATGTGGCATTGAGATAGTCTATGTGGCATTGTGACTGTGATTACATGGCACAGATTGAGTAAAATCTCTCAAAGCTAGGGTTTTTCTTCCCCTTCCCTTCTTGGTTCGTCGTTCCTACCCTTCCCTTCTTCCATTTTTGTGCCATCCTTCTGCATTCGTTCGTTCCTCCCCTTCACTTCTTCCATTTTTGTGCCATTCTTCGTTCGTTCTTCTTTTGTCCCATCAATTGGAAGTATGGTTGGAAGCAATTATTTTGGAAGCAGCGCTAATTCAGTCTCATTTCGAGGTTTACCCAGATGTGGTTGTGATAGAATAATGAAGATGTGGGTCTCCAACACAAGTAAAAACTGCAATAGAAAGTTCTGGAAATGTCGCAATGCTGGGGTAAGTATGTTTGTGGATTAATTGGCAAAATTTGATAGCAAGTTTTGATTTTTATTAATGTTAACAGTTGTGTAAATCATATTTTGTAGACTGAGAATGGATGTGAATTATTCTTATGGGATGATGAAATTGGAGACTCTACCAAAGGGAATAGTGTTATTCAACCATTTTGTAAGAAGTGTGAGATACTAGAAGTGAATTTTGAAACAGTAACAAAGAAATTGGAGAAGTCGAAGATGAAGCTTGAAGCTCAAAGAAGGATTAATATGTAGCTCAAGATAACAATTGTTATGTTTTGTTTGATCATTTCTCTATTGTATAACTTTATGTAATTTTAAGTTGATTCAATAGTTGTATTTTTCTGGTTAGCATTGATATATATTTTGAAACTTCTATATATCAATGGGTTTCTGTAAAACAAGTTATGTAAAACAAGAATTATGTTTCTGTAAAGCAAGTTGTGCTTGTCTGGTTAGAATTATGTTTCTGTAAAACAAGAATTATGTTTAAGTTGGTAATCAAACACAGAACATTACAAAATATACTGTCAAACACAAAACATTAAAAAAGTTGCTGTCAAACATTAAGCCTATGATGTCAAACATTACAAAATAAACTAGCACCAAAAGTGTGCATAATTCAAACATTACAAAATAGCACCAAAGTGTGCACAATTCAAACATTACAAAATAGCACCAAAAGTGTACATAATTCAAACATTACAAAATAGCACCAAAGTTGTGCATATCATAAACAAGACTATGCTGTCATAACACAAAACATTACAAAAGTTAAGCATATCAGAAAACATTATAGATCATTAATTGATTTTTTCTTTGGAGCCTTCTTAGGAGTACTCTTTGAAATCTTTTTTGGAGTACTCTTTGAAGCCTTTTTTCGAGTATTCTTTGAAGCCTTTTTTGGAGTATTCTTTGGAGCCTTCCTTGTAGCTTGTGAGGCATTTCCTTCTTCTTCTTCTTCTTCAGTCAAGCACAGAGGTTGGTCTTGGTCAGTACCAGGACCTGTGAATGGTTTTTGTTTTTTAAACCAATTCTCCTTAATTCTCTCGCTTGATCTCTTTCTCAATGGTTTGAATTCTTGTTTGATCTTAGCCTTGCCTTTGTTTTTGGTACATGTTGATCTGATACTTGGTGTTGTTTGCACACTTGAATTTATGTCAGGTAGGCTTGAAATCATATCATCAGTGATGTCCCCAAACAATGAAGCCTCACTTTGTGTTGCAACAGAAGGCTCATTGACATTCACAGTACCTTGAGTTGTATCAGTTGGCACATCTGCAACATTTGCATCAGTTGTATCAGTTGTATCAGCTGGTGCATCTACAACATTTGCATTAGTTGTAACATTTGCATCAGTTGTATCAGTTGGTACATCTGCAACATTTGATCTCATCCTTTTCTGCACATAACATATTAGTTACATTAACAACCAATCAACAATTATCAATACATCAATATACACATAATATACTAGTCACATACCTTTCTTTTCAAGGCATTTGGATCTTGTTTTTTGCTCTTGCATGACTTTACATTATGTCCAGTCTTGTCACACTTAGTGCATCTATAAGATACACCAGACAGCCTCCTTCTAGCACCTTCCTCACCAGTCTCCCCAATTCTTAATTTTCTTGGTCTACCAAGTCCTTTTTTATAGTTAGAGGTGGGAGCTCCTCACTTTCAACCTCAGGCCACATATCTTGTCCATTTATAGGGCTAACAGCAAATCCATAGCAAATGACATACTTATCCCTAGTGTAACATTCATGAACAAACATTTCTGGGTTCTGTTGCTTAAATCCTAAGGCAGCAACAGCATGCCTGCATGGAATACCAACTAATTCCCAAAAATTACAACTGCAGGACCTTTTAGCTATATCAACTATGAATTATGTCTGTTATAAGAATGAGTGACCTGAAATTTTTCTTCCATAGCCCAAGTTGGCAACCAATGACCACTCATAGCTACCTCAGTATCTAATCTTTTCTTAGGAATTGGCACAACTTTGTGTGGCCACTTTTCAAGTTTCAAGGTAGAATTACTACACCTATTCATCAGATATTTCCTAATCCATTCACACATTGTCAATATAGGTTTATCTCTAGCAATTAGAATTGTGGCATTAAAAGATTCAGCAATGTTGTTCATCAATACATCACACCTAGGATAAAAACTAAAAGCATGCTTACACCAACATTTAGGAGGAACTCCCATTAGCCATGACCAAGCCTTTAGATCTACTGCCTTCAATTCATTCATCTTCTGCATCCATGCTTGATGGTATGTTGCCTTGCCTGCTCCCATCATTAGATCTCTTATGAGTGCTCCATGTTGAAATACAAATAGAGTTAGGGTTTTGTTATCGATCCACAGAGATTGTTCGGTGATATCGCAGCCGTTCTACAGTTGCATACATTTTAAACTTCAAAGTAACAGGGGGTTTTGGTTGTTTTTAGTCGGAACGCTTGCATTCGAATTTAAGTAATAGCGGTAAAAAGATTTGTTTTAACGATTTATAAAAATCATGTCAAGATTAGGGTTCAACAAACCATTTTGCACGGATAGAATCGACAAAGCTAATGAACTCGTGTAGACGGTAAATGTAATCACATATCCTCCCAATATGTTTATCTCTAACACATATTGTGAGTTTTTCCATTTTGATCCATTGATGATCTCTCACTCAAACTATCAAAATGACAACATTTAAGTTCAATATTTATGAACATCAACACTCATTACTATCTCTAGCCAATGTGCATTGGTGGATGAAAAACCTAGGTAAAGTGTAAGAACACATTTCTCAATCATGGACCAACACAAAGAATAAACCATAGAAACAAATTTTTTCATCATACATTCATCATCCAAGAGTTCACAAGCTAGAGTCAATACATATACATGCAAAAGAAAGGTTTATCTACCATCTAACCTTGACATAAAAGGAAAATTAGCTCTCCATTGTCATGGGAGCTAAACAAACAAGAAGATGAAGAAGATCAAGCATTAATGACGATCTCTCGACAAATGATGCTTCCAATCTTCCAAAATAGGATGCTACAGTGTTTACAATGTATTTTGCTCTGAAAAGTATCAAGGATCCCAAGAAAAATACAAACAAATCTATTTATAAGGGGGCAGAGGATCGCAGAGCGCGCAGCACCGCACTAAGCGCGGCCTCATTTATTGTCAAACCGACCTAAAACCGCGCTTAGCGGGCTTAGGACCGCGCTAAGCAGGCTACTCTCTGTAACTATCCTTTCCCCGCGCTATGAGCGCGCTTAGCGGGCTCCAAGCATGCTTCAAAAATCATTTTTTCCAAAAACTGCTTCTAGGGAGCCTTCCTTGCTCCAAGCAACACCTTTCCATGTAAAAACCTTCAATTAAAACACAAAAGTTAAATATATAAGTTAAATAATGTAATTAACTATACTACGGTTATTAACCGGAAACAATGGGAAAAGACATTGATTATCAAATAAAGATCACAAAAAGGTGCTAAAAACTAAACTAAATATTAACACAATTTAGCACCTAACAACTCTCCCGAACTTGTTTCTTTGTTTGTCCTCAAACAAAGGTAAAATAGACTAGAAGCAAGAGGAAAAACGTATAAGTAAACACAAACAAAAATCAATGGTTCAAACCGAATTGATACGCCTGCAAGTAATGCTCAGCTTCGACAGAATAAAAATATGTAAATGAACTAACTTCTAAACATAAATAACAAGAACTAATCATAAGCAAACAAATGTTCAAACAGGAATCACTTAATTTATTCAAATGAGCCAAGCTCAATATATACAAGGGACAAAACACACTCATAATCAATTGTGCCACATCCAAAACAATTTATGCAATCATCTCACAATTTAATGAAAATAATGGAAACAAAGATCACAAAAGGACTTTTATAGGTTGAAACTTTGTCGGGGTTAAGAAACAAGGGTCATATGTACACGACCTTTGAACAAGAAAGGGTAAAATTCATGAAGAGCATTTTCTTTTCTAAACAACCATCCTTGCTCAAACTTTCAATTTATTCTCACAATGCATTCTATCTCATTCTCTTTTGATTTCTACAATTTTCTTTTTATTTCTCTTTTGATTTTTCATTTATTTTTCCTTTTCTTTCTTTTTCAAACTATCTTTGATTTCAATTGAGAATGCATTGCCCACAATTCCTTCTTCTCTTTTCACAATGAACCAATCTCCCCAACATCAACAATACTAATACTTAAATAAAAAATGCTCTTCAAAGCGATTAAAGTTCGGGTTCATGCTTCACGGATACAAAATTTTTCGTTTTAGGCTCAAGAGAGGTTTCTAAAGATCACACACTCACAAGGTGACTTGAAGTGATTTATGGAAATGTGGTTCTACTCATAGTACTCAAAAATTGCCTTGATCATTTCCAAGTTTCCAAAATTTCAAAACAAAAAGTAAGATTAAACATAAAAAATTTGAGTAAGCAACAATCACTTAAATCCCTCAATAATTTGTAAACAATGGAGGGAACTCACATTTGTGGCTATGTCCTAATTGATTCCAATATGAACAAATATGCGAAATGAAGAAAAACTTGAAAATTATGTAAAGTAAAAAGTTCATGTATGTATTAACATTCTACAAAGCACAAAACATAGTACCTTTGTGCATCAACTCGGAAATTTATCATCACCATCAATGTATGGTGAAGCTCATCACTTTTGTACCAAGAAATTAACTTGCTTCATCCATTAATTACCTTAAATAGAGAACAAACAACAACAAAATTTTGTACCAAAAATTATAACATAGAACATCATCCGCCCGGATGGAAAATTCATTAATAACCAAACAAAATGTAACAATTATCCAAAATCCACATCCGCCCGGATGGAAAATACAAAAATCCTAAACAACAGTAGATAATACTAGAAGCATACTAATCATAGCAAAATAAAAATAAAAACAAAAACAGACACATCAAACCCATCATCAATAAGAACTAGAGCTAGTTGCTCCATCGCCCGCTTCATCATCACCCTCGTCATCATCAACACCTGCCCCATCCGGAAAACCATGCCTGCCCTCAGGCCATCTCGCATAAGCCATGAGATCCTCTCGCGACCTCAAAGAATGATCAATATGTGGCTCCCGGATTTGGAGCTGCAGCTGCATCATCGACTCGTGCATAAATAAGAGAGCACGCTGGTGAGCCTCGTGCATTGCCCAATTGGCATCCGCACATGGACCACGAGCACGCCCCGCAGGGGCAGCAGCAGCTACAGGAACAACATCATCTAAATTCAAAGCATGCAAACAATGACAAGTTATATAATTATCATCCAGCACAACCAATTTAACATTCCCATGCGTAGGAAGGGTGACACGCGCCCTATTGCACAAGGCCATGATAAGTCCAGGATAAGTCAAGGTGCACACCACCCTATCACCCAACGGTGTAGCACTAACATCTATCCTCTTAAGCTCACTGGAAATGATTCGTGCTAAGTCCACGGTCTTCTCATCGTCAAAGATGTAAGCAATAAGAGCAGTTGTATCCATAGGAATGAAGGAGGTATGGCTACATGGCTTAAGGTTGTGCAAAACAACTGCCATCACAATTTGGGCTCCAGTAGTCAAAACACTCCTCAAAAACTTAAGGGGCACTCCATTTGCGCTAAGCTGGTAAGTCTGCCCCCTCACACATAACGCTTTCCTTAATTGGTCGACACTCCAGCTACGCCGAGCCATCATCCTACCATAATCACATAATTCATCCTCGGCCAGCTGAAGGTGATTACCGAGGTAAGTATTTATAGCATCCCTTGAGAACTCAATTTCCTTCCCCTTAACCCAAGTTTTAAATTCGAAAGGCCTACCATCGGAGGGCAATGCATTAGCGTAGAACTCCCTCACAATTTCCAAGTGGTACTCGGGGTAAGGGGAAAATAACTTGTCCCAGCCACCTCTAGAAATCAGAGAAGCAGTGCGGCGATAGATTCCCTCCGGATCAATTAGAATAATACGGTCCGCCCACACCGTTCTCGTTTCAAGTTGTTGGTAGCGCTGTTGTTGTTCGAGCCCAAGGGATCTAGTGCTGTCAAACTGACCGGATGGAGGGCGCCTAGATGGGTTTGATGAAGAGCCACCGATTCGTTGCTTCTTGCGTCCCGACATCTGAAAAGAAAAACAAAACAGAACAAACACAAAACAACAACACATGTTAATGAAAATAGCATCACAAACTAAGAATAATCAAAGGAAAACCCAACATAATTAAGAAAAGGGGAGTTTTTCTGCAAATCTCAGAGCGCGCTAAGTGCGCAGGAGCGCGCTCAGCGGGCTCTGCGAAATGCAGAAAAAACCCCTCTGCAACAGAAGGTTTCCAAACATTCTCCTACTTCCTAAACACAACCCTATTCACAGAGATATGCACAGTCACGAATTTACAAAATCAAAACCCTAATCTATACATAATCCTAATTTCTAAATCACAATCCCTAATTTCAAAAATTGGAGTTTCTAACCACATGCAATCAGTAGAAAACAAACAATAATGGAGATTAACAACAAAAACGAAAACATAATGAACAAGAACATTAAACTTCAAGATTCAACCCAAAATGGGTTTTGTTCATGAAAAATTAAAACGAAAATGAAGAACTTACAGTTTGTTGATGAAGATTCTGAGCAAGAAAATGAGTTAAGGTTTTGTTATCGATCCACAGAGATTGTTCGGTGATATCGCAACCGTTCTACAGTTGTATACGTTTTAAACTTCAAAGTAACAGGGGGTTTTGGTTGGTTTTAGTCGGAACGCTTGCATTCGAATTTAAGTAATAGCGGTAAAAAGATTTGTTTTAACGATTTATAAAAAGCATGTCAAGATTAGGGTTCGACAAACCATTTTGCACGGATAGAATCGACAAAGCTAATGAACTCATGTAGACGGTAAATGTAATCACATATCCTCCCAATATGTTTATCTCTAACACATATTGTGAGTTTTTCCATTTTGATCCTTTGATGATCTCTCACTCAAACTATCAAAATGACAACATTCAAGTTCAATATTTATAAACATCAACACTCATTACTATCTCTAGCCAATGTGCATTGGTGGATGAAAAACCTAGGTAAAGTGTAAGAACACATTTCTCAATCATGGACCAACACAAAAAATAAACCATAGAAACAAAGTTTTTCATCATACATTCATCATCCAAGAGTTCACAAGCTAGAGTCAATACATATACATGCAAAAGAAAGGTTTGTCTACCATCTAACCTTGACATAAAAGGAAAATTAGCTCTCCATTGTCATGGGAGCTAAACAAACAAGAAGATGAAGAAGAAGATCAAGCATCAATGACGTTCGCTCGACGAATGATGTTTCCAATCTTCCAAAATAGGATGCTACAGTGTTTACAATGTATTTTGCTCTGAAAAGTATCAAGGATCCCAAGAAAAATACAGACAAATTTATTTATAAGGGGACAGAGGATCGCAGAGCGCGCTAAGCGTGCAGCACCACGCTAAGCGCGACCTCATTTATTGTCAAACCGACCTAAAAGTGCGCTTAGCGGACTTAAGATCGCGCTAAGCGGGCTACTCTCTGTAACTATCCTCTTCCCCGCGTTAGGAGCGCGCTTAGCGGGCTCCAAGCATGCTTCAAAAATCATTTTTTTTTTCAAAAACTGCTTCTAGGGAGCCTTCCTTGCTCCAAGCAACACCTTTCCATGTAAAAACGTTCAATTAAAACACAAAAGTTAAATAGATAAGTTAAATAATGTAATTAACTATACTACGGTTATTATCCGGAAACAATGGGAAAAGGCATTGATTATCAAATAAAGATCACAAAAAGGTGCTAAAAACTAAACTAAATATTAACACAATTTAGCACCTAACACTCCACCACCAAATTTCTTCTTAAAATTTGCATACAAATGCCTCAAGCATAGCCTATGCTCAATTCTAGCTTCCATTTCTTCAAATATTGCAACCAAACCCTAAAACAATGAATAAAATTAGTTAAATAGTAGGACATCAAACACAATTGAAATTTAGTGAACTTTTAAATGGATTACCTTCTGCTGATCTGAAATAAATACATATCTATTCTCTTTTCCAACATCTTCCATTAACAGTTGTATAAACCACCTCCATGATTCCTTTGTTTCTGTTTCCACAACACCAAAGGCCAGTGGGAAGTACTAGTCATTGGGGTCCCTACCCACAGCTATTAAAAGTTGGCCTCCATATTTAGTCTTCAAATGACACCCATCAACCCCAATGAAGGGTCTACAACCATTGATGAACCCTTTTTTACATCCATCAAAACAGAAATAAAAAGAACCAAATCTTGGTTGAATGGAAGGTAATGGTCTTCGATAGTAACCTGCCAATCCTAAGAAACTTCTGACTTCGAAAGCATTCTTCGGTCTTTGCCAATTAATAACCGCTTCAACTTTAGATGGATCCAATGTTACTCCTCCTTGTGATATAACATGACCAAGAAACTTAAATTCAGTCATCCAAAATTCACACTTACTTAACTTGGCAAAAAGTTGCTTCTCTTGCAGTACTGACAGAAAAATTCTTAGATCTTCCCCGTGCTCTTGTGGAGTATGAGAATAAATAAGAATGTTGCCAATAAAGATCACCACAAACTGGTCCAAGTAAGATTAGAATATTTGATTCATATAATCCATGAAAACAATAGGAGCATTTGTCACTACAAGGAATTTATAATGGCCATATCAGGTTCTAAATACAATCTTTGGTATGTCAGAACTCTTAACTTGGATTTGATGATAGCCTGATTGCAAATCAATCTTCGAGAATACACAAGCTCATTTCATTTGATCTAATAAATCGTATATCCTTAGTAGGGGATAATTGTTCTTAATGGTGACTTTATTCAATTGGAGATAATTAATACATAAACGCATACCACCATCCTTCTTCTTTACTAGTAACATTAGAGCTCCCTAGGGTGAGACACTAGGCCAGATGAAATACTTGGTCAATAACTCTTCCAATTGATTCTTCAACTTTCTCAGCTCGAGTGGTGCCATACGATACGATGATATGGATATTGGGGCTGTCCCCGGTACCAGATCAATAGAGAATTTCACTTCCATATCAGGAGGAAAAAAAGTGATATCCTCGGGGAAAACTTCTGGAAATTCACAAACTACAGGAATTTGTGTAACCTTCAAATCATCACTCGATTATTTGGTGAGAACCAAGAGAACATATTTTTCCTTTTTGAACAAGAAATTAACCATGCCAACCGTACCTTCCAAAATAGTAGTCAGTACATTCTTTAGGGTAGCTTCCTTAGATGGAATGATAATTAACTTCTCTTTCCTTGCATCTGAGTCATATTCTGAGGACAATCCTTAGCCATATAACCTTCTCCCTGACACTGATAACATCTCAACACTCCGAGGTTACATCTTCCATAATGAGTCTTATTACACCTACGACAAAAAGGAGGAGGGGTAGGTTTTACATTATGCACTTGCTTCCCTTTGAAAGGTTGAGGTCTAGGCTTAACTGATGACTTGGTCTTCCATGGTCCTTCTAACCAACCTTGTACCGATCCATTTCTTGTTGAACCTTCTTCAAATTATTCTTAGCCACATAACATTATCTCAACAATTCTGTATAAGTAGTAAATTCCCTCTGAGACACACTATGAGAGATTTCACCCCATAAACCAAATAAAAACTGATCAATCTTCCACTACTCATCTGGGGCATAAGCAGCTTGCATAGAGTAAGCAACCATATCTTCAAGCTTTTCAGCATACATAACTAGGGACATAATGTTTACAGTGAATTTTGGTAAACAACCTCTAGTCTATCAATCTTAAACGAGAATTGATTAACTTATAGGATCGAACACACAAATCCTAGGACATGTGCTAAATTCGAGAGACAAGTGTAAATGACAAATAAAAGCTAAAGAGAATGCAAACTGAACTCCACGTTCGACAATGCTGAAATAAAATCGAACTGAACTCCACGTTCGACTACTTGCAATTAAGTAAAGTAAAGGCTTGAAATTCAAAGGGCTGTAAGTAAAGGGTGCAGAATTTAAAGGCGTCGAAAGGAAAGGACAAGAAGTAAAAAGCTTTGAAAGTAAAATGCGACGAACTCCACGTTCTTGAAAAGTAAAGGCTGGAATGATAAAAGTGCTGTCGAAAGTAAAGTGCAGGAGAGTAAAGGACTTTAAAAATAAATGCAATGGATTAAAGGTGAACTCCGCGTTCTTGAAAATAAAAGACTTTGAAAGGTAAATGCTTGAAGATTAAATGCTTGAATGTAACAGTGCAGTCGAAGGTAAATGCAGATAGTTTAAATGACTTTGAAAGTAAATTTGGCATGGAAGATAAAGTTCAAGAAATTGTAAAAGCATGGAAAGTAAATGGCTGAATCTTAAACATGACAAAGATAAATTGTATTAATGAAGGAAATGGTGTTACATTACGTACATTCTCACGAACTCGTTTCCCTACACGCGGGTACTTTGAGTTTCTTTGAGTAACTTGTACAAAAATATGAACACACCTATTACATAGAACTAACTCCTATTTATAGTGCTAGGAAATAACTACTAAGTGGTGGTTACTGCCTCGAATGTGTGGATTTTGGCGCCTTCTCCTTGGTTTCAACTGTTCCCACGTTCACAACTGCTCTTATTTAAATTTCAAACATTGGAAATTCCCTCCAACCTTAATATAACAACTGCAGCGCTTGTTCCCATATTCTCATGGTCGAAACCTTTCCAGCACTTAGCCATTTTTTGAGGTTCCTACAACCTCTATTCGACTCAGGCTTCACCAAAACTGGGTCGAAGCCTTCTTTACATCAAAAATAATTTTTTAACTTAAAATAGCTTTGATTCTTTCTAGCGTCGAAAATGAGGGTTAACAAATTGCCCCCAAGGAATGTCCTTTCGCCAGAATTGGTAGGAAGGCCATTTCTTGATATAATAACCATTTCGACGCCTGTTTGCATGGCCCTAACTGAATATCCCACTAATTACTTAATGGCTGAACTGTTCAATTTCTTTGACCCACGCTCCTGACGTCATACCATCATGACAAATCCTTAAAACATTCTTTCAGCCGTATTCATCATAACACCTTTCTTGAAAACAGACGTTGGCAGTCTGAACATAACTGCTACTTTTCATCACGTCTCCAGGAGAAAGACACGCGTCCCATTAACCCCTCAGCTTCAACGGTGGATCCAAGTCTCTTGGGATTTTCAAATGTCTATATATATACCCATTTCCGCCACTTTGTGAACTTTCCACCCTTTTCATACTCTCAAGCAACCTCTTCTTCTCTTCAGTTTCTCTCACGCAAACCCAGCAAAAACACCATCTTTTCATCTCCTTCAACAATGGCGTCTTCCCAAGCTAATCCTCAAACAAAGAAAACTCAAAGAGGCAAAGTCACTCCATTTAAGCAAACCATTCCTCCATTTGCCAATATCCCAGGCCCCCAACTAGTCGATAACCGCCATTGCATGCCGGAACCCACCTCTGAAGAATCAAGAGCCATATACAAATCTTAGGTAATGATTCCTATAGTTGTTTCTGATAAATCCTATGCGCTATCTAGTCCTTTACCTGAGGTTGACGTTTCTAATGAGAGGTTAAGTGAGTTTCCCCCTCGTACTGGAGAACAAGGTCGTTAGGGCAAAGGAGTTTTCCCAAAATCAACACTGCCGCTGGAACTTCTCCTGAAGAAGCCCCCTTGTCCAAAATCAACGTTGGCTATCTCACTGATGGCACCAGGCTGGTGAGAGTTGTCAACCCTTTGAAGGAATTCGACCAATGGATGGCAAAGATGGAGAAGGTCAAAGCTGACCACTGGAAGGATATAGGGATTTATGACCTTCTTATGCTGTCGAAGACCAGCATACCATATTGTCTAAATATGTTGGCGGCATCTTTATATTTTTGGGACAGTACCCATTATACCTTCCATCTGCCACGTGGAATGGTTACTCCAACCTTATTCGACGTAGCTGCCATCACAGGGCTTCGCCCAGATGGCCTTACTTACAACCCTGATGTTAATGCTGATGACACCATCAATATTTCAGGCTCCAAACTTACATACATTCTCTTCATCAAACACCACTTTAAACCAGAAGATGACAACGTGTCTGATGAAGAACACATTGCTTTTCTCACAGTCTGGCTGTCGAGATATGTTTTTTGCACCAAGTCTTTGCAGGTAGCTAAGAAGTACCTGCCCCTGGCGAATCAGCTTCACCACAACAGAGGAACCTGCTTGAGTGAACTCATTTTGGCGAACCTTTACGAGTCTATCAGTGAAGGGGCTTCTCGACTTAGAAATATGGAGACCCAAGGTCCTATGCACTTGAGTGGACCTCTTTGGCTACTTCAATTGTGGCTTAATGCGACATTTGAGGCTAGCCTCCCCAGAAAAGGCCTGGTTGATGAAGCCTCTGCTGAAATAAGGGAAATGAGTGTCGAAGGGACGCATCTGGCTAAACTCACTCCCAATGATGATGGTGAAAACCTTCAAAGGGCTTTCACCAGTTATATTATGATGTTTGCCAAGCGCTATGAGTTCACTCCTAGCATGGCACCTTTTGCTCGACGAAGCTATGGCCCTGTGTGGTTTAAAAGGCCATTTCCAAATCCTCATCAAACTCTGGATCAAGAATCTGTTGCTATCTGGGAAGCCTTCTTGATTCCCAGATTCTTTATTCATAGGCTGAACTTAGGGAGAGGTTTGTCAGCATTGATTGGCTATCAACCCAACCTTGTCTCTCGACAATTCGGGCTGGCCCAGAGCTTCCCTCAGTGCTTGTATGAGAGAAAGGGCCAAGTAATTCTTCACACCGCCTGCTTTGACGAGGAAAATGTCTCCCTTACACTCGACAGCCTGAATGAGAAAAGAAGAATTATCTCTCCTGTGTTTTTTGAACCTTCTTTTCTATACACTTCATTATTCCACCAATGGTGGTCGAAGCACTATAGTGAGCACTTTCTTGATGTGGCTACATTTTCTTTGCTACTTGACCAAGCTTTTCTCCATGTGCAGGACAAGACGAAAAAGAGTAAGTTCACTCACATCGAAGAAATACAGGCTTTTCAAAAATACTTTGAAACTATCTATCGACCAGATGATCTTAGTCGAACCATTCATGAGGCTGCTGTCACCCTAAAGAGAAAATTTCTAGAAAAGCTGGATCAACTAAAAATTCCTCCCAACGTCCCTCGTGAGAAACGTTATGAGGTAGCTTTTAAACTTTTTCCTCCAAAGTTCCCTCGACTGCCTAATGCTGATTTTGGAGTGGCGCTTGCCCCTCCATTTCCAGATTGGTTTGTCTGTGGGGAGCATTTAAAACTTCTTCGACAGCAGTCTCAGCCAAAGGCTCAACGAGTGGTTTCGACTAAGCATACGTTAGACAGTTTTAAAGGGCACCTTCATATAGGAATTCAGGACGTTCGTGTCGAATCTGAAATATATGAAGGTTTGAAATCCTTAGTCCATGGCTTCATAACTAACCATGTAATAATTAATTCGTAACAATTGTGTACTGTCTTTCAGCTGTGCCTAGGAAAGCTGCTTCGACTAGGGCTGCTACCTTACAAAGTGGCAAAGAACCCGAGAGCACACAGGTATATTTCACATCCCCCGCTCACGCTTTTACTATATGAATTCCTTTCTTATATGTGCATGGCCTCTTCAGACTGGTCGAAAACCCTCAACACCTTCCAAGAAAGGTAAAAAGGATACCCCAGCTGTGGTTATAGCTTCAGAGGCCTCAGATGAATCTCCTGAGGAGGTTCTCACGAGGAAAAGAAGAAAACCCCTAAAGGCCTCTGGACCTACTGGCCCACCTCCTTCGAAGGTGGCCAAAATACTTGAAAAGGCACCCACCACAAGTGGTGTCGAGAAGGAACCTTCCAAGGTGGCCTTGAGAACCCCTCTTGGTGACCATGGGAGTGATAAATCAAGTCCTGCTGTTGAACAAAATCAGGTATGTGTACCATTTTTTTTTATTATGCTGACATCTTTCGCCTATTATTTCATTCTCATTCTCTTCACTTGTGTTCTTTAGGCACCCATAATCAACAATCCAGATCCCCAACCAACTCCAAGCAACTTCGCCACCACCATAATTGACGATGCTGTTCCTCAACCAACTTCAGGAAGTTTCACCACCACGCTCCTCAACAGCCAAGGTGAGCCAACTTATCACCCATCTTTTGATATTGGCTCTAGTTTGAGTGAGATTAATCAACCTATTCCACATGTTACAAAACACACCATACCACCAGTTTCAACCACTACTCAAAATGCACAAGCTGCTGGCGCCAACTCTGATGATGATGATGCCTCAAGCCCACCACCTTTCAATCTGGCTACCCCCAGGGATAAAGGTCGGTTGGTTGAAGAAGAAAGACATGAACCTGAAGTCCAAACACATAACGCCAACCCTGATCAAGCTGCGCCTGAGGAGACAAATGAACTACATCCTTCACCAGCTGATGACCAGGAGAATATGCAACCAACTGCTGAAGAGTCTGATGAAGAAATGGGAGAAGAAAAAGATGAAGAAGGAGAAGAATCAGAAGAGGAGAAAGAAGAACAAATTGATCCTAATCCCCACCATACTCCTTCGCCTGTGGTCCTTCCACCACCTAGAGACTCACTGACAGCACTCAAGTGGTCGAACCCACGTGAGTTTACCAAATTGATTCTTGAGCAGAGGTATGGTTCTTCTTATGTCTCTTCGACTCCAGCATCAGATGACTTCGCCCAACCAATTCTCCAAGCCATCAAGAAAAAAAATCTTTAGGGGGGATATTCACAGAGTTTTGGCCTCAGATCCAATTGCAACTTCTTATTTGAAGGACACCCTTGCAAAGATTGAGCTCACCACCCTCAATCCATATGTTTCTTGTTTTCTGATAGAGCTAACTGCTGTGGTGAACCAAATAGCTGCAGAAATAAAACTGCGTCCCTCTATCAGGAATACCATAGAGAAAACATCTGGCTGTGAGAGTGTAGCCTGGTATGGTGCCAAAGAGGCGTACGAAGAAATCGAACGTATGGAGGCTGATCAAAAGAAAAAGCAAGATGAGATAGCCTCCAACCAGAAGGACATTGAAGCCTGGAAGCAACAAATCACGGAGCTACAAGCCAAAATTGACAATGCTGAAAAACGCAACCGTGATTTGCACCATTTCGACAACACTAAGATAGCTGAAGAAACAAAGAATGCTATTGATCGTATTGAGGCGGCCGAAAGATATGAAAAAGAGCTCGCAGAAGCAAAACTTGACGAGTCTTTGTGCAACGCTCACCTCAAACATCACATAGAAGCTTTTTCTCAGTTGGCGTCGAGGCTTCCCTTCTGATACTTTCGACACCTTCATTTGTTTAATCATCATTTGTTTCTTAGCCTTTTCAGGCTTTTTATGTAATGACAATTTTATGCCTTTTGGCATTGATTAATCAATCATTATTATTTTGCCCTTAACTGCTTTCGACCCATATTACATGATGATGCACTTTATTTGTTGTCTTTTATCAGTCAAATTTGCAATTAAGGCATTCTATCTTTTTCTTGGAAAGTCACCTTTCCAGCTTTAAATTCCAAGGCGTAAGTCTCTAGCATTTATAGCATAGCCCTCAGGCCTACTTCCAAGAATAACTCACGTGTTTCCACCGTTTGACTGGCCAATCCAATCAGTACTCCGCCTCTATAAATTTTTTCCACCTGACCACGTTTTGCGTAGGAGCAAACATGAACAATTCAGAGAAACCATCAGCCAAGAAAATGACTGGAAAGGCAAAGGCAGTTGAAGAAACAAAAAAGATGGAGGCCACCAAGCAACCTGAAGCCTCCATTGGAGCAACCTCTCAAGCCAAGAAGAGAGAAACTAGAATGAAGATCTCTAAGAAAGGGCGCTCCAGCACCCAAGACTCTGATGATGAGCCAGATGCAGATTATATGGATTTCCTCAAATCCATAGATTGGAGAGATTATGAATAACCTTTCCTTGATTAAAAATTGTTGTATTGGTTTTTCTTTGCTTTGTATGCCATATTAGCCTGACTTGGCCTATTTTGGCTTTCTTTTTATTAAATAAAGCTTATGTTTTAATATGAATCTCTTGCAGCATAGGCTTATATTTTTTCAAATACTTGCCATTTACTTTCAAGACTTTTTTATCTTTGTCTAACTCTTCCACTTCATAAGCTCCATTAGAGAAAAATTGTATGACTTGGAATGGGCCTTCCCACTTAGGGGACCACTTGCCCAATGTTCTATCTCTTCGATCCATAGGCAAAATCACTTTCCAAACCAATTCCCCACATGCAAAAGATTTAGACTTAACCTTTTTGTTGTAGGATTCTTCGACCCTCTTCTTTTGTCTTCTTAACAACTCCAAGGCTCTGAGCCCTTCTTCATCCAAATCCACTAATTCATTCATCATCATTTCCCAATAATTCTCAGAGGAAATCTCATGATGTCTTTGAACTCTTACAGACTGTATATAAATCTCAACAGGCAATACTGCATCATGACCAAAAGTGAGTCGAAATGGGGTAGTGTTGGTAGCCTCTTTAGGGGATGTTTGACATGCCCAAAGAACTTGGTCTAACGTCTTGTGCCAATTTCTAGGCCTCTTTACCACATGCTTCTTAATTAGTCCAATCACTACCTTATTGGCAGCTTCAACTTGCCCATTGGCCTGGGCATAATAAGGGGTAGAAGTCAACAACTTGAAACCTATTTCTTTGGCAAACTCCTGCACCTTTCGACCAGTAAACACTGATCCTTGATCCGTAGTGATTGTTTCAGGAATACCAAATCTATAAATAATGTGATTTTGAATGAATTCAATAACATCTTCTTGACCTATATTCGCCAGTGGTATTGCTTCAATCCACTTGGTGAAATAATCAATTCCCACCAAAATATATCGTTGGTTCTTTGAAGATGCTGGTCGAATCTCTCCCACTATATCCAAAGCCCATCCTCTGAAGGGCCATGGTTTCACTATGGAATGTAATTCACTCGCAGGGATGTGCTGTATGCCAGCATGAATTTGACATTCTTGGCAACCCTTAGCAAATTCTATGCAATCTTTCAGCATAGTAAGCCAATACATGCCCTGTCGAAACAACAGCCATTTCATTTTCTGGCCAACTTGGTGTGCTCCACATGCCCCACTATGTACTGTCGAAAGGGCCAAATATGCCTCTGTTTCACTAAGGCATTTCAATAAGACTCCCTCAGGGGTCTTTTTAAACAATTCATTACCCAACAGTACATAGCTTAAAGCTTGATACCTGATTTTTGCTCTGTGGAAGCCGTTGGGTTTTGCAAATATTCAACTATGGGCTTCCTCCAATCTTCATCTGTTAAATTATCTATGGCAAAAATTTCAAAATTTTCACCATCTATGCACTCAAGCTTAGTTGTTTCTAAGTCTGATGGGCACAATCCAACAACCACCACTTTACCTCTTGCTTCAATTACTTCTTGAAGGTTCTCCTTCGACACCTTATATCCAGAGGCAATTTGAGCCAAGTCGTTAGCAACTTGATTCTCTATTCTAGGTATGTGTTGGATGGCCACTACCTCAAATTTCTTTAATAGTCTATTGGCTATCACAAAGTACATAATGAGATTTTCTTTAACACATTTATACTCCTTTGTGATTTGTTTTATAACCAATTCCGAGTCTCCCATTATTTCGACTCTAGTTGCCCCCAATTCTAACAAAATCTCAAGGCCAGCAATTAATGTTTCATATTCAGCCTCATTGTTAGAAAAGGTCCTTCGACCTTATACTTGAATTTTGTTTGAATTTTTTCAGGAGAAATAATGTGTATTCCCACTCCTGTTCCATTTTTATGACTCGATCCATCAAAGTATAACTTCCAGGATTTTAATTCAACATATTTCAACTCATTTTCATTTATGGAGTGATCAACTATAAAGTCTGCAACTATTTGCCCTTTCATAGCTTTTAAAGGTTGATATGTTAGGGAAAATTCTGTTAATGCTAATGCCCATTTGCCAATTCGACTATGCAAAATAGGTTTAAATAACATATGTTTTACAACATCAAAGTGAGAAGAAACATACACATCAACGAGCTTTATATATTGCTTCAATTTAGTACAAGAGAAATACAAGCATAAACATAACTTTTCAATCATGCTATACCTAGTTTCTGCATCATTTAAAACTCGACTAAGATAATAAATAGCTCTTTCGACTCCATTTTCATCCTCCTGAGCTAACATGCTCCCTAGAGTTTTATCTGATGCAGCTATATACAATCTCATACTCTTGTTTCTACAAGGTGGTGAAAGAATTGGAGGGTGGCTTAGGTACTCCTTGATCTTGTCGAAGGCTTCCTGCTGTAATTGCCCCCACTCAAAACCATCTTTGTTGAAATGAAGCAATGGCGAAAAAGCTTGTGTTTTGCCACTCAGGTTGGATATAAACCTTCTTAAAATGTTGATCTTGCCCAGCAACGACTGCAACTCCTTTTTGGTTGATGGTGCTTTCGCCTCCATTATGGCTTTGGTTTTATTCTGATTTATTTCGATCCCTTTCTTGTGAACCACAAAGCCTAGGAAATCCCCTGCCTGCACACAAAAAGCACATTTGAGAGGATTCATTTTAAGACCATATTTTCTCATCCTTTCAAAGGACTGTCGAAGATGGTCAATGTGACTTTTCCCAGAAATAGATTTTATAACAATATCATCAATATAAATTTGCATGAATGTGTCTATAAAATCGTGGAAAATTGAATTCATTGCCCTTTGATAAGTGGCACCAGCATTTTTGAGACCAAAAGGCATCACCGCCCATTCATAGGTACCTAAGGCTCCAGGGCATCTAAAAGCAGTTTTATGAACATCTTCCTCAGCAATGAATATTTGGTTGTAGCCAAAATATCCATCCAGCATACTAAGATATTCATGTCCTGCTGCAGAATCTATTAACATTTCTGCTACTAGCATTGAATATTCATCTTTAGGAGTCGCAGAGTTCAAATCTCTAAAATCAATGCAAACTCTCACCGACCCATTCTTTTTAATAACAGGTACTATATTAGCCAACCATTCGACATACCTTGCAGTGCGAATGAATTTGCAACGAAGCAGTCTTTTGACTTCCTCTTTGATCTTTGACAATATCTCTGGTGCAAACCGTCTTGGATTTTGCTTGACTGGTATTTTTCCAGGCGTCATAGGCAACCTGTGTTCGACCAACTCCCTGCTCAAACCAGGCATCTCATCATAATCCCAGGCGAAGCAGTCTTTGAACTCTTTTAACAACTGAACCACTTCAACCTTCAACTGGGGATCAAGATTGGCACTGATGTAGGTAGGCCTTTTGGCTGTCCCCTCACTGAGGTCAACTTCTTCTAAAGGATCTTGTGCTAGCATTTTTATATTATTTGCCAACGGATCCTTCTCAAATGCCAAAGGCTCATCTTCATAGATGGCGTCGAGCCTCTGGCTTTGCTCTCCAGTTTCAACCTTATCTGGAGGTTTTGGGTCGAAGTCCTTACCAGGACCCTCTTGATATAATTCAGAAATGGCTTCGCCAGCCCTATAGTCATTGGCGGCTTCCAAGGCCGCTTGTAGTTTTGTTTCGGCCACATAGGCCGAAATTCTTTTTAAAGCGTCGAACTCAGTCATGATCACTGAATTCATCTCCCCGTCTTGTGGGCTCAATTGGAGGTGAGCCTAAGCATGGCAACCTACCTCCTGGTACCTCCCTGTCCCATCTGAAACCTTCGACAGGGTGTAAATACAACGAATAAAACGTTTCTACATCAGGCGCAAACTCAAAATCAGCTGGAGGACATGGATCAATGTTCGCCAGATGCTTCTCAAATTGCCTACTATCCACATGATTGATAGGCACCTTAAAGTACCCTTGATCAGCTTCAATATTTTCAACTATCCCATCTGGTCTCCAAATGGTGATTCTTTGATGCATAGATGAGGGCACAACTCCTATTCCGTGAATCCACTCCCTACCCAAGAGTAGATTGTAGTTAGCTTTCGTCTCAACAACCATAAACACTGTTGGTCTGGTGATAGTTCCCACAGTGAGATCCACTTGAATTACTCCTAGAGTGGAACTAACTTTTCCTTCATAGTTCGTCAGAACCATGTTGTGGGGTTTAGTATCAGTCTCAAACTTCCCAATCTTGCTCAACAAAAACCCTGGCATTAAATTAACAGTTGCACCACAATCCACCAAAATTTTGTTGACAGGGACGTTCTCTACTTTGCCAGTAATGTAAAGAGGCTTCAAATGACCCTTCATTGCCTCTGTGGGGCGTTCAAAGAAAGCATTCTGTTCTTCGACACACCCATTGTTCATGATGTAATAACACACAGGCTTGTGTGCCAACATTTCCAATTCAGCAGTTTGATCCAAGTCCTCGACCTCTGAGACTTGACCAAATTCCTTTGGCATTACTGACACCACATTCACCAGAATATCTAGAGAAGCTGCTGACTCATTGTCAAAATTATCAGTCATATTCTCATCATCTTCAACCTTCTTCTCTGGCTGAACATTGAATAGCTTTCGCCTTATGGGCCTCTTCTCAATTGTCCCAGCTTGATGATCAACATTGGTACTTGATTCTCCATGCACCTGAGCCTCCCTGACAGCTTTCGCCTGCGTTGCTCTCTTCGCCATTGTGATCTAGACATGGGGTTTTTACCCTTGTAATTCTGGGAAATGTATGCTGATTTGTTGGTGGTGTGGTTCTCTTTTCTATACTCAAATGAAGAACCTCTTTCCACATCAAATTTCTCCCACTTTTTCTTCTGTCCTCTCCCTTCGATAGGTTTGATCCAACTACTTGTTGGCACATTCGCGACTGGTTTGAATGTACCTGGCATAACTCCTGGTGCTTGGTTTTTTAGTCCTGTCGAAAGTCGCCTATGGTCAAAACCTCTGTGCCCTTTGTTCACCTTCTGCCCCCAGCTTTCACCAGCCTTTTTGACACCTTCTAACTTGTGGGCAGCTTTTTCATCAAAAATGGCGCTGCATCTAGGACATAGCATTACTCCAGAGCCTTTCTTCTGGAAACGGTGCAAGAAATCCACATTTGACTCTTCTTGCTTAGGATAAGCTATTCTGTTGCACTTCTCTTGTTCATCTGCCTTACTTACTTGTTCAGCTTTTCGATCTTTAATTTCGACCATATTGACATCCATTCTGTCCTTTAAGTGCATCTTGGAGAAACGGGCTTCCAGACTTCCCCCACTTGCTGCTGCCTTTGCAGCTGTTTAAGAAGCTTCTCGCCAAGCAGCTTTTTCAGCTTCGACCATTTCCTCAGCATTGACTCTTTCAACATCAGGAGATGTCTTGAAGAATCTTTCAGCAGCCATACATATCCAGTTTTACACCAAACAACCATCCATATCTATCATCTCTCCTACCAACAGCAAGTCATCTTCCAATTCCTTAACAACTTGGACTTTGGGGACATTTCTGCCCATAGCCTCATTGGTGTTGATGCTATCTGAGCTAGAATCAGATTCTTCCGCCAATTCGACCATGTTAATGCCTTCATTGGCATTTATCTTCAATCCACTCACGGCCATATCCAGAACCTTGGCAGCATTATCCATTTCAACAAACTTATCAGCAGTTTCTTTGGTCACCAACATTAGACTGGTACCATCAACATTCAGGCCATTTGCAGCCTTACAAAAACCTTTAATTATCACAAAATTGGTGGCGAAGTCTTCAGTAACCTCCACCATGTTGATTGACTTATCAAATCCCTCTGTGACCTCGACCATCTGAACTTCATGAGGCTCTATATAGTTAGCCTCTGCAACTTGCAATGGGTCAGAGTCAATCTTCATCTGGGCTTTGCCCTTGTCACCAAACTTCAGCCTTCCTTCTTGGATAGCATTTTGCACCAAATCCCTGAAAAGAAAACATTGAGAAGTTTTATGACCCAAAAAATTATGGTACTTACAAAAACCTCTTTTCTTTCTTTGTTCTAAAGGTGGTATCTTAGCACCAGCAGGAACTATCATTTGCCCATCTTTAACTAACAAATCAAAAATTTTGTCACATTTAGTGACGTCGAAAGTGTATGTTTTCTTAGGAAATTTGTCGTTAGATTCGACAGGATTTTTTCCTTCTGAAGAAGTTAATAATTTGCAGGCATAAGGTGGACCTTGCTTTAACTCAGTAACGTCAACCTCATTTCCGTCGAAATAAGATGTTCCACCACACAGACTCTCCACCTTTTCATTACATTCGACAAAGGCTACTTTTTTACCCCTGCTAAATTTAGCCTTCTCTTCTTTCAACCTTTCTAGCTGTCGAACCCTATCAGCCAACTAGGCCATATCTCTAAGATATTGGGTATCTAATTTCTTCCTAATGAAATAATCAAGACCCCCCGCAGCCATTTCGACCAACTCATGTTCTGGTACTTGTGTAAAACACCTGGCTTTAAGAAGTCGAAACCTATTCAGGTAATCATCAATTGGCTCAGTGACTTTGCGTTTGATGCTAGCCAACTCTTTCAAACTAATCTTAGTTTGCCCCATGTAGAACTGTTCATGAAACAAACGTTCTAGTTGGGTCCAATTGTATATGGAATTTGGAGGCAAAGTAGTAAACCATGTGAAGGCATTCTTGGTAAGGGAACTTGGGAAGTATTTGATTCTGAGGCTTTCATCAGCTGCAATTTCGCATGCTTCAATCAAATATCTGGCCACATGTTCAACAGTAGATTCAGTAGTATCTCCTGAAAACTTGCTGAACTTTGGAACCTTCGTCCTAGGGGGTAATTTTGCCTGGAGAATATAATCCACTATAGGCGAAGTATAATTTGGCCTGGTGAAGCCAAAATTCATACCATTTCTGGTCATTATCCTTTCAACCATGGCTGCAAGATTATTTTCTTCTGCTTGATTTTGGTGTCTAACCTGTCTAAGTAGCTGATCTGCATTTTGGTTCTTGTTTACCATCACTACTGGTTCTTCCTCCATCTGGTATGGCATTTGGTTTCTTGGTGGTTCGACTCTAAAAGGATCAATCATCTCTTGATCTTCCAAGTTCGCCTCAGGTATCTGGCGTGGATGACGTCTTGGGATATCTTCGACAACAGTTGCTCTTCAATCCACCGTTGGTACTCCCATGAAATCAGCCATGCGTGCCACTTGTGCAGCCAATTGTTTGTTAGTTTGAGTCGTATTTTGAATCAAGGGTTAAAAAACTTCTCCCATTGTCTGAGACAACGTATGCACCATTTGGATGTTACTTTCATCCATTTGCTGTCTCAAACAATTTATGGATGTATTTGTAAGGCTAGGCGCTTGAACAGAGTAACCAACTCCTATACCCTGGTTGTTTCGACCCCCTGATCCTGATCCTTGTAATGGCGAAGACACTACAGTTTCTGAAAATACAGGCGGAGCATTCTGCAGATTTTGCATCATTGATGTAGGCATACCATAGGGTTGACTCCTTGACCCTAGATGTGGAAAACCTGGAGGAGGAACGTGCCTGTACATTGAATTTCCTCCTGGGGGCGTTGGTGAATTAGGACTTTGTGGTCCTATGTATTCCAACACAGGTTGAGTATATGACTTTGTATATGTTGATCCTGGTTCAGACACTACCAATGGAAGTGACGCCTGTCCTCCTGTCGAAGACACTGGTGATGGTGTGCTTTGAGACCCCATACTGCTACTTGACTGAGTGTTTGAAAGACTCCCTTGTGGATCAACTTGTTGGTTGGCATTGGTTTCCATTTTCTTAGTGTGTCTTCTCTTTGGTATTCCCTCGTTTGTTGTGGCTAACTTCCCACTTCTCAATAACATACAACGAGAGTACTTATTCACTAATAAAAGTAAGGTTGACAAAAAGTGTAAACTTAGCACTGGGTCCCACCAGGTGTGCCAATTTGTTTACAGTGAATTTTGGTAAACAACCTCTGGTCTATCAATCTTAAACAAGAATTGATTAACTTGCAGGATTGACCACACAAATCCTAGGACATGTGCTAAATTCGAGAGACAAGCGTAAATGACAAATAAAAGCTAAAGAGAATGCAAACTGAACTCCACGTTCGACAATGCTGAAATAAAATCTAACTGAACTCCACGTTCGACTACTTGCAATTAAGTAAAGTAAAGGCTTGAAATTCAAAGGGCTGTAAGTAAAGGGTGCAGAATTTAAAGGCGTCGAAAGGAAAGGACAAGAAGTAAAAAGCTTTGAAAGTAAAATGCGACGAACTCCACGTTCTTGAAAAGTAAAGGCTGGAATGATAAAAGTGCTGGCGAAAGTAAAGTGCAGGAGAGTAAAGGACTTTAAAAATTAATGCAATGGATTAAAGGTGAACTCCGCGTTCTTGAAAATAAAAGACTTTGAAAGGTAAATGCTTGAAGATTAAATGCTTGAATGTAACAGTGCAGTCGAAGGTAAATGCAGATAGTTTAAATGACTTTGAAAGTAAATTTGGCATGGAAGATAAAGTTCAAGAAATTGTAAAAGCATGGAAAGTAAATGGCTGAATCTTAAACATAACAAAGATAAATTGTATTAATGAAGGAAATGGTGTTACATTACGTACATTCTCACGAACTCGTTTCCCTACACGCGGGTACTTTGAGTTTCTTTGAGTAACTTGTACAAAAATATGAACACACCTATTACATAGAACTAACTCCTATTTATAGTGCTAGGAAATAACTACTAAGTGGTGGTTACTGCCTCGAATGTGTGGATTTTGGCGCCTTCTCCTTGGTTTCAACTGTTCCCACGTTCACAACTGCTCTTATTTAAATTTCAAACATTGGAAATTCCCTCCAACCTTAATATAACAACTGCAGCGCTTGTTCCCATATTCTCATGGTCGAAACCTTTCCAGCACTTAGGCATTTTTTGAGGTTCCTACAACCTCTATTCGACTCAGGCTTCACCAAAACTGGGTCGAAGCCTTCTTTACATCAAAAATAATTTTTTAACTTAAAATAGCTTTGATTCTTTCTAGCGTCGAAAATGAGGGTTAACAAATTGCCCCCAAGGAATGTCCTTTCGCCAGAATTGGTAGGAAGGCCATTTCTTGATATAATAACCATTTCGACGCCTGTTTGCATGGCCCTAACTGAATATCCCACTAATTACTTAATGGCTGAACTGTTCAATTTCTTTGACCCACGCTCCTGACGTCATACCATCATGACAAATCCTTAAAACATTCTTTCAGCCGTATTCATCATAACACCTTTCTTGAAAACAGACGTTGGCAGTCTGAACATAACTGCTACTTTTCATCACGTCTCCAGGAGAAAGACACGCGTCCCATTAACCCCTCAGCTTCAACGGTGGATCCAAGTCTCTTGGGATTTTCAAATGTCTATATATATACCCATTTCCGCCACTTTGTGAACTTTCCACCCTTTTCATACTCTCAAGCAACCTCTTCTTCTCTTCAGTTTCTCTCACGCAAACCCAGCAAAAACACCATCTTTTCATCTCCTTCAACAATGGCGTCCTCCCAAGCTAATCCTCAAACAAAGAAAACTCAAAGAGGCAAAGTCACTCCATTTAAGCAAACCATTCCTCCATTTGCCAATATCCCAGGCCCCCAACTAGTCGATAACCGCCATTGCATGCCGGAACCCACCTCTGAAGAATCAAGAGCCATATACAAATCTTAGGTAATGATTCCTATAGTTGTTTCTGATAAATCCTATGCGCTATCTAGTCCTTTACCTGAGGTTGACGTTTCTAACGAGAGGTTAAGTGAGTTTCCCCCCCTCGTACTGGAGAACAAGGCCGTTAGGGCAAAAGAGTTTTCCCAAAATCAACACTGCCGCTGGAACTTCTCCTGAAGGAAATGGTGTTACATTACGTACATTCTCACGAACTCGTTTCTCTACACGCGGGTACTTTGAGTTTCTTTGAGTAACTTGTACAAAAATATGAACACACCTATTACATAGAACTAACTCCTATTTATAGTGCTAGGAAATAACTACTAAGTGGTGGTTACTGCCTCGAACGTGTGGATTTTGGCGCCTTCTCCTTGGTTTCAACTGTTCCCACGTTCACAACTGCTCTTATTTAAATTTCAAACATTGGAAATTCCCTCCAACCTTAATATAACAACTGCAGCGCTTGTTCCCATATTCTCATGGTCGAAACCTTTCCAGCACTTAGCCATTTTTTGAGGTTCCTACAACCTCTATTCGACTCAGGCTTCACCAAAACTGGGTCGAAGCCTTCTTTACATCAAAAATAATTTTTTAACTTAAAATAGCTTTGATTCTTTCTAGCATCGAAAATGAGGGTTAACACATAACACCCTGTCTAAGTTGTTGAAATTCAAACTCTTTATGAGTCCTCAAAGATCTAGGAAAATACTTATCCATAAAAGTAGTCTTAAAATTTTCCTAATCTTTAGGTACTCCTTGATTAGTCATAAAAGTCTAAGCACCTTCCCACTACCTCATAGTAGGACCCCTCATCATATCAGAAACAAACACAACCTTATTCTCTTCACTGCAGTGCACTATCTGGAAAATCCTTTCTATGTTGGTCACCTACTCATGAGCCTTCACAAGGTCTATTCCACCATGGAACTTAGGAGGATTCATGCGAAATAAATCCCGAAAACTATCACCTACAGCTTCTTGTGGAACTACTTGAGGATGAAGACCACCGTTCAACTGTTGCATCATCAGTTGCATGAATTAGTTTTGTTGCTGCTGCATTTATTGCACAAATTAAGGACACTGAACACCTTCACTGCCACTTGCTGGTTCTGAGTCTGAATTCTAAGTTCTGGGCCTACCATGATCTATGCATTTGTCTACCATGATCTTAAACGTCATACAAATATTTTATTTAATTTGAATTTTGATCTCATTAAAATTATTAATATAAAATTTTCAAGCACTAAAACCTCAAAAAATAAATGTAAATATATGTACTTAAAAAACTAATTTTTTATAAATGAATTTTTATAAAGTTCTAAACACATGTGCAAATATTATACTAATATACATGGATTTAATATTAAATATTAAAATTATAGATAGAATAGTTTTGTAGCAATTTAAAAAGTGCTATATTTTATTGGGAGACATATTAAAAAGATATGATGATTTTTTAGATTTTTCAATATTTTTTCTATGGGGTAACACGTTTTTTAATAAGAATAAAGGTAAATTATCCAATAACTAGTAATAATATGCACAACTAAGTGGGGCAAGTGTCCCAAATATATATATATATATATATATATATATATATATATATATATATATATATATATATATATATATATATATATATATATATATATATATATATATATATATTGAAATGTAATTTAGTATTTTATTATGTTGCCTATGTGGGTATAGTATTTGTGTATAAATAGACTAATGGTAACTGTCATTTATTTGAATCATCTTTCTTACAGCTTTTGTAGCCGTCATTGCAGAGCAATAAATATTCTCTCATTCCTTTTATTTTCACCACCTTGTGCACTAACAATTGGTGTCATAGCTCCGGTTCGGATCCATAGGAAAACACGGGAAACACAAGTGAAACAGTGAGACGTTGTGTGAATGATTTCGTTTCTTGAATTTGTGATGAATCTTGAATGGAATCGTAACAAAATCACATTTTCTGATTTTGCGGGATTGGGAAACATTGTGTTTGGTGAGGTTTGAGTGACTTGTAAAAGGTTAAAGATGAATGGAAACGATAGTCTGAGCACCAAGCTTCCAGTGTTCGATGGCAAGAACTGGAATCGTTGGTTGATTCAAATGCGTGTGTTATTTGGCGCTAAAGATGTTCTTCATATTGTCAACGATGTTTACGCTTTAGTTGCACTTCTAGAAAATGCAACTGACGTGCAGAGAAATGCTCAGCATGATCTGAGGAAGAAAGATCATAAGGCGTTGTTCTACATCCATCAATGTGTGGATGTGAACGTGTTTGATAAAATCGTTGATTCGACGACGGCGAAGGCTGCGTGGGACGCACTGGTTACGTGTTATGGTGGTGACGCGTCAGTGAAGAAGGTGAAGCTTCAGAGTGATTCTGATCACGAATGAGATGAAAGCTTGTGGAGAAACCCTTTCTGAACAAGTAACCATTGAGAATGTATTGAGATCCCTTACTCCTCAGTTTGATTACATTGTGGTAGCAATAGAACATTCTAAGGATCTAAACACCATGCGAATTGAAGAGCTGTAAAGCTGTCTAGAAGCACAAGAGTTGCGTCTGACTGAGAGAACTTCTGAAAGAGAAGTAAAGTAGCATGCTCTGAAAGCAGCTTCTGGTAAGAAGCATCAGAAGCAGTCTTGGTCAGAAGCCAGGAGAAAATCTGATGGTGTTTAGAAGTTAGAAACCTCAACTTCTGATAGGCATAAGAATGCTCATAAGGGAAAAGAGAGGTATGACAAGAAGAAGATCCAGTGCTACTGTTGTAAGAAGTTTGGACACTTTGCTGCTGATTGTTAGTTAAACAAGGAAAGGAAGTTAAAAGAAGCAAACGTAGCCAGAAGAGGTTTTGATGATGAATTTGTGCTGCTGATGGCTTCTGAATCTGATGATACAAATTTGACAGACTAGTGGTATATGGACACTGGCTGCTCAAATCATCTTACTAGAAATAAGAAATGGCTGGTTGACTTTGACTCTGGAAAGAGGACAAAGATCAGATGTACTGATGATAAACATCTCAACACTGAAGGTATGGGAAATGCCAGAGTCGTTCTAAACAATGGGAAAATAGCATTGATCCAGAATGTGTGGTATGCACCTGACATGAAAAGCAATCTGATGAGTGTAAGGCAACTAATTGAGAAAGGTTTTTCAGTTACCATGAAGGACAATATTTTGAAGCTGTATGACTGTAATCAGAAGCTGATTATGGAGTCAGAACAGGGAAGGAAAAAAACATTCAAGGTGAATGTCAGAACTCCAGACTCTGAATGCCTTAGTGCAACAAGTGTTGTGAAGGAAATTGAGTTGTGGCATAGAAGATTTGGCCATCTAAATTTCAGAAGCTTAGGGCATCTGAATTCGAAGAAGCTGGCATGGAATTCCTACAATTAAGAAACCTGAGAATTCATGCAAAGTGTGCTTGGAAGGAAAGCAACCAAGATTAACATTTGTGTCAGAAGTAGCTTCAAGAACAAAGCATGCCTTGGGTGTAGTGCATTCTGATGTGTGTGGTCCATTTCCATAACATCGATTGGAGGGAACAAATACTTCGTGTCATTTGTTGATGAATTCACAAGGAAGACATGGGTATCCCTTATAAAGCTCAAAAACGAGGTTTTTGCTGAATTCAAGAAATTCAGAATGAAGGCTGAGAATCAGAGTGGTCAGACTCTGGAGATTCTAAGAACCGATGGTGGAGGTGAGTATAACTCCATTGAGTTCTGAAAGTTCTATGAGGAGAATGAAATTGAGCATGAGGCTACTGCTCCTTATACTCCTCAACACAATGGTCTTGCTGAGAGAAGAAATCGTACTTTGCTTAATATGACGAGAACCATGCTGAAGGAGAAGAAAATTCCTTACACCTTATGGGGAGAAGCTGTTGCCACCGCAACATATGTGCTCAATAAATGTCCAACGAAGAAACTGAAGGAAATAGTTCCTATTCAGAAGAGGAATGAAGACAAGCAAAGTGTTAGCCATCTGAAGGTGATTGGTTATGTATGTTACAAACACGTTCTAGAAGCAAGAAGACAGAAGCTGGATGATAAAAGCAAAGTGATGTCACTGGTGGGATACCATAGTACAAGTTCGTACAAGCTTCATTGCCCAGAAACTAATAAATTTGAATTCAGCAAAAACGTCATTGTAAAGGAATCAGAAGCTTGGGATTGGAATAAGTCTCAATCCAACTCTGGTGTGAGAACTTTTGAAGAAAAGTCAGAATTAGAAGTTTCCGAAGATGAGTCAGAAGCTGGAGAAGATTCTGAAGCTGGAGTAGACTCTGAAGGTGAGTCTGACTCTGATGGTGATTCTGACTCTGAAGGAGAATCAGAAGGTGAAGATGATTCTGATTCTGATTCTGGGAATATTCTAGACACTAAAGGTGGTCAAGATTTTGGAGGAGGTCAACCTTCTAAAGCAAGAGCTTCTGAAGGAGAAGCTTCTGAAGATAGAACTTCTGGGGTTCCAACATCTGAAGGAGATTCTGAACGAGGTCAGAGGCCTCAGAGAGTCATAAACTTCCCGAGAAGATTTTTAGAGTATGACATGCTACGAGATACTAAAATAGATTCTGAGGGAGAGGTTATTCAGTGTGCCATGGTAGTAGACTCTGAACCAGTAAGTACAGAAGACGCCCTCAAAAAGAAAGTTTGGCTGAAGGCCATGAAAGAAGAACTTGAGGCTATTGAAAGAAACAAGACTTGGAAGTTGACTAAGCTTCCAAAGGAAAAGAAACCCATCAGTGTCAGATGGATTTTCAAGGTGAAGCTAAAGCCATATGGATCAATTGGCAAACACAAAGCGAGGTTAGTAGCAAGAGGATTTCTACAGAAACCTGAGCTGGATTATTCTGAAGTGTTTGCATCTGAGCGAGACATAAAACAATCAGACTGGTGATTGCAATAGCTGCTAACAGGAATTGGCCTCTGATGCATTTAGATGTGAAATCTGCATTTCTGAACGGTCCATTACAAGAAGAGGTATACGTGTCACAACCTCCTGGATTTGTTAAAAGGAATTAGGAAGGGATGGTGTATAGATTACATAAAGTTTTGTATGGATTGAAGCAAGCGCCCAGAGCCTGGAATCTGAAGATCGATTCATTTTTCAAGGAGCAGGGGTTTCAGAAATGTAAGATGGAGTACGGTTTTTATGTTCAGCATACCTCTGAAGGCAATATGATTCTGGTGTGTCTGTATGTTGATGACATATTGCTGACAGGGAGTTCTGAATAAGATATAGCCAAGTTCAAGAAGGTGTTGATGAATAAGTTTGAAATGACTGACCTCGAGAAAATGACATATTTTCTAGGGATGAAGTTTATGTACTCTGAGAAGGGTATCATTTTGCATCAGCTGAAGTATGAACTTGAGCTTCTGAAGAGATTTAAGCTGCAGAATTGTAAGGCTGTTGTCACACCTTCAGAAACCAATCACAAATTGGATTCTGATTCTGAAGGTGAAGATGTTGATGCTACAACCTTCAAACAGTTGGTTGGTTCTCTGAGGTATCTGTGTAATACCAGACCTGATATCTCCTATGCAGTTGGAATGGTTAATAGGTTCATGAGTAAACTTAAGTGGTCCCATTACCAAGTTGCTGTCAGGATTCTGAGGTATATCAAGGGAACTCTGAAGTATGGAGTGTTATTCCCTTCTAAAAGAAAGACTAATTTAGAGTTGATGAATTACTCAGACTCTGATTGGTGTGGAGATAGAGTTGACAAGAGAAGTACTTATGGATACTTGTTTAAGTTTCTGGGATGTCCTATTTCTTGGTGTTCCTATAAGCAACCTGTTGTTGCACTATCAACGTGTGAAGCTGAGTACATCACAAGTGTTGTAGCTGCATGTCAAGCTGTATGGCTTCTGAATTTGCTGCGGGATCTGAAGATCAAAGTAAACAAGCCTCTGAAGCTGATGATTGATAACAAGTCTGCAATCAATCTTGCCAATAACCTAGTTCTGCACATGAGAAGCAAGCATATTAAGACAAAGTATCATTTTCTGAGAAATCAAGTCCAGAATGGAGTGCTAAAAGTTATGCACTGTCGCACACAGAAGCAGCTGACAGATGTTTTGACAAAGGCGATCAAGACGGATCAATTTTTCCACTTAAGGGATGAAATTTGTGTTGTTAGTTTTGAATAGGAAATACTAAATTAAGGGATAATATTGAAGGGTAATTTAGTATTTTAGTATGTTGCTTATGTGACTCTAATATTTGTGTATAAATAGACTAGTGGTAGCTGTCATTTATTTGAATCATCTTTCTTACAACTTTTGTAACGTCATTGCAAAGCAATAAATATTCTCTTATTCCTTTTATTTTCATTATTTTGTGCACTACAATATATATATATATATATATATATATATAAAATTGAGAGCTTATTATGAATTGAATCTTTGTCTCCGCTATTGTTTATCCTCCATAGCAAAATCCAAGTAACTCCCTCACACACACCGCATGTAAATTGTTCTTCATGCAAAACGACATGCAACTCCGGCTAGAAACAGGCCATGACATGTGAGGTATGCTAATCAATCAAACTCGTATAATAATTTCTGTATATCATTAACAATAATAATGGATTGTTGTTTCACCATAAAATGTAGTAAAAGATTCGACTAATATAACTCTCCGACATTGATTTCATGCATAGTATCCTATATTACACAGACACTTCTGAAAAATGACGCGTCTGTGTCCATGTTGGAATCAGACATTTATAGTGACATTTGTGATTGTGTTTAATTGATTTATTTTTTATAAATTATTATCGATATCGCTGTGTCAGTGTCAGAGTCGTGTTTGGAGTGTACGTGCTTTATAGATTGTAACTCTACTACATACAAACCAAGTTGATCTAGAAGATCAAGTTTTCATATGCAGTAAATTCATGTTAGATGGGAGTCTTGTTAACAAAAGGTAAAAGATCGATTGGCATAATAATCTCTCAACTTCCTATTTTTTAACATGAAAAAATTCCATAGAAACACTCAGTTTGTCTAAGTCGTGGGACATTTTAGAGCGTCTACTAAGGATTTATATACAATTCTTCCTCGTGATTAATTTTCATAGTCAATGCAAAGGTTCAAAGTTGATAGTAGTATTATTTGAAATTTGAAATATGAACAGTAACTTAGAAGTGGGAATCTGTTAATAAGTACCTTTAAAAAAGTTGACAAAGATTGAGGAACACGTTATACAATCTAATTATGCCATTCTTTTGTTTAATTTAGTGATAAGTGGTTACATTTTAATTAGTGATTACTCCCACTTGCTTTTGTAAACAATAGCTCACTTTGGTTGTTGTTGTTGACAAAGACACTTCACTTACTTTTTCTAATCTATTCTATTGGCAAGTTATTATTATCAATCTACTACATGGTAAATAAAACACGTTTCACCATGTGCACATTTTTTAGTAAAAAAACAAAACTATGTCCACATTTTTTAGCGTAGCTTCACTCTCTTCATCCTACACTTTGTGTGGATGTTTCAGCAAAGGTTTGTGAACTTCACTTTGTGAAGCAGAAAATGCAGAAACAATAAAAGAATAAGTGTGAAAAGAGTTCTATATTCCTCAACCAATAAAACAGTAATGATGCACTTATATACAATGTGACTAAGCTCATGAATGCTGAGCTGGAAGAAAATAAAAAAGTAACAGAAAGTAGTTACAGGTAAAGAATAGCCTACAAGAGGTGCACACTAAAATTGCTACACCATACTCCTAACACCCCTCTCAAACTGAAGAGTGAGAAGGATGCTGAACCACCTTGAGTTTGGTCTGGAGTTCTTGAAAGGCAGACGGTCCAAGTGGTTTCGTAAGGGTGTCAGCTAATTGACAACCTGCAGGAACATGTTGGATGTGCAACTTCCCAGTCACGACACGTTCTCGAACGAAATATATATCTAACTCAATATGTTTTGTTCTAGCATGAAGAACAGGATTATGCGACAAGAGGACAACACCTAAGTTGTCACAAAGCAAGGTTGGTGGAGGAATAAGAATGCGAAGTTCAGGTAGAAGAGATTCTAACCAAAGAAGCTCAGATGTGGTGTGAGCCAAAGCACGATACTCCGCTTCTGTGCTAGAACGAGCCACCAAAGACTGTTTCTTTGAGCTCCACGAAACCAAATTAGGCCCAAAGAAGATGCAGGAACCTGTTGTTGATCTTCTATCATCGGGATCACTTGCCCAATCCAAATCACTATAGGCACGCAAGGAGAACTTTGAGGGAGAAAGTGAGGGAGCCAACATAAGGCCATACTTGATAGTACCACTTAAGTATCTCAACAATCTTCTTACAGTAACCCAATGTGTATCAAGAGGGCATGACATGAACTGACATGCTTTATTGACAACAGAAGCTATATCAGGTCTTGTCAAGGTAACATATTGGAGAGCTCTAACCATAGACCTGTAGGGATGAGGATCAGAAAATTGGTTTGTACCATGTTTGCTTAACTTGCAGCTAGTTAACATTGGTGTAGGAACACCATTTGCATTTTCCATCTTTGCTCTTGTAAGGAGACCTTTGACATACTTGGACTGATTTAGAAACATGGAGCCATTGGTGCAGAATTCCACTGCAATACCTAGAAAATAGCTAGGTCGTCCCAACCTTTTTAGAGCAAACTCATGATGCAATTTGTTAATTAGTGTATGAATGTGAGCAGTGCTAGAACCTGTGATGAGTATGTTATCCACATAAACTAGAGCATACAGAATAACACCAAGTTTAGAATACACAAAAAGAAAGCTATCACACTTGGAAGTGTTAAAGCAGATATTTAGTTAATTTCTCATACCAGGCCCTTGGGGTCTGTTTAAGACCATAGATAACTTTATAAAGCTTGCACACAAGTGTTTCGTCAGAAGTCACAAAGCCAAGAGGTTGAGTCATGTATACTTTATCATGAAGAATACCATTGAGAAACACATTGTTAACATCTATCTGTTGGATATCCCATTTATATGTGATAACAAGAGTAAGAATCACCCTGATTGTAGTAGGTTTTACCATTGGAGAAAAAGTTTCAGTGTAATCAAATCCTTGTTCTTGATGAAAACCTTTTGCAACAAGTCATGGTTTATACTTATGAATGGTTCCATCAGCATTTTCTTTGATCTTGAATACCCACCTACAACCTACTTCCTTTCTGTCAGGAGGGATGGTAGTGAGTGTCCATGTATTGTTAGTTTGAAGAGCATTTTATTCATCTGTCATGGCTTTAACCCACCCAGGCTTGGTCAAGGCTTGTTTGACACTGGTTGGTTCAAATTCAGAGTGAGCTAGAAACACTTTAGGTCTTGACTTACCAGTTTTGGCCCTAGTTAACATGTGATGTGTGTTCTTAGGTAGAAGAACAATAGGCACATTTGTACCAATTGAGGGAGACAGGGAGGACTCAGAAATAGGAATACAAGATGATAAAGTGAGTTCATTGGAACAGAAAGTGGCATTATGCTCTTGAGTGGAATAGGATTATCTTAGAGGACTTGGTTGTAAGGGACCAGAAGATGTTTCAATATCAGGGAAATTATTTGTAGAGGAACCTGCTTGGTGATTATCCTCAGGATAACCAGAGGTTTCAGAGTTGAGTTTGGGTGTTTCACTAGGTACTAATTGTTGTTGTCTGACCTTGCAGGTTTTACTCTCTGTATGAGAGTCTATATTATGACTAGTAGGACTCAACCCAAGACTTGTAGTGGGAATAGGCAGATTGTGACCTGTACCAGACTGGATTAGGTTTTGACTTTTGTCAGACTGTTGTGTAGTAGGCCTATTATTATTAATAGGATGAATAGTCCTAGACTGAGACCTATTAGATTGGGGCCCTTCTGCAAAGTTTTGCCCTTGAGGATAGAGGTCAAGGACAGGATTAACACTGCTTGAATGATGTTGACTTATGAGAGGAGCTAACTGATTCTCACTAGATCTAGCCACTAGAGTGGGACCTGAGTGTGTAGCAGGGACAATATTGGGAGGACTTGATGAAGTATTGACAGGACCAGAGGAACTAGGTATAGGACCAGACAGATACCTTGTGTGTTGGGACTTTGTGGGACAAGTTTTGGGAGTAGAGTGAAATAGATGAGGAAAAGGAGATGTATGTTCATTAAAGGTGACATCCTTTGAGACATACACCTTACCATCTTTGCTCAGACACCTAAAGCCTTTGTGTTGGGGGGAAGGACCAAGATACACACACTCTTGACTTCTGAATTGTAATTTGTGTTTGTTATAGGGTCTAAGTAAAGGAAAACAGGAACACCCAAACACTTTGATTTTAGAGTAGTTAGGGTCTTTGCCATACAAAGCATGGAAGGGGGAGTTATAATTTGGAAAAGTAGAGGTAGAGAGCCTGTTGATAATGTGAACAGATGTAGAGAAACTATAATCTCAGTATTCTACAGGCAAGGAGGCATAAGCAAGCAATGTAAGTCCCATTTCAATGATATGCCTATGTTTTCTCTCTCCTGTCCCATTTTGATGAGAAGTATGAGGGAAAGTTAGCCTATGAGTGACCCCTAGTTCTGTTAAGTACTTAGTGTATATTCTAAATTATCCTCCAAAATCAGATTGAACAGACTTAATAGAGACATTGAATTGTGTTTGCACAAAGACTGAGAAAATTTTGAAAGCATGTAAACCCTCATATTTTTGCTTAAGCATGTACAACCATGTATACCTAGTATGACCATCGAAAAATGCTATGTAATATCTATAACCAGAGCTAGAAGGATTTGGGGAGGGACCCCATAGATCAGTGTATATCACATCAAAGGGTTTTTGATAAATAGTAGTAGTTAGGGGAGCATGCAGTTTGTGAGCTTTGCCAATATTACAGGAAGTACAAAAGGACTGCCTATTATTATTATTATTATTATTATTATTATTATTAGAAGAAGAAATGTTACACAACTTGAGTATAGAAGCAACAGAATTAAAATTGGCATGGCCAAGCCTATTATGCCACAAAGTATTAGTGTTACAAGTATCTATACTATGTGAATTAGAATTAGAAGCAACATAGCTATGAGCATCAGTACAAGAAACAGACTTACTGATAGAATTGAGAGACCTTGTGAGATTGATTGGCAGTTGAGGAAAGCAGTATAAGCCACTAGCCTCTAGAACACCTTCAACAATGACTTGTCTAGAAGCCTGTGATTTGATATAGCATTTATCAGGTATGAACTCAAATATAACATTATTGTCACTAGAAAACTTAGAAACAGACAATAGATTTCTAGTAATAGAGGGAACATGTAAGACATTAGCAAGGGTTAACACACAAGAGGGATTCATTTTAGAATGAAATTGGGAGGACCCTATGGCTTGTATGGTGAGAGTTTGACCATTCCCTACATAAAATTTGTTGGTTA
This sequence comes from Lathyrus tuberosus, assembly GCA_022829125.1. Taxonomy (NCBI): domain Eukaryota; kingdom Viridiplantae; phylum Streptophyta; class Magnoliopsida; order Fabales; family Fabaceae; genus Lathyrus; species Lathyrus tuberosus. Next base: position 277,828 of record JALAZF010000525.1, read on the forward strand.
CATAAGGCTTTATGTTTTGCAAGAGAAAAACATAAGGTGTTAAATGATGAGAGGCACCTGAATCTGCAAACCAAGCCTGAGATTTGAGCTCTGAAGGTAGATGATACTCTTGAGTGTATGTTGAGGTTCTGCTTGTGGTGGCCATCATAGCAACAGTTTGAGAATGTTGTAAATCTTCAGAATTGGCTTCTTGCTTGTGAGAAGAGTTATTCTTGTCATTAGGCACTTCATTTGAGGCATTGCTTGATGTGGAGGGCATAAAATTTTCATCAAATCTGTGCCAACAGGTGGTCACTTCATGTCCATACTTACCACACAATTGACAGGTTGGGAGATTACAAGTTGTATACTTGCCTCTGCCTCTAGCATGACCTCGATTAAAGCGTCCTCTGCCACGACTTGCAGGGTAAGCTCCTCTGGAGCCATTAGTGTCTTGAGAAGTATGTGCTACATTCGCTGCAACAGTGGTAGCTGATATTTCCTCACGAAATTTGTCCAATTGTGCTTCTTGTACATAGAGAAGAGCTTCAACATCACAAAGCGTATGAGGCGGCGGACAACCATACATCTGCATAACAAATGAGTTATACTCCTGAGGAAGCCCTTGCAGTATTGAATCAACTTGATCCTGTTCAGTAATGGAGTCATCAACCGCTAGAAGTGAATTAGCTACTGCTTTGATTCATAAGACATATTCAGTGATATATTTCGTTCCTTTTTTGGTGGATTTCAACTCAACTCGCAACTGCCTAACCCTAGCCTTCATTTGAGCATTAAAGAACTGGTGAATTTTATCCCAAACTTCATAAGAATGCTTGCAACCAAGAACTCTTGGCAACACAGATTCATAAATTATGGATAACAACCAGATAAATAACGCTTGATCTTGCACAATGCAAGACTCATAATCGTCAGAAATTATACCTGCAACACGATCTTGATCTGATTTGAACTTCTGCGGAATCTGCGGATTGACAACAAACTTGTGCATTTTCTGAGAAAGAATTACACCTTCAACTTGTTGATTCCAAATGAGATAGTTGTTTTCCTGCAGCTTAATCGATAGCTTTGGACCGAATCCGTTGGACGACTTGGCAGCAGCAAAAACATTGAAATTTTCTTGAGAATGCACAATATCCTTCACCACCGATTCTTAGGGGTGGAAAACGGGCATGCCCACCCCGTTTAGGCCCACCCTACAAATGCCCGCAAAAAAACGGGGCGGGGCGGGGCGGTCATAGTTGATGATGAGGGCCTAAAACCTATGCCCACCCCGCAAAAACGTGAGGGCGGGGCGGAGAAAGCCCGCGGGCACTGCACCTTTTAAGCCTAAAAATGCAAAATTTTATGTAAATGCTCGTGCCTGCAAAAGCCCGCGAAGAAAACGGGGCGGGCGGGGCGGACACATTAGAGGGTGATGGCATAAACCTTTGGCCCACCCGCACTAAAGTACGGGTAAAACGGGCCGGACCCATTTTGCCACCCCTACCGATTCTTGATTTCCTTCTGACGCCATTGTTGAGCTTGAACAAGACTGGAACTGATACAATGCAAATCACGAGTAGAGAAGAGGAACGAAAACAGAAAAACTTCGATCAAGCGGAAAAGTGCGGATGATCGATCACGCGAATGATACCATGTTAGAGATTCACTCTCTTCATCCTACACTTTGTGTGGATGGTTCAACAAAGATTTGTGAGCTTCACTTTGTGAAGCAGAAAATGCAGAAACGATAAAAGGATAAGTGTGAAAAGAGTTCTATATTACTCAACCAATGAAACAGTGTTGATGCACTTATATACACTGTGACTCAGCTCATGAATGCTAATAAAAGAGTAACAAAAAGTAGTTACAGGTAAAGAATTACCTACAAGAATTGCACACTAAAGTTGCTACACCATACTCCTAACAATATCCAATCCTTCCTCGCGATTAATTTTCATAGTCAATGCAAAGGTTCAAAGTTGATAGTAGTATTATTTGAAATTTGAAGTATGAAGAGTAACTTAGAAGTGGGAATCTGTTAATAAGTACCTTAAAAAAAGTTGACAAAGATTGAGTAACACGTTATACAATCGTATTATGCCATTCTTTTGTTTAATTTAATGATAAGTAGTTACATTTTAATTAGTGATTACCCCCACTTGCTTTTGTAAACAATAACTCACTTTTTTGTTGTTGTTGATAAAGACACTTCACTTACTTTTTCTAATCTATTCTATTGGCAAGTTATTATTATCAATCAACTACATTGTAAATAAAGCACATTTCAACCATATACACATTTTTTAAGTAAAAATAAAAAATAAACAAAATCATATCAACATTTTTTAGCCTTAGCTTCAAATTATTCAAGTTATGTCGTTATGTAATTATCAACCATGAGCAACACATTCTCAATTGTTTAATGTCAATTTGATCAAAAGAATAATAACTAGTTCAATGGTACAAATTATAAGTACCAAACAAAACAACATAAAATTTAATCAAAATTCTCAATATATTTTTTCCTTGCAAGAGTCTTAGGAAAAAAACATGTCTTCTCTAAGGTCCACTATGTCATACAACTCTAAATCAAACTTTGATGAACTTAGATGGGTGATTCATATCCGAAAAACCCTTGAAGAAGAATTCGAAGAAGAAGATGGTGAATTATCTGTAACAATTTTCAATGTGCCAAAGCTTCTTATGGCTAGTGATCCAGATTCATATGTTCCACAACAAGTTGCAATTGGTCCTTACCATTATTGGCGACCAGAACTCTATGAAATGCAAAGTTACAAGCTTGCAGCAACAAAAAGATTCTTAAAATCATTACAAACTCTCAAACTAGACAAACTTGTTGACCAATTGACAAAGTTTGAACAAAGGGTTAGAGCATGTTATCACAAATACTTAGATTTGAACGGCGAAACGATGGTGTGGATGATGATCGTTGATGCATCGTTCTTACTTGAGTTACTTCAAATTTATGCAATGCAAGAAGGTGTAACGAAAAGGGTAGTTTCGTCAAGTATGTCACATTTGGTGGATTATGCTGGAAGAAAATCAGCTCATAATGCAATGTTGAGAGATATTGTGATGTTAGAGAATCAAATTCCATTATTTGTTCTGAGAAAATTGCTCGAGTTCAAATTTTCGTCACTTGAAGCTGCCGATGAAATGTTGATTTTCATGTTTATAGGTTTGTTTAAACAAATTTCACCTTTTAAGATGATTGAAGAGTTTCCCGACATTAAAGTCTCTGAAAGTGCGCATTTGTTAGATTTCTTTTATGACATGATTGTCCCTAAATTAGAATCCAAACATGATATTGCTATTGATGTTGAGATTCATGAAGAAGAAGATGAACAAGATCACAAAGGAGATGATGAAAATTCAAAAGGTGAGTCTAGTTATGTGAAGCAATCATTCAATGAAATTTGGAAGATTCTTTCAAAACTTAACAAAGGACCTATGCAATTACTAAAAAGGGCTCTTGTATCAAAACCTTTGAAAGTTCTTGTCAAGTTTCCATGGAAAATCATAACCAATCTTCCAGGAGGTAAACTTCTAAAACAACCTATTGAATATTTATTTTTCTCTAAAGAAAAAGGTGATGAAGAAAATCAAGAAAATGAAACTTCTAGTACTTTTATCAACAAGCCACCTTTGATTGAAGAAATCACTATTCCTTGTGTTAAAGAACTCATCAATTCGGGGGTTCGATTTTTTCCAACGAATGATGGAACCATATCAAGCATTAACTTTGATGACAAAACAAGAATATTTTACCTTCCTATAATCGGTTTAGATGTTAATACCAAAGTTTTTCTAAGAAATTTGGTTGCATATGAATCATCGGTCGGATCGGGACCGTTGGTTATAACGCGTTACACAGAATTGATGAATGGAATTATAGATTCGGAGGACGATGCAAAGATTCTAAGAGAAAAAGGGATTATTTTAAATCACTTAAAGAGTGATAAAGAAGTTGCTAACATGTGGAATGGAATGAGTAAGTCGTTGAGATTGTCAAGGGTTTTGTTCCTGGATAAGACTATTGAAGATGTTAACAAGTTTTATAATAGTAGAATGAAGGTGAAAATGTGGAAATTTATGAAGTCCTATGTGTTTGGTTCATGGCAGATTTTAACATTTTTAGCTGCAATTTTCTTGTTGCTTTTGATGGCAGTGCAAGCTTTTTGCTCAGTTTATACTTGTAGTCGTTTCTTTGAATCAACACTAGAACAAAGTGATTGATTCAAATGAAGTGTTTTTTTTTATATACTTTTTTTTTCTTGTTTTTGTTGCTTTTTATTATTGATTGATTCAAATTAAATTGTAGTTATGTGATAGATTTGTTCATGCAAAAATTTGTGAATGAGTGTGTTTTTACATTTTATGAATGATGAATAATATAGAAAAGTAATTTTAGATCACTTAAACATTTGCTGATATATATCTCACGATTGAAGTTACGAGATAAGCTTCTCAACAACTCTGATATTTTATCCGCAACTCGCTAGTAATGTATTGTAATATATTACTTTAATAAACATCTACCATGCATTTCTTTACTTTAACCAATTATTAATTTATTATTATAAATACTTGACTAATTTTTAATGATATTCTAATTGGGTCTGGTTTTTTTTTAATTATTATTATTATTATTATTTTTTTTTTTTTAGTTTTAAAAAAGATTTTAGGCAAAAAAAATACTAACACATTTTATAAAAATTAAAAGATTAATTTTGAGATCGAGTAACATACATATATATATTTTTGAAAATTAAAGTATAATCAAAATCAGTTAGTTTTTCAAAAAAATATATCTAGAAATGATTTTTTCGAAAAACTATTTAAAATAGTTTTAAATTTAAGTGATTTTTGTTGTGAAAATTTTGATATATAATTTTTTTTAATAAAGCCAAGAAATATCTAAAATAAAATTTTATGAAAAACAATTTAAACCAATTTTCATTTGACATTTAAAAAAAATTCTTTGCAACTTTTTTAAAATAAAAATTAAAATATATATTTTTATAAGCAAAGAGATATCAATGACATTAAAGAATTACAAAAGGTACTCAATTCAAAGAAACAAAGCAATATGCCACCAACAAAAGAAAAATTAAGTGAGAGCCAAAAAGCAAGACATCATGTCTGCACACCACTCCTCTCCCCCAAAGTCTCACTCAAATAACCAGCATCTTTCGCAGAAAAACAATGACCAACATTCCACACCCAGCTATTGTCATCCATGTGTAGGGATGTAAATAGATATTTATGGGGACGGATATTATAATATCTGTATCCGCCCCATTGGATAAATATGATATCCATATCCGTCCCATATTCATGTGGATATCCGTCAAGCGGGTAATTCGCAGGTTTTGCGATATCCGTGGATATTTACAGATATCCATAGATAATAAATTTTTATATTTTAACTTCTTTTAAAGACACAAAAAGTTATTATCAAATAACATCGATACAATTCACTCTTAATTTAACAATAAAATTTCATCACATTAATTTTCTTCTTATTCATCAAAACATAATTAAATCCAAACATAATATCCATACATTTCATTTTTAACCAAACCAATAAAAGATATTGTGATTGTGAGTTATGATGGAAGAGCAGATGATAAAGGAGTAGGGAGGGAGACACTGGTTTGATAGAGGAACGACGACACTAGTTTGTTGGACTACGAAATTATTGAAGTGATATATAAAATAATGAAGAGTTTAAATATGAAATGACTAATCAAATTTGAATGAAATGTGAAAAGTTTTCTTTAAAGAAAATTTGAAAAAAAGAAAGAAATATAAGAAGATAAATTGTTTTTTAGAAGATGAAAAGTTAAGGTATAATATATTAATAATATTTAAATGATTTTTATAAATTATTAATGGATATGGATATTCGCGGGTACGGATATCATTAAACCCATATACATATTCATTAACAAACGGGTATTTAAATATCTATTTATTTTATCCGTGGATATCCATTAAACTATCTGTTCCATATCCGTGACGGATTTTATCCGCGGATATCCGCGGGTATGGATTTTTTTGCCATCCCTATCCATGTGATTTACTTTATTAGATTTAGGGCGTATCTGTTTTAACTTTAAAAAAATGAATTTTTTTTTTGTATTTTTAAAAATGAATTTTGACAATTCATTTTTTAAAATATTACAAGTTTCTTTATTTTTATTTTCTTTAAATTGTAAGATTAATTTTGACATCATATAACATAAACATACATTATTGAAGATCAAAACATAGTTGAAATTTCAATTTAAAAAAAAAATTGTATCTCAAAAATGATTTTTATTAAAAACTATTTGAAATAGCTTCAAAATTAAGTGATTTTTTGAAATTTTAATATCCAAAATTTTTTTCGATTAAATGTTAATATATCTAAAATAACATTTTAAGAATAATTATTCAAACCAAATTTTTATTTGAAGCTTTTATAAAAAAAATTCTTAGTATATTTTTTTTCCATAAAATTATGGACCAGTTTGTTTTAACTTTACAAGTTTTTTTAAATTTGTTTTTTATAAATTAAAAGACTAATTTTGACATTCTATAACATAAATATACAATATTAAAGATCAAAACATAGCCAAAATCATAATGTTTTTAAAAAAAGTTGTATTTCAAAAATAATTTTTATGAAAAGCTATTTGAAATAGGTTCAAAATTAAGTGGTTTTTAGAAATTTTGATATCCAAAATTTTTTTTCGATAAAATGATGAAATAACTAAAATAACTATTCAAACCAAATTTTCATTTGAAGTTTTTATGAAAAGTTTATTTGTAAATTTTTTTTGGCTTGATACCCTTTTTGGTCCTCTAACTATAGGGGTGGGTCCAATTTGGTCCTCTTTCTTTTAAAAGTTCCATATTGGTCCCATACGTTAATAAATAGTTTCATAGTAATCTTTTCCGTTAAATAAAGGCTAACAGTGTTAAAAATGGTGATGTGTCATTTGACTTGGATTGTTTGTGTAGCACAGTCAGCATCTTCTTGTTCGTTGAATCTGAAACTAATATAAATCCACCCCCAATTGGAAACCCTAGATTTCAAAATCCCCAAAATTAACCAAGTTGAAAGGAGAATCCTCTTCCAATAATGAGTTCTGGGCGCGTTTCGTCTTCCTCTTCAAGAACCCGCGTCGATTCGCAAGTGTATACCAATTTTGGGAAAGTCATGTGTGGTTGTCGAGACCTTGTTGTACTTCGCAAGGCAAGAACCGTCCAAAATTACGGAAAGCTATTTTGGGGTTGTCAACATTTTAAGGTAACCTTCTATCTCAAACACATTCATTCCATCCCGTACATCTTCACCGTTCTGACTACACTGCATATTTGTACAGGGACACACGAATGTCGGGTGCGGTTTTTTTGAATGGTTCTATGATGATTCTAGAGATGACAAGGAGGAAAGCTTAAGGAATCTGCAATGGAAGATTGAAATGCAATTTAAAGAGATGGAAGAAGGCAAAATAGAGTTGGCAGAGGCAAAAAGAATGGTTGAAGTGTTGAGTGAAGCTTTGAAGAACACAATGAAATGGAAGATGATCTGGAAGTGCTTGTGTTTTACTGTGTTATTTGTTTTAGTGGTTAAGTTGTTGTGAATTTTGGAACATATGTTGTTAGTTGTTGTAGTTTCTATTTTATCAGTAGTTGCTAGTTTATCAGTTGTTAGTTTTCTTGGTTAGTTGTTCTAAAAGTTGCTGACATAATTTTGTACCAATGGTCTGAGTAAAAGAGTAGTGTTGTTACCATATTTTAGTGTCATTGCAAAATTGTAGTGTTATTGCAAAATTGTAGTGTTATTTTTGTACCAATGGTTTGATGTTAACAGATTTGTAAATAGAGAGTTTGGTGTTAACAAGTTTGGTTCAAACAGGTTTGTTAACAGTTGACATTTAGTGCAAAATGTTAACATTTTGTACACTAAATATGAAACAGTTTTGAACATATTTGTACAACCTAAATGTTAACATTTTTTACACTAAATAAGAAACAATTTTGAACATATTTTGTACACTAAATGTTAACATATTTATTGCACAGAAATTTGTTGCACAGAAGGTTTGGTGTTATCAAATCTGTTGCACAGAAATTTTACATTTTGTACACCAAACTTGTAACCACATGTGTACACTGAATATGAAACAATTTTGACACCAGTTTAACAGAAGTATCAGTAGGATTACACAAAATAACAGAAGTAGCAGTAGCATTACACAAAATAAGAGAAGTAGAGGTAACATTACACAAAATATCAATACAAAATAGGAACCATTGTACACCATAAGTACTTAGTTTACACCATTACACATATTATCAGAACTTCTACACAAATGCTCAGTACACAGAAGACATGATTACACAATACAACACAACCTATAGACTCTAAGAGGATTTCTTTAGAATGTTCCTTTTAGTTGGTGTGGTCCTCCTAGTAGTAGGACCCACTGCATTCTGTGATGCACTCAATCTGGTGGTGGGTCCTCTTGAAAGTTGTGTTGGTCTCTTAAAAGGTAACTTGTTCTTAGCTTGTGTTGTAGTCTTCTTCTTAGTTGTCTGAGATGTCTGAGTTGCCTGAGTTGCACTTGACTGAGTAGTCTGAGTAGCCTGAGTTGCCTGAGTTTCCTGTGATTCTTGTTGTGCCTGTGATGCGTGTTGTGCCTGTGATGCTTACTGTGACTGTGATGCCTGTTGTGTTGCAGTGGTTTGAGTTGCATGTGGTGGTTGAGCCATCTGACATGTTAATTTGTTGTGCCCAGTTTGTCTGCACCTAGTGCACCTCACTATCATACCAGTTTTCCTGATTTTCCTATCTGAACCATCAATCTCACCCTGTTCTCTACTCCTATCAACTCAAAATACGACCACCTATCAACATCTACCTGTAATTCATTACATTTACCCCCACGTAATTCGTTTTATCATAATCAATAAATTCCCCACTATGATGAATGCTGAGAGTAATCATTTCTTCCATTTGAACCTAATATCATAAACAAACGGAAATTTTATGAAAGGAACATCACAAACCCTAGTTTTAACCTAATATAAAAAACAAACAGAATCTTTACGAAAGAAAGGAACATAACAAACCCTAGTTTTAAAAAGGGGGCCACAAACCCTAGAGTTCATAAAACTCACGTTCTACAATCTACACACAAACCCTAGACTACAGAAAAGGGAACAAAAGGATCATAAAAAACCCTAATTTTAAAAAGGGTGCCACTAACCAGGATAATGATTCGTCTTCAATCGTATGCTATGTCTGGGATGCTTTGTATTCGTCTTCAACCTCAATCGTCTGCTACGTCTTCGTCTTCTACCTAAATCGTCTTCGTCTTCTACCTCAGATGCTATGTCTTCTCTTCTAGGGTTTAGTGAAAGAACTGAAATGACTTAGAAATTTTTTCCCACAATTCTAAATTCAATAATATAACACCGCGCCACATCTCCATTCAGTAACATACACATCAGCAAATCCATTCCACGTCAACAACATTTTAAGTGAAATTTTAACTTTTCTAACGGCTAGGACAAACGTGGACCTATTTAATAACGTATGGGACCATTTTGGAACTTTTAAAAGAAAGAGGACCAAAATGGACCCACCCCTATAGTTAGAGGACCAAAAAGGCTATTAAGCCAATTTTTTTCCACAAAATTATGTTACACTATAAAAATTATTTTTAAAAAAAGTCAAAACAAACGGACCCTATATTGCATATAAAAATCATTTTAAAAAAAGCAAAACAAACAGCCCTTACTCCCACCGATATTCCAAGAAAAGAGAAAGGAAAATATCCAATCCCACATGATAAGAAACTAGCAATGGATTGCATGGAATCTTCTTTCAAGTTAATTCCACAGAGCTTGCTCTTAAAGAGATTTACATGAAGACCATATGTCATTTCAAAGCCCCTCAGGATAGACTTTAAACTCCATAAATTATTTCACGAACTGTCACATATTATCATAGTATCGTTTACAAATTGTAAAAACTCAGACACGCTATGGTCATTAACTTTGAAGCCTTGAAATTCTCCTAAAATTATAGCATTACTCAATAAACCAACCAAGCCTTCTGTAACCATAAGTATGAAAGGGGAAAGAGGATCTTTTTGTTAGAAGCCTCACTAAGTTTGGAAGTCTTCAGTTGAACTCCTATTAACAAGAACTGAAATGGTACTATTAAAAACTAAAGCCTCCAGGCACTTGTTCTAGTTGTTGCCAAAGCACATTCTCTTCAAAACATACCTAAGATAGTCCCACAAATCGTAGTTGTAGGCTTTTTTGAAATCGACATGCACCAAGAAACACTCCTTATTGAACCTCTTCACATAGTCCGCCACTTCATTGACCACCAACATTCCATCAAGCATCTGCCTCTGAGATATTAACGCAGATTGGCAAGGAAATATCGACTTACACATCACTTTCTTAAGCCCCATGGCCAAGATTTTTGAAATTATTCTATAAAGACTTCCCACTAAAAAATTGGTCTGAAATATTCAACCTTTTAAGGGTTACCTGATTTTGGAATCAAGACTAAAAAAGAGACAATCACCACTTTTGGCGGAATATCATTAAAATAGAATTCATTCATAAAGTTTGATATATCATCTTTGAAAATTTTCCAACAAATCATGAAGAAACCTAGATTGTAACCGTCTAGCCCAGAGCTTTTTTCGTCGTCTCCACTCCACACCACCTCCTTAATTTACTCTAGCAAGAAAGGAGCCTTAAGCCCATCTCTCTCAGCCTCATTCAACTTATTGAATTTCAAACAATCTAAAAAGGGTATACTATAAACCTCCTCTTGAAATCTAGACTCAAAATGATCCTTCACTACCTTTAAACCTCCTTAATTTACTCTAACAAGAAAGGAGCCTCAAGCCCATACCTCTCAGCCTCATTCAACTGATTGAATTTCAAACCATCTAAAAGGGGTATACTATAAACCTCCTCCTGAAATATAAGCTCAAAATGATCTTTCACTACCTTTTAACCTCCTCAACTTTACTAATATTGACACTTTTAGTGTTGAGACCTTAGATGTTGTTTCTTTTAAGTCTTTTCTTCATAACATTATGGAAAATTTTGGAATTGGAGTCTCCTTCTCACAACCACTTAAGCCTTGATTTTTACCTTAACATATTATCTTTGTTGTGTAAATATTGCCACATTTTAGTGAAATCCCTTCTTCTCCTTTCAGCCATATCACAAATAGCACTGGCATAATCAGATGCCACCATGTCTAACTCCTCTAGCTCATTCACTACCCCTTCCACCTTCAGGTCTAAGAATCCAAACAACGCTTTATTCCATATTTTAAGGTTCTCCTTAAGGATTTTTAATTTCTCTTTAAGAACAAAAGCAGCTTTACCTTGAACCCTAGAAGAAGTCCAAATCTTCTCCATAAACGACATAAAATCAGGATGCTCCAACCAACAACTGAAGATCCATATAGGACAATGGTCTGAAAGATTACTCTTACCAACAACTTATCCCTCCACTTTCCATTTATCAATAAGACCTTTGGATAAAAAGAATATATTCAAGCGACTCATAGAACTACCATCCATATTGAACCAGGTGAACTCATTCCCAAGGAAAATAACATCAACTAAGTCAAGGATTTCAATGAAATCAATGAATTCCAATAATTCTCTTTTTCTAACTTGTTTGCTTAAACCTTACTCTCATTCTCCTTATTGATTGCATTGATATCTCCAACAATACATCATTCAACTCCACTGAATGTACTTTTAAACGCACTTAAATTATTCCACAGTTGCTCTTGTTGTGAATAAAGCATGAGGAGTAAACTGACAATAAACAAAGATAAGCCACACCAGAAAACATTTATTCCCACGAAACCCTCACATACAACGCTGAATTTTAAATCGAAAATGCCTGCTTTCCACATAATTAGCAAGCCCTCAGATCTTTTTTGCGCACTTTTAGTTATTCACTCCACAACTTTGCTACCCCATAAAGAGTACACCTCTTCCTCATCCACCTTTTAAAGGTTCGTTTCCTACATCAAACAAACATTAAACAACCCCTTCTTTATTAATTGGTTAAGGCTCATCCTCTTAATAAAATCACCACACCCCTGAATATTGTAAGAAATAATATTCATCAGAAACATTTTGAATTCACACGCTTCTTACACATTCCTTCCAAATCCATAGCTTATAAACCTTTGATTGCTTCAACATGAATATAATCATCTTCGACCCCTCTAATCCCAAGTTCTCCCGCCTTGGCCCAAATTTTTGAAGCAACATCTTCACCCTTATTTGACAAAAATATTTTGTTTACCTGAGCAATATCAGAGTTTGTAGTTGACTCACAACATACGTATGAGCCCCTAGAGAACAATTCCTTCAGATCATCTGAATTTAACACAGAAGATGATATTTGAGACCTCAAATCCTCACCTACAAGACTGAAGTTGAGATGAAAAAAATGGCGACTTTACACATAATTAACAAGCCTCATATGTTCCATGCGCCTTATTAGATGCCTATTCCATATCATTTCTACCCCATAAAGAGCACACCCCTTCCTCATCCACCTTTTGAAGCTTCAATTCATGTAGCAAACAAACTTAAAAAACCCTTCTTGATTAATTGGCGAAGGCACATCCTCTTAACATAATTACCACACCCCTGAATGTTATAAGAAACAATATTTATCAGACACATTTTGAATTTGGATTATTCTTACGTCTTTTTCCCTGTCCCTAACTTTCAAACCTTTGATTTCTCCAAAATCCACACCAGTTCTCCAATTTTCAATCATGGTTGGCAATGGATCTCATTTCCAATATCATGACATTTATAATAATGTTTAAATTACCCTACAAAACCATCCTTTCAACTTACCCTTTTACTTTTTACCCATTAAAGGTACCGATGTTGTTTTGGGTGTGGCTTGTTTGTGTACTCCAAGGCCGATACACGCAGACTTCTCAATTCCCTTCATCATATTTACCTAAAATAAAACATCCATCACTATAAAGGGTGATCCTAAATCGCAGCCCACACATACAAGATTTCACAAACTATGCCAACTAATTCATAGAAATTCCATTGCCTCCCTCCACTTCACAAACTTTCAAATTATTCACTCTACAAATGAACCTACTATTCCAATCCTTGAAAATCTACCTACTAATTTTCCACTTGAAATAGCTACATTTATCAATAAATACCATATTGTCTTCCAAGGTCTACATGGAATACTACCATCAAGACCACATGATCACCATATTCACCTCCTTCCAAACACACCACTCATAAATGTAAAACCTACCACTACCCTCACTACCAAAAAGAGGCCATGACTTCTATAATACAAGAAATGTTAAGGGAAGGAATCAACATTCCTAACAATAGTCCATTCTCCTCTCCAGTCCTATTAGTGAAAAAAAGATGGGACCAAGATATTTTATATAGACTACAGGGCCCTAAATGATGTTACAATTAAGGATAGGTTCCCCATTTCCACAATTGACGATGAGCTACAGGATGGACTGGATAATGCATCAATTTTTACAAAAATAAATTTGCACTCGTGCTATCAATAAATTAAAGATACTTTGGAAGATACACATAAAACTGCTTTCAGGACTTTCAATAGTCACTACGAATTTATCGTAATTCCATTTGGGCTTACAAATGTCACATCCATATTTCAATAAGCAATGAATGATTTAGTATTTATTTACTTGAAATAGTTTGTTCTAGTTTTTTCTTATGATATCTTGATTTACAACTCAAATTGTAGTGATCAGTTAGTCTATTTATAGATTGTTTTTAACTTGTTAGAGTCACATATTTTTGTTGCCAAATTATCTAAATGTGTTTTTTCAGTAGATAAGGTTAACTATTTATGTTATGTGATATCTATTGCGGGTATTGCTCCATATCCAGAAAAGATGCAGGCAATTTTGAATTGGTTTGAACCTCATTCGCTCATGGCTCTTAAAAGGTTTGTTAGGACTCACCGGATTTTATAGATGCTTTGCACGCAACTACGCCACGTCGCCACCCTTGCCGCTCCATTAACGATTTATTGTGTTCTATTAAATTTTCATGGAGTAAAGAGGCTACTCTAGCCTTTATAGAATAAAAAAACAAATGATCGACATGTCGGTGTTGGCCATGCCAAACTTTACAAAAATATTCATTTTGGAGATAGATGCTTCTGGTGTAGCCATTGGTGCAACTTTGTTCTAAGACGGTCACCCGTTTTCTTCTTTAGTAAAAAAATATGTCAAAGAATACAAGTTGTCTCGATGTATGTGCGAGAGGTGTATGTTGTAAGAAAAGTGGTCAAGAAATTGCGTTAGTATCTCATTGATCAAAATTTTCATATCTATAGTGATCAAAAGAGTTTGAGAAACATATTGCTTCAAAATATTCAAACACCATAACAACATAAATGGGCTTAAAAGTTACAAGGATTTAACTTTGAAATTTTTTACAAACTTGGAAGATTGAATCTGGTTGTAGATGCCTTGAGCCAAAATTTCAGTGAAGATGAAACCTTGCTACTAGATATATCTTTACCAGTACTAGATCTTGTACACAGACTCCAACAATATTACACATTAAGCAATACTGACAAAAAGTTAGTAGAAGAGAAAGAACAAAAAAATGATGGGCACAATTGGTATAAATTTTCAAAAGGCTAGCTATATTTCAAAGAAAATTATTTGTACTAGATCTCATGAATCTTCGAAAGACTCTCATGCATGACCATCATGTTAGGAATATCGGTAAAGATGAATGGATCCAGGTCTAAATCTCGACTGATGTCACTTTCCTTAAAATTATTTCAAGCACTCTCTTGTATGTCTTAGAGTTGGAACGCAGAAATACCCAGGATAATCCAGCCTTATATCGAATTTGCACAAGAACGACGAAAAGTCAATTTGTAGCGAAGATTGTTTAGAATTTGTACAAGAGGATTTTGTTGGTTGCAGAATAGAGCAAGCAACAAAAATATTTATTTTTGGAAGAATTCCCTCCGGGATTTATGTCGTGTCCACAGAGATCGGTTCGAGGGAAAGAATGTCATTCGACAATCTCTCGCGTTAATGAGTTTGGGTTTAAAATGGGTTTAACAGTAAATGCGAGAAATAAAACTATTGAACATAAAAAGAATTCATTCTTTGGAGAGTGTAGAACTCTCGAGTTTACATTTCATCTACACTATCAAATACTCAAACTCACTACTCAGTTGCACGCAACCTAAATCACTCGTCAACATTATCACGTATCGCTCACGTAAGGTCTGAATTGTGAATGATGTCACTTTCCTTAAAAGTATTTCAAGCACTCTCTTGTATGTCTGAGAGTTAGAACGCAGGAATACCCAAGATAATTCAACTTTATATAAAATTTGCGTAAGATCGACGAAAACTCGATTTGTAGCGAAGAGTGTTTGGAATTTGTGATTTGATTTTCTGAATTTTTGAATGAAGTATTTATAGGCCATGTATGTGTTATTTTACAAGGTTGTGACCCTTGATAAAACTACACATTTTAACCAAAAGTTGCATTATTTCCAAGCATTGCCAATGTTCATTCCGCTGCAACACTTCACGAAGTGTTGCTTCTCTTCGAATTCCTAATCATTTATTGGCATTTAATCACTTCCACTTTTCATGTCATTTTGGAACACAACCATGGGCATTTATTGTTCATAAATTACAATACATCACAGCACACAAACTACGTACCACTCTGGTGTTGAGCAAATTATTGTTAGACTAATGATTTCCTTCTTTTGGCCAAACCTATATAAAGATGTAAAGTACTTTGCTAAGCACTGCTCAACATATCAACACAACAAACATCAACCACAAAAGAAAAAGGGATATTATAACCACTACCAATACCAAACCAAGTTTGGAAAGAACTCACAATGGATTTCATAACACATCTTTCTAATTTGTTATGCCACACTTTGATTTGGGTAATCCGTGGCTGCCTCGCAAAGTACGCCCATTTTGTTACTTTACCCACAAAGTTCTCTGCTACTGACCTTGTCTCGGGCTTTCGGCCGAGATATTCCGCCTCCATGGATTTCCAAAGTCCATCCTTTCAGATCAAAATACATTATTTCTCAGCACATTCTAGATGGATTTTTTTTAAATATAGGGTACAACACTCAAATACAACACAACATATCATCCAAAAACTGATAAACAAACCAAAGTGTTAAATCGATGTTTTGAAACATAACTTAGATGTTTTGCTAGTGATGATCCTCAACACTAGTATAAGTTCTTACACTTAGATGATTTTTTTTAAAACTCTTCCTTTCATTCATCTATAAAAATGTCTCCCTTCTTTGCGTTAAATAGTCTCCCTCCACCAACCATCCCATACTTTATTTTAAGATCTGCAACAATGGATTCTCTTCTTAACACTCTAAAAAAACAGAGCAGAAATTTTGACTTTGTTAAAATAAAACCTAACTAAAAACAGACTACATATGGAAACTCAAGAAAATATGAAAATATTAGATTTTACCTTTGAAGTTGTAGACTTGGTCCTTCTTCGGTTACAACCTTATAAACAACAAACTGTAAATCAACGAGTCTCCCAAAAATTATCCAAAAGTTTTTTTCGGCCTCTTTGTTGTGAAAAATTTGATTGGAAAAACGGCTTATGAACTGGATCTACCACCTTCTACAAAAATACACCAGGTAATGCATGTTTCTTTGTTAAAACCTTATTGTGGTGAAGATAAGAACACTAACTTTACCTTTTTGCCATTGAAAATAAGAGATAATATTTTTGGACGGTAAGAAACAAAATGTAGGACAATCCAAAACTTTTCACAGTCAGGATCAGGGAGATAAAGTTAGATTTTGGGATACTTTTATAGTAGAAGAAGAGAGTAAAATTTGTGCAAGCACTAGCAATAGGTGTACTTATAGATAAATTTACTAAGTCACTTAAATTTCCCTAATATGAACAAGAGAAAAAAATTCACTACCAATCGAGTCTCAATTGCAACCATTGTACTTCCCTCCGTTTTATGATGATTGACCTATTTGGAATAATAAGGTATCCTAAAATAAATGACCAACTAGTGGGAGACCCGTGCATTCGCACGGGTACTGGTATAGTATGCGCATTTTTTTCAAATCATAATAAAAAATAAATAAATAAATTTAAATTTTCAACCAAAAAAAGTTATTATTTTTAAAATATATAATAAATTAGTGCCTATAATCAACAACGAATTTGATCCCGTATATAAATATTAAATTTGTTTTGATATTATTTATATATTTGAATCTATATAAAAATATTTGAATCTATATAAAAATATTTGAATCAACAAAATATATTTTTAGGATTTTTTAATATTTATGAATGACACAAATTTGTCCCATAAAATATTTACATAAAATTATATATTAAAAAAATAAATTAGTATAATTATTAAATATAAGAGATGAAAGGTAAGTAACAATATCAATAATAATATAATTAAAAAATATATTGAAACTTGTATTATTTGTATTATATAAATGAAATGTTTAAGTTTTTTTAACAAATAAGACAATTATGTTATACCCGTGCATTCGCACGGGTATCGGTTGTTACACGCATTTGTTTTACAAATACAATTAAAAAAAATAGAAAAACAAAATTATTTAACCAAGAAAATTTATTATTTAAAAAATAATATTTTTATTAAATTTTTAGCATAAATATAATTATTTCATATATACTCGAATATTTGGATCAATTATGAAAATATTAGTTTTGTTTTTTCATTATTTATAAAAATATTTATGCAATCATTTAGTTTTTTTAAAATTAACTAATAACATAGTATTTGTAAATATTGTTGTAGTTGTATAAATAAATTTTAGTAAATTAAATAAATATATTTTGCCATAAGAACAACAAAATTGATTTATCATAAGAATTTATTATTTTTAAAACAAAGACATGTTTTGATTTATATACAGATCATATATATAATTTTATATACAAATATTTTGATGAATCATATATTTTTCCTTATGTAAATATTAATTTTTTCCATTATTTATAAAAATGTTTATGCAATTATTTAGTTTTATAAATATCAACTAATAACATAGTATTTGTAAATATTATTTTAATTGTATAATTAAATGTTAGTAACATCGATAAATACATTTTGCCCGTATTTGAACTCATATATTATTTTAAATATATTTACATTAATTTGTTTTAATTATACAAAAAATTTAATGACACGTGAGTTCGCACGGATTCTGGTTTGGATACTCATGTGTTTGCACGGATACTGATGTGTTACGCACATTTGTTTCTAAAGAATTAAATATACAAACCCTCTGCAATGTTAGCGAGTTTTCAATTTAGCCCCTGTAAAATTTTTTTTTTTAAACACTCCCTCTTAATATCCAGATTCCCTCACTTAGGCCTCTGATTGCCACATTGCAGCAAAGATTTTTTCTTATTGCTTCCGTGGCAGTCCACGTGGCATTTTTAATATTTTTTTTTTTGTTTTTTTATCTTAATTTCTTTCTAAATATTGTTTTTATTTTTTTTTTTCGTTTTTTAATATCTTAATTTTTTTATTAGTTTTTTTTTTTAATTTTTTACCTTTTTATATATTATATATATTTATATTAATTTTTTTTACTTACTTTTTTATTAATTTTTCAGGTTTTCTTAAATTTTTTTTATTAATTTTTTTTATGAAATTATATTAATTTAAATTAACTATTAAAATGTTAAATTTGGGCTTAAAGCTCAATATTTTTATGGAAATCCAAGACATGAAATTTTACAATGTGTTATGTATAAGAGATATATAAACTCTTTCATTTGGTAAAAAAATTTCAATGTGGGACTCAAAGCAATGTTATTATTGTTAGATAACAAGCATTAACATAAGACCAAATAACATACTATAACCAGATGCTGCACTTTTATCATTCCACCTCTCCCAATGCTTAACTTGTTTCCTCTATTCTCCCAATGCCACAAACATCAAGAACTATTTTGTTAAATCAAGTGCAATAAATAGTTATATGAGGAACTATTGCTACTGCTCCAAGATAATGCAGGTAATACATTATTACATGTAAAACTCTTCTAATATTTACTTATTTGTGAAGATGTACTTATAAGCAACTATGAGTTTACGAAGAAACTTAATGAGATGACTGATTCCGAACTTATATGAGAAATTATTATTGTAAAACTCTTCTAATATTTACCACTGTAGATTTCAACATCAAAACTAAAAATGACTCAAACTAACAAATGGCACAAGAAAATTTTGGTAGAACATAACACCAAAAAACTGCTAATGGAAACACACTTATGAAACAAAAACCATATTAGAAGGAATAGAATAGTGATGTAGCAAAACCAAAAAATAATTGAGTGAAATTCTAATAAGAGAGTTAGGTAAAACACGCTGTCATTTTCAAGTTATTGGTTCATGAGATGTTTCTACCCATGTTGTAAAAGCACATGCAAAGACAGCAATCAGATTACATAAACCAGGAGAACAAGTTGCATTAATATGTCTTTTAAACAGGAGTAAGGTGACTGCATGGTATGGTAAAAAAAGAAACCAACCATTCCTTCCTTTTTTTCTCTGTTTTTTACTAACAGAAGTGGTTTCAAAACAACGTGTGCAGCACCTCCACTTTAGATTTACTATAATTTAACCATGAATATACACCACTCATCAAAACCATATTTCAAAAGTAAACTTCTCAAAACCAGATTTCAGAAGCAAATGATCCAGTGAGAGCAAGGATTAGCAGTGGTGTTTTGGCGAGGAAATAGTAAGGGATGGTGTGTCTAGTTGTTTGAGGGAGAGAGAAGTAGATGTGTGTTTGAATTTGTAAACCAATTGTGCAGGTTGCCTGTGTTAATATTGTCCTCTTCGAAAATGGAAGTAGATAAATAAGTGTTTATATATTTATCTTTGACACTAAAATTCAAAAGAAGAATAAATGGGTCAGAAAATAGGTGTTGGAAATGGGCTTGCGAAGGTTTGAGAAGGCCCAATAATAACATTTTGATACTTTAAAAAATTAATTCATAAAAAATATTAATTAATTAAAATAATTTAAGAAAAGCAAATTTTAAAAAAATAATATAAAAAAATTTAATATTTAAAAAATAAAATAAATTAAATTAAAAAATAAAGAAAGTCTACGTGGCATTTAAAAATAAAATAAAATAAAAATTTAGTTGGACAACTAAGTCACTAAAAATTGGAATTTTTTCTGCACAGGGGGGTATCCGAGGGAATCTGGAAATTGCGAGGGTTGTTTTACAAAAAAAACTTTACCAGGGGCTAAAATCAAATCTCGTTAATATCACAGGGGGGTGTTGTATATTTAACCCGTTTCTAAAATATAATATAAATGATATGAAAAAAATTAAATTGTTCAACCAAAAAAGTTCTTATTTTTTTAAAAAATAGTCGTTCCATTTTTTATTTACCCGTAATAATTTTGTTATATATTTTATTTAAAAAACTAATATTTTTAGTAATTTTTAATATTTAGCAAGCTGGTATTTATTTATCTTTAGTGCATAATAAAATGTATTGAATCTAAAATTATGCATATGATCCTTGAAAAAAATTAGAATAGTAAGGGATACGTTTAAAAATTATTTTAAATGTTAATTAACAATCATTTATAATGATCATAATAAAAAAAAAAAAAATTTAAACATATTTGGATCAATAGTACACTTTTCCCATAGATATATAAATTTCCGTATTTAAATCAAAGAATTATATTTCTGCATTTATTGTTTTGATTCAATTAATATCAATTAGTAAAATATATTATATGATTGATATATAATTTTTCCTCTTTAAAAATGTCATGATAATGTCATGCATTCTAAAACACATTTCCAGAAACTACAATAATCAGGCAGATTTATCATAATGCATATAATGTCATGTATTCTAAAACGCATAAGCTGAAATATGTTGTACTATATTTCTAAAACGCATAATGCATACATGACATTTATTCATTTCATAATGCATAAGCTGATTTATCATCATATGCCATAAGCATATTGTTGAGACCTATCGAATGATCAAAGTAAATAATATATCAATCTAAGATATTCTAAAACACAAGCAAACGTTTCAGGAGTACTCCATAATTTCAGAGTTATGAGACAACCTTCATGACCAATCTTCTGCAGAAACCATTTGTTGCATGATTTAACAAAGTAAAAACACATTTAAACACATTAAAACCTTCAAAGTCAAAACACAAATTGAAAAGGCCAAAATAATTGATTTGTACTAAAGAGTCGGGAACAACATTATCAGAATCATTAATAGCCACATAATTTCCAGAATCGAATCCTTTAATATGCATTTTCAAATTACTAATCTCATGATGCTTAGGGGAGTTTCGGCAATACAATATGCTTCCATATACATTGGATGACACCTTCTAAAGGCAAGTGAGGAATTGATTTCTCAGATGAGTTCATTGGGAGAAGTTTACTTGCATTGCCAAATGATTGATAAAGCTCCATTTAACATGTATACAAAAGCTGATTACAAAATTGTAATGATAGAAAGTATATTAGTTCCGCTGATGTCGCAGAGACGTAAGCACTTGATGTGCAAAAAACTTCCTCTCATAAGTATGTCATCGGAAACAGATGTGCCATGGTCTGATGAATAAAAGACTATGTATTACATCACACTCCTGCTAACTGTTACACCAAATTGGAGGATATGGAAAAAGTACACAATGACAGAAGAAAAGACCAGTAAATACACTGGAGCAAGCAAAGTTGACCGTGAAAAATTTCAAAGCAGTGAAAAAGTGTTCAAATGCAAAAAAGAAAAATACATAGCCGCAAGAGCTGTTATGAGTTTCATTGCAGCAAAGAAAATAAGGCAAAAGCATACTATAAGCAGTGAGATACAAACTCAAACAAAATCACAACAGAAGAAAAAATTCAACAAAAGTTTCTAACAGAATTCATTTTTCACCTCTTAACAATTACGTAACAGTTTTCACTTTTACTCCTAAAAAAATCTCTAACAGAATTCTTAACCGTTTCTCCAACCTCATAACTAACTTTGCAACCGAACTCCTAACAGAACTCTAACTGTCAAGAAAATTGCCTAAACTACCCTAATTAAAATCTCTGTAAATTCAGTTGAGCCTGCAAAAATGCTTTCTCTCCACTTCAGATTCCACCCTATCTGCATATGTTACCTCTTCAAATCCCTTCACCACCTTCAAGCTCCCAAACTTCAACTTTTAATCTTCATCAAAAACCCATAACTGCTTACTCTTCATCTTCACGTCACCTTCAACTTCTAAGCATCATGTTCTACTAATCTCATGATGCTTAGGGGAGTTACGGCAAGTTGTGGCAGTTATAAGAACTATACCGCGCTCATTATCATAAACAGGGGGCTTCCATTCGGCAAGCACTGCATAATTTAGCAAGGACCAATTTCAGTATAACATTGCATGTCCAAGTGAAAAGCATATTGTAAGGAAGGTTTAAAACCTGAAGAAGCATATTGTCTTCCTTTTTCCTATAAAAAACATCTTATGATGGTTCTGAACATACACGAAGACGCCTGAACATACATGCTAATACATGTGTTCACACAACAACAGCCTCAACCTCTTGTCTGTGCTTTTTAGCTTTGTTGATGTGCCCAACAACAATATCATCATACAACAACAATATCATCATACATCACCTGCCAACAATAATATATATCAGAAACTATCATCTGTCAAGTTTTGAACCAACCACATCACTATTGTTAACAACAAAATGCACTTTAATCCCATTATTTGGGACAGGAACATAAACATGTTAATCGTAAACAGGATTTTCAGTATTGTTAATCACAAAGAAAACACACTAAAAGGCCATGATATCCCACAGAAAAACACACTAATCAATAATCATCTATATAAGGTTTAATTAAGCCAATTCGTAGCACAATAATTTTGAAAAAGTTAATAATTTACAAAGATTTATACATAAATGATAGTATACATATAGTAACCTTATATGGATTGTGCAGAAACTGTCTTGCCAGAGCTTCAACCTCCTTTGGCCACGTTGCACTGCAGTTTAATGTTTGCATATCTAGTCGAATCTGTTATTTTAAATCTCTAAATGTAAGTGCAAGTGACTAACATATCCGTTTATCATGAAATTGAGTTGTAAAACAAACTCATAGCAGCACCACAGTGTCCAACATATCCGCACAAGGATCTGACTATAAAATGAAACATGTGGCATTTCAATATTGAAATTGATTAGTAACCGAAATATCACGACACTTTGCATTTTTCGTAATACCTACTCGTTTAATTGCACACCATATGGCTCAAACTCCATTTTGATTCTTCTCTCAGTAGTCTCACAACTCTGTTAGAAGATTGAATCAATAAGATATGATACGATAGCAACACATCATGATTACACCAGCAAAAATTATAAAAAATGCTTACTTCCAATACTATAAATGAGCTACCCTTGCCAACCCACAATCCTTCTTGTATACTAATGCCAAAGCATATGTCAATTTGTTGTACCATCCTTACATCATTCCCACAACACCAATTGCAAGTTCAACCTCCAGTACCATATATGAATCCATAACATAGTAGAATCTGACAGAAACACATTTTCGCCGCCACAGATCTATATACTCCAGTCCTTAATATTCTCCAATTTGTAATATCCATTTCTGTAGAAACATAACAAAAACGGTTCAAAAAAATCGAAACGGAAACCGACAATATTTGAAGCATTTGAAGGAAAGTTAAACAAAAACTTATCAGATGCTTTAATACAAAGTGGTTAAAACTTAAACTGATTAATGTAACCCAGTTTCTGCAATATGTTTCTTCATCTCCAAATCTGCAGTAAATCAAACCAAATTAGTAAACAATGTTGTCGCTAACAAATTTCCATGGTAGAAAAAGAAAAGAGAAACCAATACACACAAATTCTTCGCTCATAACTCTAACCAACCTTCCATATTCATCATCGTTTTAAACCCTAACTCCACCTACCTTTATCTAAACCATCATGAAGATGAAGATACTATTAATGAAGATGAAGATGGAAGAGAAATAGTACTTTCACTTGATTTTCGGATTTGAAAAAGATGAAGATGACAGAGAAAAAGAAAGAGTCAGATTGGGAAAGGAAGAAGATGGAAGAGAAAGAGAAAGAGATTATGGAGCAAGAGAGAGAATGAAATTTCAAAAAACAAAATGGAGGTGAGATGAAGACATTCTGCACCCATGTCTTTTCTCAGCAAAAGCAGCATCGATAGATGCACCGACACCCAAAGTCTTGTTACAACAAACATAAAATATTGTTTCATTTCTAACTATCCAGCACTTATTGTGTTTATTTCATGCTAACTGTGTAGTTGTTGTGTAACTAATGTCCAATCCAGTTGTAAATGGTTAGATTTAGACACAATTTACCCCTTAATCCATGATGTGGCATTGTTTGACAAAGGGTTAATGTAGTATTAACCAGAACACATGGATTTCTTATATTATAGATTTCAATTTATGAGGCAAATTAATTCCTTTTTTTCAATTGTACCTTTTAATTATTACCACTTTTATTATTTTAATACATAATAAACGGTTCGTATTTTAGTGAAAACACCATTCTCTCTATTTAATTATTACATTTTTCTTAATACGTGTAAATAGTCAATTGGGTCACTCATTGTGGGACGGAGGGAGTATATCATATGCATTAATTCATCATTAAATTCCATGTCTCGAAGTATTATCTCTTCAGAACTGTATGATTTAAGCTCATTTTCAACACATGGTCAGCAAAATCCCAAGGAAAAACCATCGCCACCGCTTAATCAAACGCGTGTGGAATCAGACACTCCTATTATGCGTAATCCAGTCCCCACATGCATGCCTACACTACATAACCATATCCCCATGCTCCTGCATGCCTTGCACCCACCTGCCCTCACATGGTTTCCACCCAGACCCGGTTTTGGGGCAGGGCAAGCAGGCCCACTGCCCAGGGCCTCCAAATAAATAGGGGCCTCATTTTTTTTTATTTAGGTAGTTTTATAATAGACTCAGTCAATATTAGATCTACTAAAGCAAAAATAACTCAAGCAAATTGTAAAATAATAGGCCCAATTAGTAATAGGTCCAACAAAATAAAACAGATTATTATTATTATTATTATTATTATTATTATTATTATTATTATTATTATTATTATTATTATTACATAAAATAAAGTTATTTGAATATTAATTTGTATTTAGGTTTTCCAATAGCTAATAATAGGATTTGAATTTTTTTCTTTGGATGTCACTCTCCCTCAAATACACCTTTGCAATTCTCTCTCGTCAAATACATGTCGGTAGTTTTTCTCAATTTCTACTATTATATGAATTTGAATCTACACATAATGCCTACATGATGTAATTGGTGAAATTAAATTAATTTTAATTGTCAACTTGATGGAACCTGTTACTATTTGCTTGTCTTATCTCAATTAAGAAAACAATATCTCAAACTTGTTAGCATAAATTAATTTACTTTAATCTACCTTTTGTACTTTTATAACTTTTTTTACAACCTTAATGTGTAATTTTTTTAATGTGTAATTTCTTAATGTGTAATTTCTTGATTTTATTACGTATATTTAAATATTAAGTATTATTGATTTATTTCTTAATTTCTTAATTTTACATATTACATATCTTTAATGTGTAATTTATTAATTTTATAAAATATTACATATCTTTAATGTATAATTTCTTAATTTTATTACACACGTGTAATTTCTTAATTTTATTTATTGTGTAAATGTTAATTTTATTTACTCATTTCTTAATTTTTAAATTGTATTTGTTCAAATTCAACGCTGCGGAATTTATCGGTTCAACTTCAATGTTGCGGGATTGATCAATTTCAATTTCAAGTTCTAAATTTATTTTCATTATTCCTCTATGCCTCCTAAATTGCCTCCTAAGATTAGAAAGTTTGATTCCGGGTATGAGAAGCGTAAAAAAAAGAAAAGACTTGATGAGTTAACTCAATCTCAATCAGGAGCTCTTGATAGATTTATTATAAAAGAACCACAAATTCCTATTGAAAATCAGAATGTTGATGTTGGAATTATTGAAAATATGGAGGAAAATGTTACTGTTAATGCTCTCGAAAATGATTATTTATATGATGAAAATATGAAGGAAAATGCTAATGTTATTGCTACTGAAAATGATAATTTAGATGATGCAAATGTTGATAATGTTAATGACAATGTTGAAGATATAGATATATTTGATCACGCAATATGGGATTCTCTTTATTCTAGAATGATTGATTTATTAGCAACAAAAGGTCCTAAAAGATATGTGTCCATTGTGAAGGGTCCTAAAGATAAATCATCTAGACGTTTTACGACTAATTTGTATACTAGAGTTTTACCAAATGGAGAGAAATGTGATAGAGATTGGCTTGTTTATTAAAAAAAGCTTGATATAGTATTTTGCTTTTGTTGTAAATTTTTTAAAAGAGGGATTGGTATAGGTCAATTAGCAAATGAGGGTTTTTGTACTTGGAAACATGTTGGTGAAAGACTTAGAGAGCATGAGGCAGACATGGAACATGTTCACAATATGACTACTTGGTGATTTTGAGTTTTTAATGTCGATAATTATTTGGTTTGAAATATTATCCGCAATTAATGTGGTTAGCAAGTTCTTACAATCAAGAGATATGGTTATTGGTGTTGCTATGGAGAAAATAACAGGATTGATTTCATTTTTAAGGAATATAGAGAAACCGGTTTTATAAATGCCTTGCATTATGCTACAAAAATTTCCATTGAATTAAATATTGATCCAGTATTTCCTCAAAGACGTATCATTCGAAGAAAAAGACAGTTTGATGAGAATTTGAATACCCCACCAATTGAGTTATCTGAAGAGGAATCTTTTAGAGTTAATCATTTTCTTTATCTTGTTGATCAAGCTGTTGTATCTCTTAATAAGAGATTTGAGCAATACCAACAATATGAAAGTGTTTTTGCTTTCTTATTTACTTCTCAAAATTTACAATCATTGGACAATGCAACTTTAGAGTCTTGTTGTAGTCATTTTGAAGAGACATTGAAACATAATGAGCAATGTGATATTGATGGGAAAGAATTATGTGTGGAGTTAAGGTTACTAAGAGATATATTGCCTGTAGGAAATATTGGACCTGTTGATATATTAAGATTTTTGAAAGGCATGGATTTTTTCCTAATACACTCATTGCATATATAATTTTATTGACTATTTCTGTGACAGTTGCCTTGGCAGAAAGAAGTTTTTCAAAATTGAAGTTGTTGAAGTCTTACTTGCAATCTACCATGTTACAAGAAAGATTTAATGGGTTAGCATTGATAGCAATTGAGAATGACTTGTTGGAGAATATACAGTATAAAGACTTGATTGAAGAATTTGCTTCAAAAAATGCTAGAAGGAAGACTTTTTTTAAGTAGCTTAAAGTTATTTTGATAAGATTGAATAGAATATGTCTTTTTTAGGTTAGTTACATAGATAAACGATTACTTTTGATATAGTTGATGCTATTTACAATTTAAATAGATGATGTTTTTTTTTTATTTTAAAAATAGTATTTTTTATTAGGGTTTCATTTTTATTATTTGCCCCGGACTTCTAAAAAGGCAGGACCGACGCTGCTTCCACCTAATGGCCATCAGTCAGTACACTGCCCCCATAGATTCATCCTTATCTCCTCATATTTCATCCTCTCCACTCATTCAACCCCTCTCTAACTTTCAACCACAATCACAAATTCAAATTGCCCCCCAATCTACCAAAAACACACGGTCCTACCACACATCACCTTTACCACTCCACATGCAAAAACCACACCTTACTTGGATTACCACTCTTATAACCATGTCCAAAATCGTGTACAAAACCTTGTCAACTCCAAAAGTCAAAATTAGTGCATTTTTTTCCCTCCTGCCACACTTTTAGAAGAAATATTCCACAATGTCATAGTTTTCACCATATATCTCAAAATGCCACACTTTCAAACAAAAAAAACGTAGGAAGTAGGCAGTGCCGCCCAATGGAAGCACGACACACTAAAATTTTCTACACTGCCGCCCATTGAAAGGGCGACACTCTCCATTTTGCTTTTTTTTTTTCATTTCGTTTTATTAATATTAATAATATTAATAATAATAATAATAATATTAGTTAATATTAAATAATAACAATAATATCAGTTAATGTTAAATAATAATAATAATATTAGTTAATATTAAATAATAATAATATTAGTTAATATTAAATAATAACAATAATATCAGTTAATATTAAATAATAATAATAATATTAGTTAATATTAAATAATAACAATAATATTAGTTAATATTACATAATAATAAGAATATTAGTTAATATTAAATAATAATTATAATATTAGTTAGGCTTAATACCCTTTTTGGTCCTCTAGCTATAGGGGTAGGTCCAAATAAGTCCTCTAGCTTTTAAAAGTTCCAAATTGGTCCTATACGATTTTAAATAGGTCCACGTTAGTCCTCGCCGTTAGAAAAGTTAAAATTTCAAATAAAATATTGATGACATGGCATGGGTTGTGCTGAGGTGTACGTTTCTGAATGGGGATTTGGCGCGGTGGTTATAGGCTCTTCATTTCCCACCTATTTTTCATCAAGTCATTTGTTCAGTTAGTCTTCCATCTTTGAAACCCTAACACAGCCAGACGAAGAAGAAGAAGCTCGCGTGTGAAGACGAAGACGACTATTACGTTTCCAGGACATACGATTGAAGACGAAGATTTATCCTGGTAAGTATCTATGTTCCTTTCGTAGAACAATAGTTTTCGGTAATCTAGGGTTTGTGTGTTGAAATTAGGGTTGTTTCAATCTTCTTTTTGTGAAGTTTCTGCTTGTTTATGATATTAGGTTGAAATGGAAGAAATGATAACCCTCAACATTCATCATAGTGGGGAATTTATGGATTCTGAAAAAACGAAATACGTGGGGGGTAAATGTAACGAATTAAAGGTAGATGTTGATAGGTGGTCTTATTTTGAGTTGATAGGTGTTTTGAAAGATATAGGGTATAACGAGGTAAACAACATCTACTACAGGGATCCTACATTTGGGATTAATGAGCTTACTGATGATAGAGGTGTGTTGGACATAGCTGACCTATGTAGGGTACACCTCAAGGTTGACATATACATTGAACACCCATTATCCCAACCTGATTATGTTGATGAGGGTGACACATTACATGAAGAACCTATTAACATGGAGGAGGATATATTAAATGAAGAACCTTTGGATGTTGTGAATGAAGAACAATATGATATTGTTGCTGAACTTGTTGAACAAGTACTTAAGGATGTAAACACTTCTGTTGATAGTGCTGGTGAGGGAGTGAATTCTAGTGAGGGTGTCAAGGCTGGTGAGGGAGTGCATACTGGTGAGGGTGTGACTACTGGTGAGGGTGTGACTATTGATGAGGTTGTCTTGGATGGTGAGAATGTGAATTCTGATGAGGGTGCCTTGGATGGTGAGAATGTGAATTCTGATATGGGTCTTGAGAAAGAGGGTGATGGGAATGGGGATGGGATTCATGGTCAGGTGCATGATACTTCATCTGATGACAGTGGGGATTCATCCTATAACTATGATAGTGCCTTGGAGATTGATTTCAGTGATTCTGATCCTAGTCTGGATTATGAGGAAGAACATGTTGCCAAAATGGTGGCATATGATGAGAAACAGGAAGGAACAAGTAAATTGAAGAAAAGGAAAGGGGGTGCAGATAGTGGAGAGGAGAATGGAGCTGTGTATGATAGTGAAGAGTTGGAAAGTGGAGGTGACACTGAGGATGAAGAAGAACCAAAGAAGAGGAAACATCCAATCTTCAAGGCAATGAAAGATATGCAAAACTATAAATGGGAGTTGGGAACCTATTTCAATACCAAAACTGATTTTAAAGAAGCCATTCAAACATATGCTGTGCAAAATGGGAGAGGTTTGAAGTTTCTAAAAAATGATAACATAAGAGTGAAGGTGGTATGTAAGCCTGGATGTCAATGGGAGGCATACTGTGGAAAACTTCCTGATGAGGAAACTTGGCACCTTAGGAAACTAGTTGACACACATAACTGTGCTAGAGAGTATAATGTTAAGATGATGAGCACGAAATGGTTAAGCAAGAGATTGCAAAATACATTGAAAAATAATCCTAAGCTTAAGCTAAAGGATATTAAGGAGAAAGCCCTCAAGAAATGGAATGTAGGTGTTAACAAGACCAAGGCTATTAGGGCTAGATTTGCAGCCAGGGACATGGTAGATGGATCTTATTTAGGAGACTACACTAGGATTTATGACTATTGTCATGAAATTTTGAGGACAAATCCTGGATCAACTGTTAAGATACATGTCACACCAGTTCAAGAGGGAAGTGAGGATGCAAGACCTTATTTCAAGAGAATGTATGTTTGTTATGATGCTTGCAAGAAGAGCTTCAAGATGTGTAGACCAATAACTGGGCTTGATGGCTGTTTTTTAAAGGGTCTATGTGGTGGCCAGATTTTATCTGCAATAGGAACAGATCCCAATGATCAAATGATGCCTATTGCCTTTGCTGTGGTGGAAGGGGAAAATAGAGAATCATGGACTTGGTTTTTAAAGCTCCTCATTGATGATCTGGGTGGAAGAGAAGAGTGTAGGACCTACACTTTCATTTCTGATCAGCAAAAGGTACTCCTATATTTATTGCCTTTATTTAAGTTTGAATTATTTTTTTATTTAGAATTTAATCCTAAATTTATATGCATTTGCAGGGTCCTCTCCCAGCTATGGATGAATTGTTACCAGGTGTTGAACAAAGGTTCTGTGTGAGACACCTGTACAACAATTTTAGAAAGAAATTTCCAGGAAAAGTGTTGAAAGAAATCATTTGGAAGGCAGCCAGAGCTACTTATCCACAGGCCTGGGAAAGAGAGATGAGAGGCATGAGGAGGATAAATGAAGAGGCCTACAAACACATGATGCAAACCCCACCACGATTTTGGAGCAAGTCCTATTTTAGAACCACAACAAAATGTGATATTGTCTTGAATAATATGTCAGAAGCATTCAACAGTGTAATTGTGGAAGCAAGGTCAAAACCTTTGGTTACAATGTTAGAGGAGATAAGAGGATACATAATGGAAAAATGGGCGGCAAATAGGCTAAAGTTCTCTAACTTAGGTGATGATGAAGTCTTGCCAAACATTAAGAAGAAGGTGGAGAAAATCAGCAGTTTCACAAATTCATGGATTGTAAGGTAACATGATGACCTTTTAATAGGATATAGACTGACTGTAGTGTTTTTGTAGTATGAGGTTCTTTTGATGAGATATAGACTGACTGCTGTGTTTTTATAGGATGAAATTCTTTTGATAGGATATAGACTGACTATTGTGTTTTTATAGGATGTCATCTGAACACATTTTTGAGGTGAAGCACTTTGAGAATCAGGGAGACATGTTCTCTGTCAACTTGAAGGAACATAGCTGTTCTTGCAGAAAGTGGGACCTGACAGGTCTCCCATGTGTCCACGTGATTTCCTCAATCAAGAGTAGAGGTCTTGATATTGACCAGTTTGTTCCTGAATATTACAAGAAGTCTAGGTACATTAGAGTGTATGAACCAATCATTTACCCTCTAAATGGTACAAATATATGGGTGAGAACTGAATACCCTGATGTGCAGCCTCCCAAATTCAAGAAAATGCCTGGGAGACCAAAGAAGAAGAGGAATAGGGAACAGGGTGAGATTGATGGTTCTGACAGGAAAATAAGAAAAACTGGTATGATTATGAGGTGCACTAGGTGCAGATAGACTGGCCACAACAAATCAACTTGTAAGATGGCTCAGCCACCACAACAGTCAACACAGGCACCCAACAACCAACTCCTTCTACTCAGCTCACCCAGCAAGCATCTGAAGCAAGTCTGGCAACACAGACAAGTCATGCAACAAACTCAGTCAAGCAACCAACTCAGAACAAAACAACTCAGTCAACTCAACCAACTCAACCAACTCAGACAAGCAAACCAACTCAACCAACTCAGACAAGCAAACCAACTCAACCAAGTCAAGCAAGAAAAATAACTCAGACTACTACCATGAAGCCTCCAACACAAGCTAGGCACAAGTTGCCTTTTAAGAGACCAGCACAACTTTCACAGAGACCCACCACCAGATTGAGTGAATCACAGAATGCAGTGGGTCCTACTACTAAGAGGACAACACCAACTAAAAGGATCATTCAAAAGAAATCCTCTTAGGGTCTGTAGTTTGTGTTGTATTGTGTAATGAACAAGTTCTACTATTTTGTGTAATGTTGTGAAGTTCTTTGGAAAACTTCTGTTATTTTGTGTAATGTTATGAACAACTTCTGTTATGATTACTTCTGTCATGATGTAATCAGATTATCCTATTTTGGGCAATGTTGATGTAATCAGATTATGGTATTTTGTGTAATGTGGATGTAATCAGACTATGTTATTCTGTTATGATGTAATGATTACTTCTGTTAAGCTGTTATCATATAATTGTCATAAATTATGGTGTACAAACTGTTACAAACTGCTAGGCTAAACTGTTAAATTAAGCTGCTAAATTAAGCTGCTAAACTGTTAAACAGGTGCAACATTTCAGGTTCACAAACTGTTTTATACCAACTATTATTTAGTGTAAACACTGAATTACTAGATTTGGTAACTGAATTACAGGTGAACAATTTCATGTCCACAAACACATGAAGCAAACACTGAACTACTAGATTTGGTAACAACTGGTACATCAATCCACACAAATAACACAACTTCAACATTCACATCAACTTTTTTATACCAACTGATAAACCAAATTGTACATGTCATGGAACCAACTTTTACATCAACTTCAATATTCACAACACCTTAACCACTAAAACAAATAACACAATAAAAAACAGGGACTTCCAGATCATCTTCCTTTTCCTAGTGTTCTTCAAATCTTCTTCTAGAAGTAGATTATTGTCCTTCAACACTTCAACCATGCTTTTTGCCTCAGCCAACTCTTTTTGGGCTTCTTCCAACTCCTTAAATTGCATTTCAATCTTCCATTGCAGATTCCTCATACGTTCCTCGTTCCCATCTCTTGAATCATCATAGAACCATTCAAAAAAACCGCATCCGCCATTCGTGTGTCCCTATACATATATGCAGCCAACTTGTTAACAGTGAAGCTGTAATGGATGGAATGCATGTGTTTATCAAAGAATATTACCTTAAAATGTTTACAACCCCAGAAAAGCTTTCCATAATTTTTGACGGTTCTTGCCTTGCGAAGTACACACAGGTCTCCACAAGCACACATAACTTGCCCAAAACTGGTATAAACTTGCGATGAAGATGAAGAAGAAACGTGACCAGAACTCATTATTGGGAAGAAAATGAAGAACAAACGCCGCCCAGATACTTGATTTCCCTTTCAATTTGGTGAATTTAGGATGAATTGTGAACCTAGGGTATGAGATTGGGATTCTATTTATAAAGATTCAGATAAAACACTGTACCTAGCGAAGAAGATGATGACAATGCTTCACTCCCCAGCCAACTCAGCATACACATCAGTTATTTTAACACCGTTAGCATGTATTTAACGGAAATGATCAATACGAAACTATTTAAAATTGTATAGGACCAATTTGGAACTTTTAAAAGCTAGAGGACTTATTTGGACCTACCCCTATAGCTAGAGGACCAAAAAGGGTATTAATTATAATATTAGTTAATATTAAATTGTATATATTAGAGTTTCTAATTCTAATAATAATAATATTTATAAAATAAATTAATATAAAATAATATTAATATTTTAATATTTTAATATTTTTGTGCAGTGCCGGCACTGCAATGGGCGGCACTTTTTAATATTTTATTATTTCTGTACAGTGTCGGTACTGCAATGGGCGGCACCTGTTAATATTTTAATATTTTTGTACAGTGCCGGTACTGCAATGGGCGGCACTCTT
Source organism: Lathyrus tuberosus (assembly GCA_022829125.1). Lineage (NCBI taxonomy): Eukaryota > Viridiplantae > Streptophyta > Magnoliopsida > Fabales > Fabaceae > Lathyrus > Lathyrus tuberosus. The sequence goes on from JALAZF010000525.1 coordinate 312,037, forward strand.
TAATATTTAAATATTTTTGCACAGTGCCGGCACTGATATAAATAGAAGTGTGGTGTGATCAATTTTTCACATCCATTTGAAATTCGTTTTAGTACTTTGAAGATGTATCCTCGCCGCTGGGGGAAAGTAATTCGGCACAGTACTTTGAAGATGTATGAGTTCTCTCAGTTACCATATACCTGTTCGATTGCTTTGTTCCTTGCAATCCATGCCCTTCTGTAAGACGGAGCAAAATTGTATTCAGAAACAATTTTACTGATGCATATACTCACCTTGACAGAATGATCCTTTTCTACAAATGGCATTCATAGTTGAGACATTAATTGGGAGCTTAGTTGTCGATGATCCTAGTTAAACATAGTTGTTGAACAACTATGTGGTGGGTTCATAATTCCTATCTCCCACAAGTCACTTCTTTTTCTGTAAGACGCCAGTAAACGAAACTTGCAGGAATCATTTTTGCAACAAATTATGTATCTCTTCTTGTCGGAATCCATCACCTTAAAATCCACACAGTGTTTCATGTGATATTGCTTTATGGCACGCACATAGTCGGCTTGTGGAATTTGGATCGAACTCTAGAAGAAGCATGCCGTCGAAGTTGGTTCACATGCTGCTGTCGAAAATAATGCATGATTGTAGTCGAAGATTGTTCTAACGTGCATTAGTTAATATTGCTAGGTTTGTTAGCATATTGAATTGGGCCTTGTGTTAAGGATCCAATTGTTTAAGTTAGCTTGTACCCTAAGTTAGCTTGTAATGGGTATTTTGTTAAAAGCCCATTAGTTTAGTGTGCTAGGTTTTATTATAAATAGCATGCTAGTCTCTCATTCTAGAGTGTGAGAAAACCTAGAAAGAGTGAGAGTGGTTAGTTTGTTATTCTTGTATACTTGTAATCGTTGTTTTAAGGAAAAAGGAAAGAATAACAGTTTTATAACCAATCCTTATTATTTTTCTCTTATTTTCTTAGTTAACCCTAACCCTTGTGGGTTTCTTGACTGATCAAGGAACCAATTATACTTTGTTGATAAGGTATCCGATTCACAACAAATTGGTGCGGTGAGCGTGGAGAAGATGCCTTCAACAAAGTATGAGATCGAGAAGTTCACCGGAGTGAACGACTTCGGTCTGTGGCGCTTGAAGATGAAAACCCTACTGGTTCAGCAGGGTTGTTTGGAAGCGTTGAAGGGAATGACAGCCATGGACGCTGCATTAACTGAAAGAGAAAAGACTACCATGATAGAGAAAGCACACAGCGCAATATTGTTGAGCCTTGGTGATAAGGTTCTTCGACAGGTATTAAAGGAGACTACGGCATCTGGATTATGGGTGAAGCTTGAAAGCTTGTATATGACCAAATCCTTGGTGAATCGACTCTACCTAAAGCAAGCTTTGTATTCGTTTAAGATGAGTGAAGACAAAGTTTTGACTGAGCAGTTGGATATGTTCAACAAGCTGATTCTTGATCTCGAAAATATTGATGTGAAGATCGATGACGAAGATCAAGCACTGTTGCTGTTATGTGCTTTGCAAAGAACACATGCTCACTTCTAAGAAACTCTCTTGTATGGAAGGGAGTCCCTGACCTTTGAAGAAGTTCAATCAGCCTTGTATTCTAAGGACTTGAACGAACGAAAGGAGCATAAACCTTCGACAGTTGGTGAAGGTTTGGCAGTTAAGGGAAAATTCTTGCGAAAGGATGGTAGGTTCGACAAGAAGAAAGGTAAAAGTCAGCAGAAGTCTTCTAGTGGCGAAACATCTGGTTTTCGATGTTATCACTGTAAGAAGGAGGGTCACACAAGAAAAGTGTGCCCTGAACGCCTGAAGGTTCATGGAGGTAAGGATAATGGCAACGCAGCCATTGTTCAAGATGACTTCGACTCATCTGATGCTCTTGTAGTTTCAAGCGGCGACTCAAGAAAAGAGTGGATTATGGATTCTGGATGTACTTGGCACATGACTCCAAACAAGAATGTGTTTGAAGAATTATGTGATCAAGATGGAGGATCAGTGCTGCTAGGAAACAACAAAGCTTGCAAAATTACAAGTATTGGATCCGTGAGATTCAAGCTCCATGATGAGTCAATAAGATTATTGACTGAAGTTAGGTATGTACCTGACTTGAAGAGAAATTTAATATCTCTTGGTGAATTCGACAGAAAGGGATATGTTTTCAAAGGAGAACAAGGTACCCTGAGAGTCATGAAAGGGTCGAAGGAAGTCTTGAGAGGCGTGAAAAACCAAGGCTTGTATATCCTGGAGGCTGAGGTTGTAAGTGGTTCGACAAATGTTGTATCCACGAAACCTATGTCGAAGACAGAGTTATGGCACATGAGATTGGGCCATGTCAGCGAAAGAGGCCTGGTCGAATTGGGGAAGCAGAACCTGCTAGGTGGTGACAAAGTCGAAAAGTTAGAGTTTTGTGAATCTTGTGTATTTGGTAAATCCTGTAGGGCGAAGTTCAACAAAGGCAAGCAAAGAACACATGGATCCCTTGATTACATTCATGCTGTTCTTTGGGGGCCTGCAAGGAATCCTTCACACTCAGGTGCAAGGTATTTTCTATCCATTGTTGATGACTATTCCAGAAAGCTATGGGTATTCATTCAGAAGACGAAGGATGAAACTTTTGAGAATTTCAAAAGTTGGAAGATTCTGGTCGAAACTCAAACTGGCAGAAAGGTTAAGAGGTTGAGAACCGACAATGGCCTTGAGTTTTGCAACAAAACGTTTGACAGTTACTGTGTTGAGTCTGGGATTGCAAGGCATAAGACTGTAGTAGGTACTCCTCAACAAAATGGCTTAGCTGAGAGATTCAATCGAACAATCCTTGAAAGTGTTAGATGCATGTTGGTTAGTGCTGGATTGAAGAAGGTGTTTTGGGCTGAAGTTGTTTCGACAGCTGCATATCTGATAAATAGATGTCCTTCGACTGCATTAGATATGAAAACACCTGAAGAAGTTTGGTCGGGAAATCCACCTAGTCTCGACAGACTGAGAGTATTTGGTTGTGTGGCCTATGCTCACATTAGGCAAGACAAGGTCGAACCTAGAGCTCTGAAGTGCATGTTCATGGGATACCCTGAAGAAGTCAAAGGTTATAGGCTATGGTGCCTAGAGCCAGGCCACAGGAGGTGTATCACCAGTCGAGATGTAGTTTTCAATGAAGCTGAGATGGCTTTCAAGATAATTGATGTTGCTGACGAAGAGCTGGAACAGGGGGAGATTCCTATTGAGGTGGAGCATGTTGATGCTGAAGTGCGTACCCCAGATGAAGTCGAAGACGAAACAGAAGATGTTGTCGAAGATGAGGAAACTAATAATGACTACCTGTTAGCAAGAGACAGGTCGAGAAGAGTCATCAAGCCACCTCAGAGACTTGGGTATGCAGATCTTATAGCCTATGCCTTAATATCTGCAAGTGAGGTTCTCGACGAAGAACCTAGAGACTATAAGGAAGTTATGAGGAGTCGAAAGAAGACTGAATGGCTGAAAGCCATGGATGATGAGATGAAATCTCTTCATGACAACGACACATGGGAACTGATCAAGAAACTTGCTGGAGCCAGGTCAGTCAGCTGTAAATGGATTTTCAAAGTCAAGGAAGGAATCGAAGGAGTGGCGTCGAAAAGATACAAGGCAAGGTTGGTTGCTAGGGGGTTCACTCAGAAGGAAGGTGTCGATTTCAATGATGTGTTCTCGCCTGTTGTAAAGCATAGATCTATTCGAATGTTGTTAGCCATGGTGGCACAGTTCGATCTTGAGCTGGAACAGATGGATGTGAAGATTGCGTTCTTGTATGGTGATCTAGATGAAATAATCCTGATGAGGCAACCTGAAGGGTATGTCGAAAAGGGGAAGGAAGATTATGTGTGCAAGCTGAAGAGATCTTTATATGGACTGAAACAATCTCCTCGACAGTGGAATAGGAGATTCGACAAGTTCATGGCACGCATAAGTTTCATCAGAAGTCAGTTCGACCACTGTGTTTACTTCAGGTTTCGACCGGGAAATTCATTTGTTATTTTGTTGCTTTATGTGGATGATATTCTAATAGCAAGCAACAATGTCGAAGAGGTAAGGAGGGTGAAGGCTGAACTCAGTAAGGAGTTCGAAATGAAGGATCTGGGAGCTGCGTCCAGGATTCTTGGGATTGACATCCGAAGAGATAGAAAGCAGTCGAAATTATGCTTATCTCAAGAGACATATCTAAGAAAGATTCTTGAAAAGTATGGTATGTCGAATTCAAAGCCTGTTGTAACTCCGACAAACCCTCAATTCAAGCTGAGTATAGATCAGTGTCCCAGTACTGATGTTGAAAGAACTTATATGAATAGCATTCCATATGCTAATATAGTTGGTTCTTTGATGTATGCTATGGTTTGTACAAGACCTGACATAGAATATGCAGTGAGTCTTGTGAGCAGGTACATGTCGAATCCTGGAAAGGCTCACTGGCAAGCATTGAAGTGGATTTTAAGGTACATAAATGGGTCTCTGAATAGAGTCCTAATTTATGGTGGAGCCTTGGGTGAAGATAGTAAAGCAGCACTCGAAGGATTTGTTGACTCTGATTATGCAGGTTGTATGGACTCCAGAAAGTCTATTTCTGGATATGTTTTCACAATGTTTGGCACAGCAATCAGTTGGAAAGCGACACTTCAGAAGGTTGTTGCCTTATCAACCACTGAAGCTGAATATATTGCCCTCACTGAAGCTGTGAAGGAAGCATTGTGGCTTGAAGGTTTTGCAAAGGAGCTGAAACTTCAAGGTCGAAGTATCACTGTTAAATGTGATAGTCAAAGTGCAATACACATGTCGAAGAACTCAGCCTATCATGAGCGAACCAAGCACATTGATGTGAGGCTGCATTTCGTCAAAGGGATAATCGAGCGTGGAGAAGCCCAAGTGCTGAAGGTTTCGACAAATCATAATGTTGCTAATATGATCACCAAGACATTGCCAAGTTGCAAGTTTTTCCACTGTATGCAGTTGATAAAGCTGCATGAAGAAAGCTAGTTTGTTTTCTTGTTGTTAGAGTTAGATCCAAGGTGGAGATTTGTGGATTTTGGATCGAACTCTAGAAGAAGCATGCCGTCGAAGTTGGTTCACATGCTGCTGTCGAAAATAATGCATGATTGTAGTCGAAGATTGTTCTAACGTGCATTAGTTAATATTGCTAGGTTTGTTAGCATATTAAATTGGGCCTTGTGTTAAGGATTCAATTGTTTAAGTTAGCTTGTACCCTAAGTTAGCTTGTAATGGGTATTTTGTTAAAAGCCCATTAGTTTAGTGTGCTAGGTTTTATTATAAATAGTATGCTAGTCTCTCATTCTAGAGTGTGACAAAACCTAGAAAGAGTGAGAGTGGTTAGTTTGTTATTCTTGTATACTTGTAATCCTTGTTTTAAGGAAAAAGGAAAGAATAACAGTTTTATAGCCAATCCTTATTGTTTTTCTCTTGTTTTCTTAGTTAACCCTAACCCTTGTGGGTTTCTTGACTGATCAAGGAACCAATTATACTTTGTTGATAAGGTATCTGATTCACAACACGGCTTTATTTTTAAATTGGTTACCGACTTCTATGTCACCCTCAATTGGAATATGAGGGTTCACTCCCCATTCAAATGATGTCCCTTCTACATTCAGGGGCAGGGTTGTCATATGGGCAGGTGGGCAGAAAACATTCCCAATTGGAATGTGTTGTTCATCATTGTTGACTTCGTTAACACTGGTTCCTTCCTCAAACAAAGTAGTATATAAATCATCAACCTGTTCCTCATTTTCTTCTTCGAGGTCTTCTTCTTCGACATCTTCGTGTGGAATTATGGCAGCCGTTTCTTCTATGGATGCATTGATGACCTGAGAATTCTGGGTTTGTGGACATTATTCAAATGTTATGTATAACTCAATGTACGGAAACCCATAGCATTCATGGTTCGAGAACATCGTTTCAACATCCTCGTCGTCGCGAATCTTCAATGGAACAAATTTAAATTGATTGTTCCCAAAATGAATAGCATTTCTGTAAGTAATTTGCATCACCGATCCTGCTTGAACCTTCGTGTCTACCCTTTTTTTAAATTGTTGGAAAGACGACCTTCTAATACTGAAACGACAAATTTCAGTATTTTCAAAGATCAACCCCACTTCATCAGATACAATTACATTACCATTGTAATGGGCATTAACAATATATTTGGAATTGTTAGACATGCTATAAGAATATGTGTAGAATTGATGAATGTGTGCTAGAATTGATGAAGGTATATTTGATGAGGGTTTGAATATGTGTAGAAAGCATACAAGTTATAAAGAAAATTGGATATGTGAGAGAAGTGAACACGGTGCATGCATGCTGGTACGTAGAATTTTGGTCAAAGTCGTCTACCACAGTGGCACCCATTGAAAGGGCGGAAGTGACAAAATTATTACACATTGCCGCCCATTCAGGGACCGGCATCCATAACAGTGCCGCCCAATCAGGTACCGGCAGTCAGGAATCTGGCAGTCAGTGCCGCCCAATCAGGTACCGGTAGTCTGACACTTGGCAAGTGTGCCGCCCATTGGAAGGGCGGAAGTCCACAAAGAATAAATGCATGTTGCATGCATGGGAGCACATACGAATAAATGCATGCAACCAATTATCATCCCAAAATTTAATTTTTTACCTAATAATTTTTATCATCCTCCTATAAATACATCAAATTTTATCTCATCACCATATCACATTTTACCCAATCATCTCTACCATTCATCTCATAAACTTCCCTACTTTCATTTATATAACATGGCATTGCTAACACTAGGAGAAGATCATCGAGGAACTCTTGCCAACATTGCTTCATATGTAAGTGTCTAATATCTATAATTTTTGTTATATATTTATTATAAATTGTTATACATTTAATATTTGTTATAAAAATTGTTATAATGCTACTCATTATAGTTTTTTATAGGATGAAAAATTGTACAAACCACGCTCACACAAATACATAGAACCTGATGAGATTATTATTCCGTATTTGGAACGAGCGGGTTTCAGTCACGTGATCAACATAACTTCATATGGAATTGATCGAAAATTTCTACTAGCCTTATGCGAAAGATGGCGACCTGAAACCCACATATTTCACTTCCCCACATGTGAATGCACAATCACTTTGGAGGATGTCCATATGTTGTTGGGTCTGCATGTGGATGGTTTACCGGTTATTGGTAACACAAACGTGAGGTACTCTTTAATTGAAGAACTATTGGGGGTGTCCTTGGAAGAAGGTGTTAATAGGAAGGGCCAAAACATTAGAATTTCATGGCTAAGATCAATTTACAATCGTTTGGAATTGACCGAGGATTCTCCCGAGTATCTGAAAATTTGTAAATCTAGACTTTATATTTTATTGCTTTTCGCATGCTTTTTATTCCCTGATACTAATGGTAATAATATCCATCTTCAATTTTTACCATTACTAGAAGATTTTGATCAAATAGGTAGTTATAGTTGGGGCGCTGCTGCCTTAGCGCATCTGTACAGAAATTTGTGTAGATGCGCAAGAAAAAATGTGCATAATTTTTCTGGTTGTGGCGTTTTGATTCAAGCTTGGGGATGGTCCAGAATGCCAAGATTGGCACCAATAAACCCCAATCCATACCGCTTTCCATATGCGACCAAGTAAGTATACGTAAATACTTTTCTTTCTATATATTTTTTTCCTATAATTTTTACTAAATACTTTTTTATTTTATAGGTGGTCCGCATATGGGATGAATTATGAAAAAACACCTCATCATTGTGCTCCCAGATATCGAACTTTCTTCGATCATTTCGAGGAAGACGACGTATTATCTCTAACGTATACATTACTACCATTAAAATTATTTTATATTTTTTAAATTCTAATATTTTTTTGAACTACATTACAGTTTCTATGGAGGCCATATCTTGACCTTCCTGATCCAGATCCGACTGAACAAGACATGTGGAGTTCTAAAACATTCATTTTTTGTTTCACTTATGTCGAAATGCATCATACAGATAGGGTGAAACTTCAATTTGGGATTCACCAAGACATTCCTGGTCCACCTACGTCCATGGAGAGGTACCACACTAGTACCGTAAACGATGCGTGGAAATTCCATCATTGGAGAGACCATAACAGAGAAGAACAACAACAATGGATAAATCGTCGCCAAACTGTCCTACGAGGAAATGTCATGGAATTCGAATGTAAACCCAGTAGGGAATACATGAATTGGTATAGATCTGTGACAATTCTGTATCTATCACAAAATAGATACTTATGGGACCCTCGTAACCAACCAACATCTTCAAACTTCCAACAACCCAGACAATCTTGTAACACCCAACCCCAAACATTTAACACCCCTCAACAAATTTTTAACACCCCACCACAAATTTTTAACACCCCACAACAAATATTTAACACCCAACAACAAGCGTCTAACACACAACAGCCTTTTAACCCAACACAGCAACCTTATACCCCCAGCCAACACTACCAACAACCATACCTACTGTAACACCCCCTTTCTATACCCCCAAATAATCACATAATCATTTAGGCACATATTAAACTTTCGTCAGAGTATAATTATAAACATGGTATAAAAGAGGTATATCACATTATACATTAAATTAAAACATTCAACACCTGCTCAACAGTTGATATGCAACAGTGGGGTAACTTTGCAACAGAGGAACTTAGTCCTTACACCCACATCTCAACATTTAGAATAACAGCGGAAAATCTAAACATTGAATAACAACAAACATATATACATCTATACATACATCATCAAGTATTCTCCACCAACATCATTCATGTTTACATAAACATTCATCAACAAGATACATATACAAAGGTATCCCAAAAGAATCATAGTCATCCTAGCTACCCGGTGCTACATATCAGAGCCGACCGACCAAAAGAATGAAGACCCGCTTCACAAAAAGACCACCAGCATACCTATTCTGCAATGCCTCATAGAGCATTATAAAACAGCAGAAGGGTGAGAAATATTATCATAATAACAATGCATATAATTATATATATCTTAACATAAAAATACACATATTCCACATTCTCACCACAATTCATCAAAAACTCACCCATATACATCACAATGTATATATATATACTACTAAGCATATTCATCATACATACTTCCGTAATTCTTAATCATTCCACATAAACATGCACATTCATGTTTACTCATCAATGCACAAATACAAAGATGATAAATGCAAATCATAGAGACCGACTCACGACTCTATGCAAATGCAATGCGGGTACCGACTCAATCATCTCAAGTTCACTCAGGAACTCTGCTGGACCCATCGCTCGTTACATCACTGTAACTCCCCGTCGGGCATACGATGTTCCCCATCGCTCACACCTCTTATTTTTAAGGCACATGATCTGATCTGATCCCTCACACCTCTTATTTTTAAGGCACACGACGTTAATGGATCGTTCGCACCTCTTTGTATAAGGCACACGACCCGATCGCTCACACCTCTTTGTATAAGGCACACGATCGCCTATACCCATCGCTCACACCTCTTATTTTTAAGGCACACGATCCATCCGATCGCTCACACCCCTTATTTTTAAGGCACACGATGTTATAGCGGATTCTCATAAGAATCCCTCAACACAAGAATGCACATCATTATGCTTCACACGCAAATGACTCAAGACATTCTTGAAATGCATACATATTCACATCAATGCACTATTGTATGGTTCACATCCAAACACACGTTCAAAACGGTAAAAGTCGCTAAATAACACTATTCCCGACTTTTCTCACTTATATAATCGGCTAACAATCTCCAAATCATCATAATAAGAAAAAGCATTTCATAAGCTTCCTAATGCATCAAACCACGCCTCAAACCGAACCACAGATCAAAAGTTATGCAGAAAATAAAATTACACGAACAGCACTGTTCGCTGGGCGAACCTCCCTCGCGAGCATTCGCTAGCTCCTTCGCTAGGCGAACTTCCCTCGCGAGCATTCGCTAGCTCCTTCGCTAGGCGAATGTTCCAGCGAACCAACTGTTAGATAAAAACAGACACAAAGTTCGCTAGGCGAACCAAGGCAGCAACTACCCACATTCAAAACACCCAAACTTCGCTAGGCGAACAACTCAGCGAACCTTCGCTGACCTTCGCCAACTGGTTCGCTAGGCGAACCCGCGAAAACCTCACTCGCCACCGCTTCGCCCCAGGTTCGCTAGGCTAACCAAGGAAAACCCAGAATTTTCCTGCGCAGTCAAAACCCCAAAAATCCATATTTTTCCAATCAAAACCTTTCCAAAACACCATATATCAATCAGAACCCAATACAATCATGGTAACCAATATTCTACCAAATTTACGTCGATTTCCAACCACGAAAACATCGATTTCTCAAAATCACTCTAAAATGGAAAACTATGAAAACACCACCAACAATCCAATACACACATACATAATCATACATAATGATGCACATTGATAAGATAATAAGATTTCACACCCTTACCCGATTAAATCGATTCCTAGAAGTTGATTTTCTTGATTTTCCTCTTTTCCTTCTCTTTTCTCCTCTTCCTCTTTCTTTCTCCCCTCTTTCTTTCTATCTTTCTTTTTCCTTTCTATTTCTATTTCTATTTCTTCTCCAATTTAATTAATTCATTTTCTCACAAAATTCTACACTTAATCATTTTTCCAACAATTTTTACTAAATTTCTAACTTACTAATAATTGAGAAATGTCTAAAATATCCTCCATTCTAATTTTCCCCGAAAACTCTCAAAATGATCAAATAACATAACACGTCAACATAACATATTAACACACCAATTTCACAAATAAAATAATTTATCACCCAATTTAAATAAAAGACTCAACAAAATGGGAATAATTTGAATCGGGGCGTTACAACTCTCCCCCACTTTAGAAATTTTCGTCCTCGAAAATATTACCTGATTCAAACAACTCCGGATACGACTCTCGCATCCTACTCTCTAGCTCCCAAGTCATATCGCCTTCCGCAGCGCCTCCCCACGCTACTTTCACGAGTGCAATATCCTTGCCTCTTAGCTTCTTAACTTCGCAGTCCAAAATCCTATTCTGTATAGTTTCCACCGTAAGGTTATCTCTCACTTCAACCTCGTTCATAGGAATAACATGTGACGGATCCGGAACATACTTCCGAAGTTGCGAAACATGGAATACGTCATGCAAGTTCGAAAGATTCGGAGGCAACGCCACACGGTAAGCCACAACACCAACTCGTGCAGAAATCTGATACAGACCAATAAAACGAGAAGTCAATTTCTTCGACTTCAAAGCACGACCCACACCCGTAACCGGCGTAACTCTAAAAAACACATGGTCGCCTTCTTGAAACTCAAGATCTTTTCTTCTCTTGTCATGATAGCTCTTTTGTCTACTTTGTGAAGATTTCACCTTTTCACGAATAAACTTCACTTTCTCCGTCGTTTGTTGTACCATCTTCGGTCCAACTATCGTCCTTTCACCGGTTTCATGCCAACACAAAGGTGTTCGACATCTCCGACCGTACAAAGCCGCAAATGGTGCCATACTTATACTTGAATGAAAACTGTTATTATAGGTAAACTCAATCAACGCCAAATAACTATCCCAAGCACCACCTTGCTCGAGCACACAAGCACGCAACAAATCCTTCAATGATTGAATTGTCCTCTCAGTTTGACCATCCGTTTGCGGATGATAAGCCGAACTCAATCTTATCTTAGAACCCAAAGCCTTTTGTAAACTCTCCCAAAACCTCGATGTGAATCTAGGATCTCTATCGGATACAATACTCTTAGGGACTCCATGTAACTTCACAACCACAAGAATATAAATCTCGGCTAACTTCTCCAAAGGATAACTAATATCAATTGGAATGAAGTGAGCAGATTTAGTAAGCCTATCAACGATCACCCAAATAGCATTATGACCTCTTTGCGTATTCGGCAATCCCGTAACAAAATCCATCGATATACTATCCCATTTCCACTCCGGAATGTCCAACGGTTGCATCAATCCACTAGGCTTTTGATGTTCCACCTTAGACTTTTGACAAGTTAAGCACGCATACACAAATTGAGCCACATCTCTCTTTAACCCGGACCACCAAAAGATTTTCTTCAAATCTTGAAACATTTTATTCGCTCCTGGATGAATACTTAAGTTACTTCGGTGTCCTTCTTCCAATATCATCTTTTTCAACTCCACATCATCGGGAATACAAATACGACCACAGAATCTCAAAACTCCAAAATTATCAACCTTGAAATCCTCATTCCCATTCATCATCAAATCAACGAACTTCAAATCCAACTTTTGCTTTTCACACATGGTTGCAATAAAATCATTCGTAACATGTAGCATACCAAGTCTCACACTTCTCGGCGTCATTTCACAAACCAAACTCAAGTCTCTAAAATTCTCCAAAAGTTCCCATTCTCTTATCATCAATGAGGACATATGTAACAACTTCCGACTCAAAGCATCGGCCACCACGTTTGCCTTACCCGGATGGTAATTCAAACCAAAGTCATAGTCTTTCAAAAGCTCTAACCACCTTCTTTGTCTCATGTTCAATTCTTTTTGATCAAATAAATATTTCAAGCTCTTGTGATCACTAAAAACTTCAAATCTTGCACCATAAAGATAGTGCCTCCAAATTTTCAAAATAAACACCACGGCCGCTAACTCCAAGTCATGTGTAGGATAATTCTTTTCATGCACTCTCAATTGTCTTGAAGCATAAGCCACAACTTTTCCATCTTGCATTAAAACACCACCTAAACCAACCAATGAAGCATCACAATACACAACAAATGGTTCCGTAGGATTTGGAAAAATCAAGATCGGAGCCGTTGTCAACCTTCTTTTTAGCTCATTGAAACTCTCTTCACAATGAATATCCCAAATGAAAGCCTTTCCTTTACAAGTCAATTGCGTTAACGGAAGTGCCAACTTCGAAAACCCCTCAATAAACCTCCGATAATAACCCGCCAAGCCTAAAAAGCTTCGAATCTCAGTAACCGACCTAGGAGCCTCCCATAGCATCACCGCATCAATCTTGGATGGATCAACACTAATACCACTACCGGAAATAACATGCCCAAGAAAACTTACTTCCGATAACCAAAACTCACATTTCGACAACTTAGCATACAATTGTTTCTCTTTCAAAATTTGTAACACAATCCTCAAATGCTCTTCATGCTCCTCTTGAGACTTGGAGTAAATCAAAATATCGTCAATGAAAACAACCACAAAACGATCTAACTGCTCATGAAAAATACGATTCATGTATTCCATAAACACCCCCGGCGCATTAGAAACCCCGAATGGCATCACGGAATATTCGTAATGGCCATACCGTGTCCTAAAGGTCGTCTTTTGAATATCCTCTTCTTTCACACGAATCTGGTGATATCCCGATCTCAAATCAATCTTGCTAAAAACATGTGCAGCAACCAATTGGTCCAACAAATCATCGATCCTTGGAAGCGGATACTTGTTCTTAATTGTCACCTTGTTCAATTGTCGATAATCAATGCATAACCGCATACTCTCATCCTTCTTCTTTACCAACAATACCGGAGCACCCCAAGGAGAAACACTTGGTCTTACAAATCTCTTGTCCAACAAGTCATTCAATTGCTTCTTCAATTCTACCAACTCCGATGCCGACATACGATACGGTGCCATCGAAACCGGTCTAGTACCCGGAACTAGATCAATAGAAAACTCAACTTCTCTTTCCGGCGGTACATCCTTAATATCCTCAGGAAACACTTCTGGAAAATCACACACAACAGGAAACACATCAAGTGACACTTGACTATCCACATACAATGATGCAAACAAACCAAACAATTGAGCTTCGTCTGCTAAAAGTTTCTTCAACTCTTTAGTGGATAAGAAACTCTCATCTTCATCCTCTTCCAAAGAAGGAAACCTCACTAACTTGTGATAACAATCTATATGAACTCTATTAAATTGCAACCAATTCATACCCAAGACCACATCCAACCCTTCCAACGGCAAACACACTAGATCCATCTCAAAGTCCTTACCATAAATGGTCAAAGGACAACTCAAACAAACCAAAGAAGTAGTTACTGACCCCATTACGGGAGTATCAATAACCATCTTACCATCCATCAGAGACAACACAAGATTCAAACGATTCGCGCACTTAGACGAAATAAACGAATGAGTCGCTCCCGTATCAATGATAGCAACTAAAGGCGTACTATTAATAAAGCAAGTACCTTTAATCAGACGATCTGCACTTGAAGTCTGAGTTCCTGCCAAAGAAAATACCTTCCCACCAGTTGGAGCTTTCTTCGGATTCGGACACTTCGTGCTAATGTGGCCAGGTTCCCCACAATTAAAACATTTCACCACATTCCTTCTACAATCAGTAGTAGCATGCCCAAGGCCTCCACAGTTAGAACATCTCACCACTGTCTTCCCACACTTAAATGATTTATGACCCATTTCACCACACTTGTAACACTTAATGGAACCGAAACCTCCTCCTCCAGATCTCTTCTCAAAGTTTCCCCTATGCTTGCCCTTATCAGCGGGTGTCACATAAGGTCCACTTCTAGCTTGTTGCTTTCCCTTCCTCTCATTCAAACTTTTGTAATGTGTAGAACGAGCCTTGCTATCTTCCTCGAAGATTCTACAACATTCTGTCAAATCCGAAAACCGTCTTATTCTTTGATATCCCACAGCTTGTTTAATCTCAGGACGCAAACCATTATCATATTTAATACACTTTGAGAACTTAGCAGTAATCGCGGCATAATGAGGATGGAATTGAACCAACTCCACAAACTTAGCAGTATAGTCCACCACGGACATACTACCTTATTTCAGTTCAAGGAACTTCATCTCCTTCTTCCCTTTCACACTTTCAGGGTAATACTTCCTTAAGAACTCAGTACGAAATAACTCCCAAGTTACCTCTTCGTCATCCACCTCAAGAACTTGACGCATACCGACCCACCAATCGTCGGCTTCTTCCTTCAGCATGTGAGACCCAAGCCTCACCTTGTTCTCCTCCGCACAGTCCATGACTCTGAAGATTCTTTCAATCTCTTTCAACCAAAGTTGAGCACCATCGGGATCAAATCTTCCTTTGAAGACTGGTGGTTGATTCTTCCTGAACTCGTCATTAGCATTCACATTCGGCGCACCTTGCACCGCCCTAGCCATTGCTTCAAAAGCAGCAGCCATCGCATTGTCGTTTCTACCAGCCATATTCTGATCCTTCCCAAAATGACAACAAAGTTAAACAACAGTTCAACCAACACAACAACAAGACAGACACAACTGACTCAACTCTGGCTCTGATACCACTTAATGTAACACCCCCTTTCTATACCCCCAAATAATCACATAATCATTTAGGCACATATTAAAATTTCGTCAGAGTATAATTATAAACATGGTATAAAAGAGGTATATCACATTATACATTAAATTAAAACATTCAACACCTGCTCAACAGTTGATATGCAACAGTGGGGTAACTTTGCAACAGAGGAACTTAGTCCTTACACCCACATCTCAACATTTAGAATAACAGCGGAAAATCTAAACATTGAATAACAACAAACATATATACATCTATACATACATCATTAAGTATTCTCCACCAACATCATTCATGTTTACATAAACATTCATCAACAAGATACATATACAAAGGTATCCCAAAAGAATCATAGTTATCCTAGCTACCCGGTGCTACATATCAGAGCCGACCGACTAAAAGAATGAAGACCCGCTTCACAAAAAGACCACCAGCATACCTACTCTGCAATGCCTCATAGAGCATTATAAAACAGCAGAAAGGTGAGAAATATTATCATAATAACAATGCATATAATTATATATATCTTAACATAAAAATACACATATTCCACATTCTCACCACAATTCATCAAAAACTCACCCATATACATCACAATGTATATATATATATACTACCAAGCATATTCATCATACATACTTCCGCAATTCTTAATCATTCCACATAAACATGCACATTCATATTTACTCATCAATGCACAAATACAAAGATGATAAATGCAAATCATAGAGACCGACTCACGACTCTATGCAAATGCAATGCGGGTACCGACTCAATCATCTCAAGTTCACTCAGGAACTCTGCTGGACCCATCGCTCGTTACATCATTGTAACTCCCCGTCGGGCATACGATGTTCCCCATCGCTCACACCTCTTATTTTTAAGGCACACGGTCTGATCTGATCGCTCACACCTCTTATTTTTAAGGCACACGACGTTTATGGATCGCTCACACCTCTTTGTATAAGGCACACGACCCGATCGCTCACACCTCTTTGTATAAGGCACACGATCGCCTATACCCATCGCTCACACCTCTTATTTTTAAGGCACACGATCCATCCGATCACTCACACCCCTTATTTTTAAGGCACACGATGTTATAGCGGATTCTCATAAGAATCCCTCAACACAAGAATGCACATCATTATGCTTCACACGCAAATGACTCAAGACATTCTTGAAATGCATACATATTCACAATATGTTCATGCATTCTTCTCATACAAGTACATACAATCTATATACATTCACATCAATGCACTATTGTATGGTTCACATCCAAACACACGTTCAAAACGGTAAAAGTCGCTAAATAACACTATTCCTGACTTTTCCGACTTATATAATCGGCTAACAATCTCCAAATCGTCATAATAAGAAAAAGCATTTCATAAGCTTCCTAATGCATCAAACCACGCCTCAAACCGCACCACAGATCAAAAGTTATGCAGAAAATAAAATTACACGAACAACACTGTTCGCTGGGCGAACCTCCCTCGCGAGCATTCGCTAGCTCCTTCGCTAGGCGAATGTTCCAGCGAACCAACTGTTAGATAAAAACAGACACAAAGTTCGCTAGGCGAACCCCTTGGCGAACCAAGGCAGCAACTACCCACATTCAAAACACCCAAACTTCGCTAGGCGAACAACTCAGCGAACCTTCGCTGACCTTCGCCAACTGGTTCGCTAGACGAACCCGCGAAAACCTCACTCGCCATCGCTTCGCCCCAGGTTCGCTAGGCGAACCAAGGAAAAGCAAGAATTTTCCTGCGTTGTCAAAACCCCAAAAATCCATATTTTTCCAATCAAAACCTTTCCAAAACACCATATATCAATCAGAACCCAATACAATCATGGTAACCAATATTCTACCACATTTACGTCGATTTCCAACCGCGAAAACATCGATTTCTCAAAATCACTCTAAAATGGAAAACTATGAAAACACCACCAACAATCCAATGCACACATACATAATCATACATAATGATGCACATTGAGAAGATAATAAGATTTCACACCCTTACCCGATTAAATCGATTCCTAGAAGTTGATTTTCTTGATTTTCCTCTTTTCCTTCTCTTTTCTCCTCTTCCTCTTTCTTTCTCCCCTCTTTCTTTCTATCTTTCTTTTTTCCTTTCTATTTCTATTTCTATTTCTTCTCCAATTTAATTAATTCATTTTCTCACAAAATTCTACACTTAATCATTTTTCCAACAATTTTTACTAAATTTCTAACTTACTAATAATTGAGAAATGTCTAAAATATCCTCCATTCTAATTTTCCCGGAAAACTCTCAAAACGATCAAATAACATAACATGTCAACATAATATATTAACACACCAATTTCACAAATAAAATAATTTATCACCCAATTTAAATAAAAGACTCAACAAAATGGGAATAATTGGAATCGGGGCGTTACACCTACCATTTAACCCAACCCTCTTCAACACCCAACTACAAAACCCAACTCCATTCAACACCCAACAACAAAACCCAACTTCTTCATACATCAAATATAACCAATTTTCATTCTCCCAACCTACCCCACAAGATAACATCTACCAAACACCCCAAACATAAGTCCCCTTCTACCCCTCACAATCTTATAACCTTAATACCTCTCAAGACCAACACCCCTACACCCCCTTCATGACTAACACATTGCCACCTACCAACCTACCAAGTTGGAGTAACGAGGGAACAAGACTAAGTTATGGCAGTGCGGCGGCAATACCAGATGTGGGTGACTTAAATGATGACATGGTTGAAGAATTCATGAATCCTAGCAATGATGCAGGACCTTCTACTCAGCCCCAAAATGTTGATGTTGATCGTAGAAGGTCCACAAGAAATGTACAGATATATGCCTGTGGAACCCACCAACGCTTACGTCTACCGGGTCCAAATCGAGACTAGTTAGGGGTTCATGTACTTTTTTAATTTCTTAATTAAATATATAATTATTTTAATAATTTTTCGTTTTGTTTTATTATTATTATTATTTATGAATATTATTTTGTATTACTAATTATAATTAATATTCATAACTATCATTTAAAAGTAATTAACTTTAACATTTAATTAATATTCTATTATCCAAATTAATAAAAAAATATAATTATTTAATATTCTACCTTCATTTAATTAATATAATTATTTAATTACTATTTATTATCCAAATTAATAAAACAATAACAATAAAAACAATATTCTATAATCCAAAATAATTAATATTCTACCTTCATTTAATTAATATAATTATTTAATTAATATAATTATTTAATTAATATTTATTATCCAAATTAATAAAACAATAACAATAAAAACATTTTTAAATTTTAATATAATTATCCAAATTATTTAATTAATATAATTATTTAATTATTATTTATTATTCAAATCAATAAAACAGATAAAAATATAAACACTAAAATAAAAAAATAATAAAAATTCGGATCCTACACTGCCGCCCTTTGGATGGGCGGCACCCTATATTTTTAAATATTTCCGCCCTTTCATTAGGCGGCACTCATTAAAGAAAATTTTTTTTTTTTTGAAAAAATGACATTTTAGGATATTGGTTGAAAACTAGAGCAACTTGGTAATTACTTTTGAAATGAATGGCAGGGCAGAAAAAAATTTAAAATTAGTATCTTTTCATGTCAGTTCATATTTTGCTCCAATTTGTTTTCCCTCCCAAGCAGTCTTTGATTCGTCACTCCTCTCCCAACCGATTTTAGCTTCCACCCTAATTACTCTATTTCCAAATTCAACCAATTCTGATATGCCAAGTGTCACCATATCATTAAACATTGAGGACTAAGTCTAAAAGAAAGAGAAAATACCAAGTTAATTTAAGGATTTCTATCATTACTTATAGGCGCATTAAAAATTGTTTCTATTTTCAAGTGGTTTTGGGCTCATTAAGTTGTTAAACCGTGACTATTTAAAAGGTGTTATTTTCTTAAGATGTTTTTCAACGAAAATTTTGAAGTATTATTTTATTCATTTTCTTTTGCAACTCTAAATTTACTATTTTAGCTTTAGCAATAATCTATCACTCCTATCAAATATTAAAAATTAATTGCTTAACTCAGTTAAAAAATACAATTTAATATAGGAGAAACTTATATACAATTCCTTAGATGTGATTTTTACTATTTTTTAATAAAAATATGTTAAGTGTATAATTTCCTCCTACTCATGCAATTTCCTTCTATTTTCACTCTTTAATAATATTTAAATACACTTGTCATATTTTCATTAGAAAATAGTAAAATCTTACACCTAGGAAATTGTATTTAAATTTTCTCTTTTAATATACTTTATGTTTCATTTAAAATTGTTATTTCTTTTTTAATTTAATTGTTATGCACTGACAGTGTAAAATAATTTTATACTGTCAACCAATCACCCTCATGTATTCCGCTACATTAGACTGTAAATTTTAAGTTATTGGTATGACATGGTAGATTGTTAAATTCCTATTGGATGACAATGTAAAATTATTTTACACTGTCAGTGTATACCAATTAAACTCTTTCTTTCTTAACAATGTATATACTCATACTAAAATATAATTGTACTAATAAGTAGCATTATTGTTAGTTAGTCAACTTTTTGTTTTGTTTTGTAAAAATATAAGAGCATGAATATGACAATTTGAGAGGATATAGAGAATAGATCAAAGGAGGAATAGCTCCTTCCCACGACCTAGTAGTGGAGGGGAAATAATTTCCATCAACCCAGATCCAAGAGGCTTTTATAAATTTTTTTTTACCTCATACCCCTGCATTTATCCTCATATCCTTATAAATTAATTAATTGGACCAAAATACCCATGTATAAATACCTATAATTTCAAAATTTTCACTTTTTCCTAACTGTATTCCAGCTAGAACGTGAAAAAAATTTCATTCCTATTTGACTTTCGGAACACCTAACACTAATACTTTCGATTCACTAACTTTCAACACCAGAGAACTAGAGAGTGATTTATCCAGTTTGTTATCTGTGTTGTTTACACACCAGATAACTTGGGGTATAGTTATACGGTTCTTATTTGTTCTTTAACGAATAACTTGCAATTATGTTATCTAGTTCTTATTTGTTCCTCACCGGATAACTTGCCATTATGTTATACGGTTCTTATTTGTTCCTCACCGGGGAACTTGGTTGGCATTTTTTCGATTTGATGGATTTTGGCTTTTTAGTGGCTCGCATTAGAGGACGGGACATGCACATTTATAAACGATATCGTGAAGGACGACAAACTCAAAAGCCGTTGAATCGAGAGGAAGATTAAATAGCTAAACCTTTTCCGCATCCACCGTTTCCCGAAGGACCGTCTGAATCGTCACTTTTGGTGAGGTACCAGAACCACGTTGCTCGCCATTTGTGGGTCGACGACGAAAGTTAATCCATGGAATTTTATGTTTTGCTCGAATTTAATGTTAATTATTTATATATTATAACATATATTATGAATTATTTTCAAGAGAGAGTTCTGAAAAAATAGTTAAAGATTATTGCACATGGCAGCAAATTGACCAGGTGGGTTCCACACAGTCTCCCACCAATGATAGAGATATGGTTATCTGCTTCTGGTCTCTCCTTTCTATTGAGAACCAATTTATCGAGGATAAATTAGAACTTAGTATCTCCATTTGTGGAGAGAGGACATCCAGAAACATCGTCCTTTCATACGCCATATGGCGAGATAACCATTAATTTGGATGATGTTTCTTGTCTGCTTCATTTACCATGTAGGGGGAGTTCTGTAACCCTACAGCAAGGTTCACTGATTCTGATGTTATTACTCAAACTATTGATCTGGTGGGTGTTTCGTTTGAGGAGGCAGCTGAAGAGGTTTATGGTTGTAGAGGTTCTTATTATAGTCTGGATTGGTTGAAGCAGATATTTATGCGTCAACGAGCTGCGAGTAGATTTGACTGTGCAACTAGAGCCTATACGATATTGTTGGTAGGATGCACCATTTTAACTGATAAGACCTTTACTCTTGTAGAGGTAAAGTATTTATCATTAATTTGGGACTTGTCTGGATGTGGTAGATACTGTTGGGGGGCAGCTGCAGTTGTCACACTTTACAGATATATATGAGATGCTTCCTTTTACAGTTGCAAGCAGCTTGAATGATATGCCTTTCTGCTACAGGTACAAATGTTTTATGTTAATTTTATTTAGACTTATATTAGTTTATTTATAATAATTTTAATTGATAATATTCATGTTGTGTAACTGTGTTGGATTCATGAGTATTTTCCAACTGTTGGCAAGAGAGGATTTTCTAAGATTGCTGGTATCGGCAGTCCACTTCCTAGGGCGATGAAGATGATGTACCAGTAAGACGCACAAATGGTTGATGAGCTCAGGACTGTGTTGGATGGATTGACACTTGCTGATGTCATTTGGCGCCCTTTTGAAGATCACAGACATCACCGGCCATTTGATGATATATGCCTGTGCAGAGGTGTTCTAAAATGGTATGGTACAATTGTTCTATACTTATCTGACATATGTTTGCGTCAATTTGGATACAAGCATTACATACCATCCCCGCCTCCGGATGTTGACGCACTTGATATGGATATTAAGTGGATTATATATCATGCGAGTCTGATGGAAGTGATCCGCCCAACCGATTTTGCAGATACTCCATATGATGTCGTAATCGATTACATGTATTGGTACTACAGGGTGTTACATCCTCGCTTGGTACCACCACCTCGGGGGGAGGTCAGACATGTCCCGGTTCCTATTTATGATGCAGGACTGTCAGATCCGAATTTGTTACATATTTCACCTGAGCTTCGTCGCTATCTACATCGTCACGAGGCGGAAGAGGATGACATTAATTTTGCTGAGGTTTTTCGAGCACTACGTATAGCTCAAGGTAGACCGGTACCTCAGGGCATACCAGTACCTTATGCTAATGATGATGATTGATGTATTATTTACTATTCATACTTATGTAGTATTATTCATACTTATGTAGCATTATTCAGAGTTCTGTAGTATTATTCAGAATTATTTAGTATTCTTTAGACTTTAGAGTTATGTAGTATTCTTCAGATTTATGTAGTATAATCCAAAACATACCATGAATTAAATAAAACATGAAGTCAATTCACAATACAAACCGAAATATAAAAACCACATTACAATCATAATCTAACATATTTCGACACCACGTGCGCAAGGTATTGCTAATGTTGTAACTGTCCAGCAAATCCTATCATCTAAGAAGTTGCATCTGATGTGTGATACTTCTTCCAATCCAATGTGAGCGGTGGCAAGGGAAATCCTTCATTCATGTTTACCTGTTAAAACAATTAATAAGTAAGACATAAATGAAAGATAAGTAATTAACTTAACAAACATGAATATTTACCTGAACTCAATGATTTTAGTTTACAAAACCAATGCAGTAAATGGACACATTAGGTGAATGTGAAGTCGTAATAGGAAAGAAATTAAAACTAGGATAACCCAATGAGATAAGAATGATGTTATATCGATTTACTATCAGATAACCCATATCTGATAATGTCATCCATTTATCAAGTGGTTGAGGACCTAAAGATAATATCATCAAGGATTCTCTCACTTTTGATAAGAGACTTCCAAATAAATTCTCATAGAGATTGTTTTTGGAACCATTGACCAACCATCCTCACCATATCCAAGCAATGATGCAATGACTCTAAACCCACAATTTCCACCACTCTTAACATCAACAATGTCATCAAAAAATGGTCTGATATGTTCTAAAAATTGTACAATGTGCCTATTAGATGGTTTCTTCTATAAGGTTTGGGATAACTGTGAACATGGCCTCTTTGAAGATTTTTGAGAACTGAAGTGTGCTAGATCGACATACTCATTATATGAAGGATCACGATAAACATCTTATCCCACAGGTTTCTTCCCTTTTGTCTTCACTCCTCCTTTATCTTTTATTTTTTCAGGTGGTGGACACATCTTTGTTGCAGTAGGGTAAGCAATTTCCACACCCTGGTTTTTAGTGGTCTCTTTCCTGCAACATCTAATAACCTGAACCTTTTCCTTAGTGCATCAATTGCATTGGTCATGTCCACCTTTGCTTCATCCTCTGTATCTACCTCTTGTTCACCTTCTATGCAGAGCTTTCTCAAATGGATATGAATAACATCAATTGGTATTGGTTCACCACTCAATGTGTATCTCCCTAAATCACAAGCACAAGGTAACCCGTATACTTTTCTATGAGTACGCTCGCACATTTAGGTGTTTGTACCCACCATGTCAACCCTCGGCCACTCTTCAGCAATGTGCCTCAAAGTAGCGCTAGATACTGATCCACGAAAATTACCATAAAATGGACTAGTGTGCGCATGCTCAACTTCATAAAATATCTTCTGAAATTAAGCTCTAATATTGCTTAATTGCACCTTGATGTTGCCATTCATAGCCTCCCAACATTTGCACATATCACCTAAACTGTTCTCCAACATCTGCTTTAGTTTCCAATGTGCAGACTCATCCCTAAAAAAATTAGTATCATTAATATTAAGATAAACAAACTATGGATAAAATCAAACACCATACATATTATTCGTGGTGTTGCCCAAATGCAACACTTTATTGATCCAAGCTTCAAAAAATCTATGTCTGTGAGGCGTGAACCATGTGTCTTTCACATAATCAAGAAATAGTCTAAAATCCACAGAGGCATGCTCAAGCTATTGCAACTGTTAATGGTACTCCACCTCATCATAAGCACTAACAAGTTCATACCATAGTTTCTCTGTCGGCTCTCGCATATCATTCACAACATACTCCTTGCACTTCGCTTTCACATTATTGTTGATGTGAAATCGACAAATCAAATTAACTGTCCTTGGAAATACCATTTCAATTTCTTTCATCAAAGTAAGATCTCTATCCGTTAAAATCACTTGTGGCCATAACCTTTGCTTAGTGAACAACTGTTTCAACTTATCCAATACCCAACGAAAGTTCTCTGTTTGCTCAGATTCTATATAGGCAAATGCAACAACAAATGTTAACTCAGTTGATATCATACCAAGTACTTCAAACAAAGGCTGTCTGTACTTATTTGTTTTGTACGTAGTATCCATAATCAACACATTAGGAAACATATTCAACAACTTCACTGATTCTGGATGGGCCCAGAAGATATCTCTCACAACTTTTGACTCATCTTTTTTCCTTCTCCAATAAACATAATCAAAATCCTTTATCAGCTTAAATAAATGTTGCATTTCCATTCTAGGACCCTTGATGTATTTCTGAATCTTACTCTTATGTTTATATATTTGGGTGATTCAAGTCACATTCTCCGGATCTCGTTCTTGCAATGACAACAATATATGTCTTGGTGGAACATGACATTTCGTCAAATCAACAATATGTTGTTCTTCATCAGTATTTAGTCTCCCTATATATGAATGACCTTCAAATCTATCCGGTAAACCATGGTTGTAAAGTCCACATTTTACGTCAATCTTCCAACCAGAACCATCTTTTGACGGTGTTGACCTAATTTTGAATGGACAACCACATTTCTTGGTAGCACTTTGTGTTTCACTATCTCCTTCTTTTGTATTTTCCACCTCTATCACAACCAAATATAACATTGTCACTTCTTCCTCTGTTGCCAGTTTTGGTGTCCGAACGGTTTATTATAATAATAACTCTATTCCTGATTCCAACCTCCCTAATCCACCTAGTCACCTCTTCTCGTGTATCAAATTTTTTTATAGTCGAGTATATCTCAATCGTATCTACACATGTCTGTTTTTATCACATATCATCAACAGAATATCCATACCTGCTAAACATAAGTATGACAAAAATTAATAAAACTAAAAAATATATGTGTTCCGGATCTCTTATTAGCAAGAAATCCGGTGACTAAAAAACACAAAACGAAACTCTTTTTTGCAAGTTATCCGGTGCTTAAAAAACACACATCGGAAAACTCATGTTGAAGTTATCCGATTAAATAATGTGAATCGGATAACTAATCAACTTTTCCGGTATGATAAATTTAACAATTGAATTTCATCCCTTTAAGTATTTCGGTTTGATAAAAAAAAAAACGGATTTCTTTACCTTAAGTTATCATGTTTGTGTCGTATAATTCCTAACAGTGACTTTTGACTTATTTGACTGCATAGTTAAAAGTAAAAAAAAAAAAAAAAATTAACAAGGATAAATTTGGAATATTTGCAAAATCGTTGGGGTACGTGGATAACTGTCGGGGTATGAGGTAAAATATTCAATACACTTTCCTCCAAGGGATGAGGGGATAACTTACATAGACACTAAGTCAAACACACTCTCCATAACTCAAAGAGCACCACACTCGTTACCATCTTAACATACACGATCAACCTGCAATCCTAGCTGAACAGACCACCAACAAGACCTCTAACTTCACGTGAGTTGTTCCCTAAATAGCATCAAACACCATCGCACAAGATTTTTCGCCACCATGAACAAACCATCACCACCAAAACGTATTATAAATCTACTAAAAAATTATGCAGAGAGGCTTTAGACTATTTACGTGTAGCATTACAAGAATAAAAAATTATGCAGGAAAATGTTGAAGACGTCTTAGTCTGGCCGTGGACGGAAGATGGGGAGTATATCGTATCCAGTGGTTATGCAGCTCTGTCAAGGGGTGCTTCAGGTATCGTTCCTGATTCGGTGGACACGAAGACATTAAGCAGGGTTTGGAAGGTTGCAATCCCTTCGAAGATCCAATGTTTTGTATGGCGGATGCTGCAAAATAGGCTCCCTACAAAGGAGCAGCTCAAACTGAGAGGCATGAATCTTATTGGAGACCAAGATAATTGTCCCCATTGTAGCGCTCACCAGGAGAATGCAGACCATATCTTCTGTAGTTGCCCTGTGGCAATAGCAGTGTGGGGATCCATTAGTTCTTGGCCCAAGTTACAACTGTCGACCAATAACTCTAGCTCTTCCAACTTTTCTGCAGCTTTTGCTCTCCTAAGGAGAAGTAGTCGTAACAATTATGGAATGTTTGTGTGGTGTGCTGCTGTTTAGCAGTTGTGGTGGAGTCGTAACGATGTAATTTTTAATAACGGTGGAGTCTCGATTGAAGGAATTGTGAAAGGTGTTAAAGTGTCTGCGTGGTTGTGGCTAGGGAAGGGCTTAAAGTTGTCTTCTTCTTGTAATTGGTCGGTCTGGTCTTCTAACCCGTTAGCGTGTATTTCTTGACGTTATATTCGTTCTAAGGGTTCGAGTACCCCTTGTATTTGGTGTTAATTATATCATTGCTTTTAAAAAAAAAATCTACTAAAATCTCTGAATCTTCTTGTCTTTACCGGGAGAACACGCACACTTATACTTTTTAGAAGTACAAGATTCAATAAATATTTTTAATCAAATATTAAAATTGGTCTGCTACATGGAAAACACACACACTTAAAATTTGAAATTGTTTTTGCAACTCTATGTTCGTGTTCTCCATGTAGCAGACCAATTTCAAATTTCAAGTGTGCGTGTTCTCCATGTAGCAGACCAATTTTATTTTATGATCAAATATTAAAATTGGTCTGCTACATGGAGAACACGCACACTTCAAATATTAATAATCTACCGTTCAATCAAATATTAATAATTAACTGCTTAACTGAGTTAAAAAAATACAATTTAATATACTTTTTGTTTCATTTAAAATTGGTCTGCTAAATATATTAAGATACGGAATATTGGACATAAAATAACCATGAAGCCTACGTTACGTAGAGTTGTTGCTATCTCTTTTTAATTTTTTTTTTTTTTAACAAATTGCTATTTCTTTTTAAACCATATATACTCATATTCATATATAATTGTACAAATACGTAGCATTATTATATTAGTTAGTCAACTTTTTTTTGTTGCTTTATAAAAATATAAGAGCATGATTATGGCAACTTGATAGGATATACCCAGAATCTCGCATTGAGAATAAGCACTAGATGAATGTTTGTAAATAAACTATTCATATATTCATTCTTTCATGCATTCCCAGATGAGAATTAAGATTTTGTTTATAGTAATGTCATATTCGCTCATGTCATTTTTATTTAAAAAACAATGTAAAATCGTCACAAACAAAAGAAAGGCTTAATCAAACAAACGCACACCTTATCTTCATTCTTTTATTTTTGGTACAATATATACTATTAAGTACTATGATAATGATATTATTGTGTTCCTCGTTACGTCATCGTCGCCAATACTTACTAATATATTTGTTAGGGCAGTTTGCAAGGCACACAAAAAGGTTTAATAACAAGTGTTAAAGAGAAGGCATACGGCTGAACCTTCTCCCGGGTCTTCGACACGCGATTATATTCTTCATCAAATTTCTTATTAGTGGATTTATTGGACGACAATTCGTACAAGACGCTGAATCATAAGCGGAGAGTTTAAACCACTTGCACTATATAATGATCACTTCGTGTCATTTCATGTATTCAATTCATTTTCAATTTCATATTATTTTTTCCTCAATAATTGACTTAGACGATGGAGCGTTAACGATGTAGGTCATGCCCTTCCCCGCCCTATCAGAAGTTTGGTCCACTGTACCAAGACTTCATTTAACCACTTTAGTACACATTCCTAGTTTTTTTAACGGAACATTGAAGCCGCCTGTGGGAATGGACTCTTGATTTCTGCCTCTTTTCTACGAAGACCATCGTTATTCACCAAGGATAGATAATCGATCTTCCTCTCGCGAGACATCAATTTCTTTCTCAAACAAATTGGATAAAAAAAATCATGAAGCTATAGTGACATCGAAGGTTAGCAGATCTTCCGCTCAATGTCACGTTGCTAAAGCTAACAAAGCTCCACCTCTCCCTTTAGTAGAGAACAATGTAGTTCTAATGACTTACTTGTTTGCTCATGCGTAAGAAGATATTTCTTTTCCAAGAAGTGACTGTAGAACATACCATGCTTTTCTGTTCTTCCAACCTATGCAGTAGCTTTGCCAAGGCCAACCTTTAAAGCAACCTCCTTCGTAACCGCTAATGTCTGGATACAAAGTGCTCCCAAACATTCAACAACTACAAGCCAACTTAGGCATGTAAGGAGCATCCAACGTATCGAATAAAGTCTACAACCTAATACAACAGTAAATCTCCCAAGTTTTAGTGGACTTGATACTCAGAATTGAGGAGAATCTGCAATACTCTCCTTTGAGAATCAACATTACGCGCGAGGCGTCTTCTTGTGGAGGCCATCGATTCATATTGAAGTCGACTCCGATAGGCGCAACCTCACTGTGAAGAGAAGCAGATATTTGACTCCCTCATCCGACTCAGGAGGGAGGAGTGACAATCACGCTTCCCCCAAGGCTCACCATTCTCTTAGTTTGCTAGCACATCAGTGAAGGATAAGGGAAAGGCATAACCCAGAAGTCGTGACCTCTCAACGTTAGAGGACAACAAGATCTCAAGGTCCCTTGAGAAGCCCCAAAAGCTGGAAACTTACAACGGTCCTAGGTATCCATACGATCACATTGAACTAGTGGACAATAGGCTAGACTATTATAAATTGTAAAAGATTTGCGTAAACTCTCAAGGGAACTACCATGACTTTACACAAAACCCTCCAAGATGAGATCATAGACTCTTTGAAGGAATTGTGTGATTCAATCACGATATATTATAGTTCACGGCTTGAAAGTAGAAACCCACCATAATGGTCGTACTCAGCAGGATCATGCAAAAAAGAAAGATATCGTGTGAAAGTACATCAACCGATTCACCAAGGTTCTAGCGAAAGTGGAAGGTATAAACGATTGATTAAAATGCATGATATTAAAGAAGGGATTAAGATCATATTATATGTTCCAAGAGAAACTAGGGTGAGAGGGAGCTTGAAATTTAAGCAGCCTGTTCTGTAAGGACGAACCATATATCAATTATGAAGACGAATTCCTAGATGAGTAGAAGACCCAAGGAGTGAGAAACCTTGGATGTAAATGAACGAGCTATAGAAAATAATCGTCGCGGAGATAATGGGAGTGAGGACCCCAATTCTGATTTTCTCATACATTCCTTTAAATACATAAAGGGATAAAATTTGGGGAGAATGAATGAATATTAAGTTCAAAGAGACAGCGGTAAGCCAAGACCGATAAGTCAAAGTAATTCTATTTCTACAAAAGTCAATACCACAATACTAATGAATGTGTCCACCTAAAAGATGCAATTGAAAAGCTCATTAAAAAGTGTCGAATCATCAGGTACACCCAAGACAGAGGCAGGAGAGATTAATGAGACCATAAGAAATGTCATCGAGGACAGGATGAGTCTCGAAAGAAGAAATGTTCCTCTTGACCGAAGAAGGCTTCCCCTAAGAAAACTATTGAGGTCGTAAGCAGATCCTATAGAAGAAAGAAAGTAGAAACAAAGAAGAAGAACATTGTAAGGAGAGACAACAATACATCGCTTTCATCATTAGGGATATTTGTAGAGTAAAAAAAAACCCCTCAAAGGGGACTATAAATATGAGGATTTCCGATTTAATGGAAATCAACAAAGAAGAAGGAAAAACCTATGAAGGGAAGCCGAAAAGGCCAATCCTTAGGTCTCTGGATAGAGAAAAGGTATGCAGAATCCCAAATGAGATTTTCCCTTGGTGATAATGGAAACAATGTCCAATTTTGATGTATCCATGATCCTCATTGATCGGGGAGCTCTCGCCACATCATGTATGCATAACTTTTCGAGAGGCTTGGGACGATAATATATAAGTTATGGTCGTACGAGGATTCATTTTAAAGGCCTTTAAAAAATAAATAACTCGTCCATGGGGGTATATGAAGTTGATGGTCACCTTAAGAGATAGAGAGACACCAGGACAAATAACTTGCGATTCCTCGTAATTCCGTGCAAGAGCATCTACAACTACATCATAGGAAAACCATTCACATAAATTTTAGACGCAATGGCTACCCCAGTCCACATCAAGTAAAAGTATCACAATGTTCACAACGAGTCAATAAAATTTTTGTGTCGACCTGTTTGGAGCATGGAGGATATATAAAGCCTTGCAACGCGACAAAAAAGTAAAGATAAATAGAAGGCGAAGGGGATCAATATTGTCTCCCTCACAAAGAAACTAGAAGAAATGGAAATCAAACCCCCAAAAAAGGAAGGATGAGGGATAACTCTAACTAAAAACCAAGGTCGATTGTGCAATGTCATATCGGTAAACCCAAAAGAGGATAAATAATGATCACGTCGCTTGTTTAAATTTCCTTTATCACATATGTACGTAATACCCTCATTTTTCTAAATGAATGAATAAAGTTTCACTAAATTCTCTCTTTTATGATCATAAAGGACATCCATGAATAAGGGGATACTGCGAATGCCACAAGCGTAAAACTTAAGCAATCAAAACCCCATAACAAACAACTCATGTTTTTTTTTTTGCAAGCAATAAAAGCATATGAATCAATCAAAACACCACAATGAAAAAAACTAAGGGTGTTGTTGAAACCTCGCACGTGTATGACCAAAGAAGTTGAAACCCCGCAATGAAAGTCACATGGATAAAAATAACTAATTACAAAGATGTAAACCAAGCTCACACTTCTCTTGGTAGCTATCCACTCTAGAGACACAATGGAGTCCCCACTATGTCAACCTCAAACCAAGTTCAAACTTAAGGGTAGGGAAGTTGGTACCGACCATTATCCGAACAAGGTCCCCACAGATGTCCGACAAACTTTCTTATCGCAACATCGATGATCAACAAATTCCCATAGAAATGAGCTAGGGGAACTAAAAACACACCATGATATGCAAGAATAATTGTAACAGCAAGCAAATAAAATTAGAGAATTCCACAAAGCAATAATTATAAAAATAATTTACATCAAATATTAAACCAAGTAGATTCTTCTCGAGAAAATAACATTGAGGCTGACTTGCACCCAACAAAGACTGCTTTCCGCTACACCATCTCTTGATCAGGATGGACTTTCTCTCGAGATGTGCATCGTGGAATGAAAAAATTCCACTTGCTGCATGACCTTTTCAAACGAAACATACAGAGAGGAAAAATATATTTCATAGACTTCGCATACTCTTTGAACAACTCAAGGTTTTCATGATGCATCTTCTGAAGTCTTTTCTCATCTTTCTTTCAACCTTCCTAATTCTCATTTAGAGACAACTCTGAGTCTTATATCCTCTTACGAAAATGTTCTAATTCATAGTTCACCTTTGCATTAGTGATAATGCTTCATATTTCTTCTTCACCTCATGCATAATAGATTCCACCCTCTGCAAACTAATCGTCCTAGTAAGATCTTCCACATACCGGTCTCATTTGATAGTAAGGGCGTCGACACATTTATGAAGAACTTCTTTCTTCTTCCAAGGATGGTTAGGAAATAAAACATATACCCACTCGACAACACCAAAGGCCAGCAAAATCAACACTTGGCTAGTCTAGTATTCCAATTCAACCAACTCCTTTTTCCAAATGACCTCATCCTTGCCTAAATATTACGTGTAATCCTACTTTGAAATAAAGGATAAAAAATCCCTATTTTCTTGTGGAACAGGACATGCTAAAAGCAAAGGAGACAACACAATCACGTTCAATGTTGTCCCAACACCAGAACCAAGCCTTTCTAGATTGAGTGTTCGATGACAAGTAAACAACCATTCCCCATGATTCAATTCGAGAATGGGCCTAGTAACAAGGCTCCCTCCAATTACAACCTGCACTATACTTAGAGTATTTTCTACCACAATTTAATTAGAACTATATATCCCTAACTTCTACTTGAACTAGGACCATAATGGTAACCACGACTAGACTGGAAGGGGACCCTGTAAGCATGGTTGTCCCAAAAACTGGCCCGACATCATCAACTATAGGCAAGAGGGAAACCATAGACACCCTCTTCTTCTATAGCATCGTGTTATAGAATTTCATCTTATATGAAAATCAAATATTAGTTAAAGACAAAGCAACAATGGACAAATAAATAGTGCCAGAGAAAAGAGGAAGTCTCTCACATTACTACTAAAAGATGAACTTCATGGCCTCCTTGTTGCAATCCTGAAGGAACAATGTTGTAAAAATAGCCCAAATCTTTGAAGAAGGTTACCAATTTCCTCTTCATATAGATTTCCTCTTGGGACAAGTCTTCTAGTCTATATACATAAAACCTAGCCTCTACCAAGAAATTGCCCTGACGCCAAAACTTGGAAAATTGTTCGAATATTAATAAGGAGACTCAAATTCTATATTGAAAAAGTTAGAATGAGCCACCATGGTAAGGGGTATAACTAGGTAGTACCAATCCTTGAAGTTCTTCATGCTCTCTGAATAAACCTCAAATATCTCGGTACTCTTTCTAAGGGAGATCAGACATTGACATTGTGTTGAATATCAAAAACTCAATTGAGCCTTGGATAGGTGGAATAAGAGCATCAAAGATGGCACACCTTTCTTGTATTCGCACCAGTATTTGGAAGACTTTGATATAACCTAGCTCTTCGGGTGCATCTGTGAAGACAAATTACCAGATAGTTTAGAACATCCACTTAAAAATCATTGAAAGGGAGGAGTAAACCTATCAAAGAAAATAAGCATTCATGGAGAGGGACGACACACCCGTCGTACTTACTGCAAACCCTTTTGTCTCCTTCGGGAGGAAGCACTCCCTTATATGAGGAAGGATCCACTTAAGTAAATTAATGGTCCAGACATGCTTCATCAACGAAAGCAAAAATAATGTCCAATGTCTCTAATCTACCCACACTGAAAAGTTGTCTCTTTCCGCCCTCTGGACTTTGAATTGAGAGTTGTCTATGTCAAAAGATGTTGTCAAACGTAGTGGTGAAATCTTCATAAGAAAATCACATGGTAAACCAAAGAAAAATGTTGCACCCCACCAAAGTCATCTATAGAAAAAAAAATCATCAACACACAAAGAAAAAAAACATGACTCCTTAGAAACCCTAATGAAATAAGTAAGTGCAAAAAGAAGAGAAAGTTTAAACTCAAACTTTACCTTAAAAAGTTGAACTTAAAAAGGTGGTGCAAACACAAATTAATGGCCAATAAGAGGAGATTTGCGACGAAATAAGAGGTTGCAGACGAAGGATAAGATCTTTCAAAGATTCATAAATGGAGAAAAGGGAGACATGGTAACTATAAAACTCTTTATATATCCCTAAGGGAGACGGACCAGGAGATCCTCGATGTTGGGAAGCGCAAAATGCACCACTAAGAATCAAAGTTTCATATAATACTGTTCAAGAGCACTCAAATGTCATATTACTAGAATGCATCATTACCGTTAGACGTAGGAACATATGTTTCGATGTATGTGTGAAACATTTCTAATCACAATAAAGACATTTAATTTATCTTTTCCCAATGACACCAATGTACCATCGAAACTCTTCTATTTTATTCCACCATATAGCGGACTGAAGACGAACTTGGAAAAGCTCTTTCTCTATGATGTAGGAGCAAAGGCTTAAGGGCAACTATTATGTTCCATTTGCAAGGCCCGTGAAAAGATCCAACCACAAACATTGAAGAGAATGTACGTGAAATAGGTGGACCATTGCCCTCTGTCAAGGACACGCAAACACACCCTCAATAACATCTCTCATTATTGGATCTAATGGGACGACACCTCGCATAAGACACTAAATCACACGCATATGGTTTTAACTGGCCATACTATATAATGATAACTTTGCACCATTTCATTCCCTCTCTCATGCTACATTCCACTCAGTAACTGGCTTGAGCGTTGGATTGTTAACCTTGCAGCTCCACCCTTTCTCCGTTGTACTAGAAACTTGCTCCACCGTACCAAGATTTCATTTCACCACGTTACTACACATTCCTAGCTCTTTAGTAGAACAAAATTAATGTGTTTGCTATAAAAAAAATTTAGAATAAATATATTTGATCAAATAAGTATTATTATTATTTTAGTAATTTTTTTGTAAAAATTTTAAAAAAAATTATTTTTAATTTTTAAATAAAAATTTCATTCTAATGGCTTTTTGAATTTTTTCTCATAAAAACAAGAAATTCAAGTGTTGGAACTTCATATTAAAATTAATAATAATTTTATAATACTAAACAAATGAAGGTTTTTTAACTGAATTAAGAGGATCTTGTCATCAAGGAGAAAATAAGCATCCCAACTAAGTCAGCACCTAAAGAAAATTATGAAAAAAAGCAGCACGATCACGAAAAATAGCCCCACAAGTAGTAAAACCTCCCACTAGCGGTTCTTCTGTGTTTGCTTTAACCCATAAAATCAAAGGCGACTTCCACAAAACCAAAGAAATATTTAAAGCGGGCATTCTCCGTGTGGAATAAGAAACTTTTGAAGAATTAAGAGGTCTTCCAGAACACCTCTAGTTTGAAATTTGGAAATATTAGCCCTAGTAACCATGGAAGTATGAGTTTTCATCTTTGCTGCTTGCAGAGTTGCCTAAACATTGTTGAATCTAATAATATTATGGGCCATGAAAATAGAGTGAAAACATGGATAATGGCTAGTGTAGAAATATGACATATCTGAGAATTCCTAGCCTCCCTGTAGCTAAGAAAGATAGATAAAATATACGAACGATTGAAAATAATCTCAAACAAGACACCAAACCAATTCAAAATATCCTGTGAAAACCGACCCTGAAGGAAAGATGGTTTATACTTTCCTGCGCTTCCGCATAAAGCATAAAAATTGACTTTATAATGCAACCATATATGCTTCTGAAGATTATCATCTGTAGGTAACTTTCTATGAAGCTCCCTTCAAACCACAAAAGAGTTAGAAGGAGAAATATATTCTTGCCAAAAACTAACCTGCCAAGAGACCTGATTCCGAGGGAACATAAATTGATACGTCTGTTTCAAAGAGATATTTATGTCTTTTGAATGTTTCCATACCAAACGATATTTCATAGGCTGCCTCGGGATAACAATAGCAAAAATAGATTCCACTAATTCAGAATGATGATCTGCAATAACATTCAGGAATTTGCAAGCAAAGTTTTCAATTAACTCTGAGACATTGGAATTAAGCATATTATGAGCATTTTCCAGAATGTTAAAGCAACTCAACCAAAGGAGCACCAGGTAAATTATGATTTCAATACGAAATATTCTTCCCATTACTAATACACCACAGTGAAGTCTGCTTGAAAATGTCAAAGTGCTCTTATATCTCTTGCCCAATATTTGATTTCTTGAAGGAACGAATTCTACCCTCATCCTTTAAGATGCGAACTCTACACATAACTGCACACCGATCACTACTAAACATAAACTTCTAACAAAGATGCAACATTAGAGAATCAATAATATTTGAGAGCGATCTTAACTCCAAATCACATGCCTCATAGAACCTACATACTTGACTCCAAGAAACCGTACAAATTTTGTGGGTCATAACATCCCCTCACTACTACGAAAAACCCATTTAACAACGGCTGGGAATGACATATAATGACGCGGCCGAAGGCGTTGTTATGTAGATTGTCGTTGTAAGTTCGCTGTTTCTACAACGGTCTGGGAACCGTTGTAATAAATTAGAAAATGTGCTACCTATAATGACGGTTATTTTAAATACCCGTTGTTGTATGTCTTTTAAAAAAATGCCGCATTAGAACTACCTATTATGGCGGTTATTTTAAATAACCGTTGTTGTATGTCTTTTAATAAAATAAAAAAAATTGCAGCATTAGAACAAGAACATTAGCAAGAACAAGAACAACAAGAAGAACAAGAAGAACATCAAGAACAACAATAAGAATAACAACAACAACAATAACAACAACAACATCAATAACAACAACAACAACAACAGCATCAATAACAACAACAACAATAACAAAAAGAAGAAGAAGAAGAAGAACAACAACAACAACAACAAGAACAAGAACAAGAATAAGAACAAGAACAACAACAATAATAACAATAATAACAACAAGAACAACATTAATAAAAAAGAACAACAAGAACAACAATTATAAAAAAGAACAACAAAGAACAACAATAATTAAAAAAGAACACCAACAACTAACATTGCTAACTCGAGTTCTAACATTTGTTCTGAAATTTGGTTTAGTGGAGAAATAGAGTATCGTAAATGAAAGATGATGTTTAGAGGTAGAAGATGTCTAAGTATTAGATTTCACGCGGATCACTAATAGTAGTGTCTTGGCCGTTGATAATCACTAAATGGACGACCAAGATTTGTTTAAGGATTGTGAATAAACTAAATATGCACGCCACCTATAATGTTGGTAATGAGACTTGAAAAATGATGGTGCTGGGACTTGAACCCATGACAAGACGATACCTATAATGACAGTTGGTTTAAATTACCCGTGGTGAAAGGTCTGTAAGCATTTTGAAAAAATAAGTAAAAAATGCCACCTATAATGACGGTTGGTTTAAATACCCGTGGTTAAAGGTCTATCAGCATTTTGGAAAAATAGGAAAGAAGTAACATGATTAAAATAAATTCATAAAAGTCTAAAAACACGAAATTTAATCTAATTAGGTAAAATAAGAATTTTGTGAATTTTTTTAGAATTTTTTGAGACTATGAAAATAGTAAAAAATTCATTAAAAATAGAAAAAAGATGAATTTGGGGTTTTGAGGTTGAAGCCCCGTAACTCTTCTAGAGTTGGGGACTAATGACTGCACGATTTTTCTGCTTCAGATGCACGAAACAGATCTAAAAAAGGAGACGATTTTCCCTAAAACCGATTTTTTGAAGTGCAAGACCTAAAACTAAACTACAGGCTATAATGACGGTTGAAAACATAACCATGGTGAAAGGTTGTTGGCATTTTGAAAAAATATTTAAAAACCATAAATGTTGATGCTGGGAATTGAACCCATGACCAGACGCTAGCTATAATGACGGTTCTTTAAATACCCGTGGTGAAAGGCCTCACATTTCACCACGGTTGGAATTTTAACCGTTTTTAGAAAAACGCGCGAATCTATTACAATGTTATATAGACAAGCCGTTATAAGCCTGACGTTGTTGTTTGCGCATTTTGTAGTAGTGCCTACACATACAAAATTTCTAACCCAAGTATCCATCTTATTAATAATATTTTTATGCCATGCATAAATACGAAAAGAGTATATGAGCATACCATGAATAATGGACCGAACTAGTTGAACCCGTCCCTTGTTTGAAAGTAATGACCCTTTCGAAGTTCGCAGTTTGATTTTAATTGCAAACGCTTGAAAATGACTAGTTTGGGGTTCCCAGAAAAAGGGGAAGCCAAGATAAATAAACATAATGACCCCCATGTTAAACCCATGAAGATTAGCTAGTTGAACCGTGCAGGCATTAAAGATGGAACCTGCATAAAATTTACTCTTAGCATTATTAACTCTTTGACACAATACACCCCATAAGCTTTGAATATACGCAACACGCTTCTAACGTTTTTCACGGAGCCTTTTGCAAAATAGCATAATATCATAAACATACAACACATGAGAGGGAACCACAACTCCTCAACAAAGGGACATAGGATGTAAAATACCATTACTGGAAGCCATTACAAAGCATCTATAGAGAAACTCTTTCTCTAATGAAAAATAAGGGGGGGGGGGGGGGGGGGGGGGGGAGGGTAGAGGATCACCTTGACGTACCCAACAAGTGCAATTAAAGAAAACTGCAATGCAGTACCTTGTGAAGAAAGTTCCAATAAAAAATGTCAAATGTCTTATTTATATCAATTTTTAAAGCCACATTTCCTACAAAACACTTGTTAGAGAGAATATTAACAACTTTAAAAGCAATAATAACACAATAAAAAATATGTCGATCTGGAATAAAATCCCGTTGAAGAGGAGAGATTATTTTCATCGCAACACTAACCAATCGATCCCCCAAAAATTGTGATAATTTTAAATTTGGAAAATGGGAACAATTTCTCTATCCATCACAAAAAGTTGGGTAGTGTAACTTAAACCAATCAACTAATGCCATATCATTTTTGTTAGTGCATGAGACACTTTTAGTGGAGAGAGAATAAAAAAATAAGGATTAATATTATTGAATGAATTATTACAAATAATGATACATACTATGACTATTTATATACAACCCTAATTGGGCTTGGGCTAACACAACTTGTATTATATTTAAATATTAAATCTAATCTAATCTAATCTAATCTAATATTTTAACATATCCCCCATAATCCAAGTTGTCGAACCTATGCTAATCATAGTCGATCTGAACTATTCCTAATTTCTTTCTCAAATTCAGGAATCTGTCGATCTTCAATCCTTTGGTGAAAATGTCGGCCAATTGTGCTTCACTTGACCAGTGCCTAACTTTAAGTTCACCTTAATTTATCTTATCCCTTAAGAAGGGAAATCTATCTTCGATATGCTTACTTCTTCCATGCATACCTAGATTCTTCGCCAGATTTATGGCAGACTTGTTGTCGATTTGCAACACAATAGGTTTCTTCACTTCGACCTTCATTTCTTCAAGTACCGATCTGATCCAAATTGCTTGACATGCAGCATAGGATCCTACTATATATTCCGCTTCACATGATGATAGTGCCACCACAAGTTGCTTTCTCGAGCACCATGAAATTGGGGCACCAAATACTTGAAAGAAATATCCAGTAGTGCTTCATCGATCTTCCTTATCTCTGCACCAGTCAACATCTGAATAACAAGTAACCATAGTTTTTTTGCTTTCAACGTATCGTCGAAATAAAATTCTATAGTTTGTCAATCCTTTTAAGTATCTCGGGATTCTTTTTGTAGTCTTCATGTGTGACACCCTTGGTTCACTTATGTATCTGTTCACTTATCCGACTGAGAAACATATATTAGGTTGACTGTTGCACACATATCTTAGAGATCCGACAATCTGTTTGAACAAAGTTGCATCGACTTTGTCTTCCTCTCCATGCTTCTCCAACTTTAAATTTGGCTCGATAGGCGAAGATGCAGGAGTCGAATCATCCATTCTAAATCTCTTGAGTATCTCTTTGACATACTTTCTTCGATGTACATGCCTTGCTTCGAAGTTTGAAATTCCATGCCTAGGAAGTATGACAACTTTCCCAGATCCGGCATTTCAAATTCCTTCTTCATCGGCTTTTGAACTTCGACAAGTTCTTCAGGCTATTTCCAGTTACTAGCAAGTCATTGACATATAAGAAGATTATTGTTATATCTTGTGCCACAACTTGAACATAAACACCATACTCAGATTTGCATTTTACGAATCCTAATTCAACCAAGTATGAGTCGATCTTCTTGTTCCATACCCTAGGTTCCTGCTTGAGACCATATAGCACTTTGTGCAACTTGTATACTTTACTTGCTTCCTCTTGAATCACAAACCCAGGAGGTTGTGTGACATACACCTCTTCTTCTAAAGGTCTATTTAAAAATGTTGATTTCACATCTAAGTGAAATGTTGACCAGCCTTGCTTGCATGCCAAGGCCAGCACTAGCCGAACAGTTTCCAATCTCACGACAGGTGCAAACACTTCAGAGTAGTGGAGTCCTGCTCTCTAGAGAGATCCTCGAGCTACCAATCTCTCTTATGTCTTGCTATCGACCCATCAACATTGTGCTTCAACTTGAACATCCACTTTACTTCGATAGCTTTTGTATGAGCTGGAAATTCGACTAACTCCCATGTGTTGTTTCTTTCAATTGCTTGTAACTCTTCGACCATAACAGACTTCCATTATTTATCTTTAAAGGCTTCTCAATTACTTGAAGTCTTGCTGGAAGAGCTCTAGTTCTTTGAGGTCTCTGACTTGTGCCAACCATATCCTCTTCGACTTCGACTGTGTCGAGAATGTCAACAACTGCTTCAACTTCTTCTTCGACTGTAGTATCAACAATGTCTTCGACTTCGACATCATCATAGCTCATCAGTGGCTTGTCAATTGCATTACTAGAATTCCAATCCCATGCATAATTTTTATCAATCACAATGTATCGACTCATCACAATCTTCTGATTAATTAGATTGAACAGTCTGTATGCTCCACTCTTATGTTATCCTACCAGAATCATAGGTTCACTCTTGTCATCAAGCTTCCTTCTCCTAGCATCAGGAATATGCTTGTAGCAAATAGAGCCAAACACCTTCAGATGACTCACTGATGGTCGTTTGCCACTCCATACTTCTTCAGGAACCTTGTTCTTCAGCTTCTTGGTAGGGCACCTGTTCAGAATATAAACATCAGTAAAAACTGCTTCTCTCCATAAGGATTTTGGAAAATTCTTCTGCTTCAACATGCATCTCGCCATGTCCAATATGGTCATGTTTCTTCTTTCTGCTATTCCATTATGTTGAGGAGTATAAGGAGCAGTTATCTCATGATCAATACCATGTTCTACACATAATGCTTCAAAAATCTTGGATGTGTATTCGCCACCTCCATCTGTTCGCAGAACTTTAATTTTCTTTACACCCTGGTTTTCAACAAGTATCTTGAATCTTTTAAAGATTTCAAATACTTCGTCCTTTCGTTTGATCACATAGATCTAGAGCTTTCGACTGTACTCATCGACAAATGAGACGAAATACCTGTTTCCACGAATGGTATGATCTTCAAAAGGACCACATACATCTGAATGTACAACTTCGAGTATGCAGGATGATCTCATTGGCATAGTTAAAACAAAAGACTTCCTGGACTGCTTTCCGACTAGACAACCTTCATATAGTTTGTCGGTTATCTCAAGACTTGGTATACCAGTTACCATATATTGAGTGATCAGTTGATTTAGTGACCTAAAGTTCAGATGCCCAAACCTCATATGCCACAACCGACTATTCTTATGGTCGACAACTGTTTTCAGACATTGTACCTCAGTCGAGATGATCATGGTCTTAAATGTTCTATTCTTCGATAGAGGAGATTTCAAGACCAAGTTATTCTGGATGTCGAAAAGTTCTAAGGCTCCATCTTTCATAACCACTGAGAACCCCATTTTGACCAGTTGTCCAACACTTAGCAGATTACACTTAATTCCAGAGACATAGAGTACATCTTTGATCAAGGCTTTTGCTTCATTACTCATTTGAATAACTATGTTGCCAGTACCTTCTGCTGCCAACGAGCTATTATCAACAAGTTTTACCTTACTTTTCTTCGACTCGTCGAAATCTACTAACCATGTTTTTTTACCATTCACGTGATTTGAACAACCTGAGTCGAGGAACCAGGTCTTGGATTCGACATGGTCATCTACAATTGCAGCCATAACCACCATATCATCAGAATCATCTGAATCTTGACGTGCAAGAATTACTCCTTCATCCTTGCCTTTTGTCGAACCCTTGTATTTCCTATACCAACAGTGCTTGGCCAAGTGACCATACTTTTCACAGTTATAACACTGCACACCTTTTTTCTCTACTTTGTCTTTCTGATAGGAATTTCCTTCTTCTCTTTTTAAGGATTCAGAAGTTCTATCATAGATCTTATTCTTGTGAGGATTCGACCAATACTTCTTGCCCTGAGTCTTGTCGATTTTTCTTTTGAACTTGTTGGAACCACCATTCTTCTTCCACGATTGCGCCTATAGTACTTGTATCGAGTCTTGAACTCCTTTCCTTTCGATAATCCTAATCTCACGCGCTTCCAACGAACCAACCAAATCTTCCAGTTTTAGGGTTTCAAGATTGTTGGATTCTTGAATAGCTACGATAACGTGATCAAAGTGAGAGATCAACGTACACATTACCTTCTCAACTATCATCTTATCAATTAGGGTTTCACCACAGCCCTTCATGAGATGGACGAGTTTTTGCACCTTCGACACATAGTCTACAATCTTTTCGTCTTCTCCCATTGACAACAATTCATATTGTCGTCGCAAAGTTTGCAACTTGACAACCTTAACTTTCTCGCCTCCTTCATAGTACTTGACAAGAATATTCTACGCCTCATTCGCTGATTCAGCATGAGCGATTCTGTCGAAGTTATCTGCATCAACCACCGATTGGATGTAGAACGCCGCCTTGCAATCCTTCTTCTTGGCATCCTTGTGAGCGGTTCTCTATGCTTTGGTTTCATCTTCACCAAACGTAGGAACGCCATTAGTAACCATTTCTAGGGTTTCATGAAAGGCAAATAGAGATTGCATTTATTTTCTCATTCGAAGCCAATTCTTGCCGTCAAGAGTTGGAAGGGAGTTTGGTAAATTTTCGTTACCATTCATCTTTGCATCGATTGATCAACAATAACTCATGATCCCGAAAATACGATCTCTGACGTGTAATTCTTGAAAACACGATCAAGAATCTAACCGGAGCTCTAGATACCAATTTTGTTAGTGCGTGAGACACTTTTAGTGAGGAGAGAAAGAGAGAGAATAAGGAAATAAAGATTAATATTATTGAATGAATTGTTACAAATAATGATACATACTAGGACTAATTATATACAACCTTAATTGAGCTTGCGCTAACACAATTTGACTTATATTCAAATATTAAATCTAATCAAATTTAATCTAATATTTCAACAAT
Source organism: Lathyrus tuberosus (assembly GCA_022829125.1). Classification (NCBI taxonomy): domain Eukaryota; kingdom Viridiplantae; phylum Streptophyta; class Magnoliopsida; order Fabales; family Fabaceae; genus Lathyrus; species Lathyrus tuberosus. The sequence goes on from JALAZF010000525.1 coordinate 355,096, forward strand.
TTTATCATATTTAATTATTTATTTAATAGTTTACATTTTATAGATTTTCAATATGGTAACTCTACCTAATTTTTTGAGATAACTAGATAAGAATTCATCTTAGAACCGAACAATTGGACAAAAATATTCCGTTTTCCAATAACTTTCGGAGTGAAAATAACAAGAAAAAACAACAAATGAAGGTTGGTGAATGAAGACAATTGTTTTTATAAGTGCTTACTACCACTTATCCCACTTGCTTTTATATGATATAAAAAATTAGTATGTTTGCATATTTCCTACAAATTAAAGTGTCCATTTCATCACAACCTCTTGGACGAGCACTCGCCACTTTCACATATTTTTCTTTGTTTTTAGAAAATGGTTGATTACTTCAATTACACTGTCTTCCCGTTACAATTATATTCAAGTTTATCTCCATCAAGGTTCAATTTATAATAAAAAAAGCAATTCATAGCATAACTACATTTATTACATGAACAAGACTACACAGTCAAAATTAACAAGCAAATAGAAGAAATGTTAAAACTTAAAAACAACAAAACAAAAAACACTTAATTTAAATCAATCACTTTGTTGTAGTGTTGATTCAAAGAAGCGACTACAAGTATAAACTGAGCAAAAAGCTTGCACTGCCATCAAAAGCAACAAGAAAATTGCAGCTAAAAAGGTTAAAATCTTCCATGAACCAAACACATAAGACTTCATAAATTTCCACATTTTTACCTTCATTCTACTATTATAAAACTTGTTAACATCCTCAATAGTCTTATCCAAGAACAAAACCCTTGACAATCTCAATGACTTACTCATTCCATTCCACATGTTAGCAACTTCTTTATCACTCTTTAAGTGATTTAAAATAATTCCTCTTTCTCTTAGAATCTTTGCATCATCCTCCGAATCTATAATTCCATTCATCAATTCGGTATAACGCGTTATAACCAACGGTCCTGATCCGACAGATGATTCATATGCAACCAAGTTTCGAAGAAAAACTTCGGTATTAACATCCAAATTAATTATAGGAAGGTATAACGTTCTAGTTTTGTCATCAAAGTTAATGCTTGATATGCTTCCATCATTTGTTGGAAAAAATCGAACCCCCGAATTGACTAGTTCTTTAACACAAGGAATAGTGATTTCTTCAATCAAAGGTGGCTTATTAATAAAAGAACTAGAAGTTTCATTTTCTTGATTTTCTTCATCACCTTTTTCTTTAGAGAAAAATAAATATTCAATAGGTTGTTTTAGAAGTTTACCTCCTGGAAGATTGGTTATGATTTTCCAAGGAAACTTAACAAGAACTTTCAAAGGTTTTGATACAAGAGCCCTTTTTAGTAATTGCATAGGTCCTTTGTTAAGTTTTGAAAGAATCTTCCAAATTTCATTGAATGATTGCTTCACATAACTAGTCTCACCTTTTGAATTTTCATCATCTCCTTTGTGATCTTCTTCATCTTCTTCTTCATGAATCTCAACATCAATTGCAATTTCATTTTCTGTTTCTAATTTAGGTACAATCATGTCATAAAAGAAATCTAACAAATGCGCTCTTTCAGAAACTTTAATCTTTGGAAAATCTTCAATCATCTTAAAAGGTGAAATTTGTTTAAACAAACCTATAAACATGATAATCAACATTTCATCGGCACCTTCACGTGACGAAAACTTGAACTCGAGCAATTTTCTCAAAACAAATAATGGAATTTGATTCTCTAACATCACAATATCTCTCAACATTGCATTATGAGCTGATTTTCTTCCAGCATAATCCACCAAATGTGACATGCTTGACGAAACAACCCTTTTCGTTACACCTTCTTGCATTGCATAAATTTGAAGTAGCTCAAGTAAGAACGATGCATCAACAATCATCATCCACACCATCGTTTCGCCGTTCAAATCTAAGTATTTGTGATAGCATGCTCTAACCCTTTGTTCAAACTTTGACAATTGGTCAACAAGCTTGTCTAACTTGAGAGTTTGTAATGATTTTAAGAATCTTTTTGTTGCTGCAAGCTTGTAGCTTTGCATTTCATAGAGTTCTGGACGCCAATAATGGTAAGGACCAATTGCAACTTGTTGTGGAACATATGAATCTGGATCACTAGCCATAAGAAGCTTTGGTACATTGAAAATCGTTACACATAACTCACCATCTTCTTCTTCGAATTCTTCTTCAAGGGTTTTCCGGATATGAATCACCCATCTAAGTTCATCAAAATTTGATTTAGAATTATATGACATAGTGGACCTTAGAGAAGACATGGTTTTTTTTTAACTAAGACTCTTACAAAGAAGAAAATATATTGACAATTTTGATGAAACTTGTATGTTTTGTTTGGTACTTATAATTTGTACCATTGAACTAGTTATTACTTATATGATCAAATTGACATTAAACAATTAAAAATGTGTTGATCATGCTTAATTCTTTTAGATATACATGAGATCAATTTAATCACGCATGTTTCCATTGTGTTCTTTTTTTTAGCTTTCTTACCTTGAAAGTTTTCACCAATAATAAAGTTTTTAATTTTTTAAGGTAACAAGTTTTTTTCCTCTTAGATAATCATTACAACACCTTATAACTTTAAAGTTGTTGGAAGGTCGGTTTGGTTCGGTTTTCAGAAAACTTGATATCCAAACCGATCAAAAATAAATAGACTGGTTTGGATTGAATTTACAAATTTTTCTGATAGAATCAAACTGAACCGAACCAATAAACAACGGATTGATTTGCGTTAGATTGTTCGGATATGTTATAAACAAATGTGCAAAAATATTTTTATAAAATATTTATTTTACATCAACTAATTTTCTATACTAATATAAATATTTAAATCTTTTTCGTAGGTTAGCGTTTCATTTTTCTTCATTTTAAAATGGAATATATTATACTATTTTCCACGATAATGGTAATATACATTATATAGATTAGTATGGTTGATTCGGGTAAACGAGCTCGCAGATAAAATTTTGAAAAACTCGTTGTCCGAACCAATTAACATCGAGTTTAATTGATTTGGTTCGATTTTTGCTTGAATTAAAAAAATGTCCAACCTAAACACCATAATTTAGTTTGGATTTCGGTTTAGTTCGAATTAACCCGAACAATGAACACTACTATTTTAAAAAACCAAGTTTAAACTTTTATAAGAATGGTTGTTAAATAATCATCAATAACACTTTAATTACTAAATTCTCAAGTTTTGATTGAATAAAAATTTATTCTAAAGGAGTAGGTATAGAAGAGGTTGTTATTATAATATGATTCTTTGAATTAAAATGCACTGACCACCACCACCCAGGTAGAAGATAACGACATACTTGAATTTGATGGAATGTAAGAAATATGAACGTTTGAAACGTGTTTTATAATCGAAAATAATGACTAATTGCCAATAGAATATATTAGAAAATATTGTAAAGTACAAGATGTTTATCTAGAAAGTTAAAGGATGAATGATGAGAGTTTGTGACTTTTCTTCTTTTCCATGACAGTGGGAACCATTCCCTCCTCATGGTTGGTGAAATTAAAGTGAGTGCTTGTTTACCATATAGCTTATTCTTACGATTATTAAGTAGTTGAAATATGGAAGATTAGAACGCGTTTTCAGAAATGAATATACATCTTGTTTTATAATTACAAAAACGAAAGTAATAACTTGTTTAGTTGGAACATGCGGAATAGTTTCATGAACTTGATGATATTGAGGACAAATATAATTGGTTAAGGTTTTGTTTGGGATATTGAGGACAAATATAATTGGTTAAGGTTATGTTTGGGAGTTTGAAAGAAAATGAATGAGAGGCTTTAAAAAAAAAAAAGAAGGATAGAGGAGAAATAATAAAAAGATTATGGTAGAGAGAATTTGTGTAATACCCCGTATTTTTATTACTCTAGATAATATTATATTGTGATCGACTGAGCCCAATGTACTCTGAGAAATTATTTGACAAAATAATTAGCGTAACTGTGGAACTTAGAACAAATCCAATTAATATTATCTGACTCTGAGACATTTTATTTATTTGGACTTAAGAGAGTTTTTAGACATTTAGTAGTATTATTTCTAATACTAAGTTTGTTAGTTATTTTCCTTCCACTTTCCAAACCTATAAAAAGAAAAAGATAGTAAGAAAGGAAAAAAAAAAAGAGAAAGAAGAAAAAGAGAAAGGAAGGAGAAAAAGAGGAGAAAAAGGGTTTTGGAAGAAAATCCAAGAACAATCATCATCCATTGATCCAAACTTCATCCAATCATCTCATCTTCATCATTTTCATCATCTATCCAAGGTGGGTTCTAGTTAGTACCATTGTTTAGAGTTTTTGATATGAGTTTTTAGGTTAGGATGTAGAAATGGATGTTCTAACGGTTAGAATTCGATATAAATTGAAAGGAATGATCAATATGCTTGTAGAAATATGTATTGATGTTTGTTTTGATGTTTTGGTGTACTTTGAATAAATTGAAAATCTTAGGGTTTATGGAAACTATGTGTTCTTGATGAGAATGAGGTTTTATGAAAGCTTGATGATGAAACCATGGTAGAACATGTTATATACCTCTGTTTGGTTGTTTGAGACTGATGTTGAGGGATTAGGAGGGTTGGATTTGAAGTGTCTTCGCTGATATTTTTTTTCTGAGTATCGCACTGCGCGCTTAGCGCGCAGAAGCCCGTTCAGCACGGTGTTGAATTCCTGCAACCCCTCCAGGCCGTAGCTTGCGCACTTAGCGCGGGCAGGGGTGCGCTTAGCGCGACCTGGGACTTGAAGTTTTTCTTCCAAAACGGGAAAATTCATAACTTTCGACTCGCTTATCGGATTCGATCATTCTTTATATCGATGTAAAGCCGAGGAAATATTCTACGCAACGGAGATGACATATGTCTATTTTACCGACCGAGTAAATAATCGGGAAAGTTCAAAAGTGTTTTAATTATGTTTTAATTGTTATAAATTATTCTATTATGCAATTGTGAGATGCCTTGCCTATCCTATTATTGTTTAACATGATTGTAATTGAATATGCATGTTAATATGGAAAAAGAAATAGAAAGAGTGAGGAAAACCCCTTATGAACTATAGGAGAATTTAGAAGGTTTGGAGACACTAGTATGGAACATGTTGGTTAACCTTTGTGGTTTGAAAGGCAAGAGAGGCCTTGAGGCATGATAGCCTAGTGATTGTCTAATACAATCATGTTCGTGTCTGTGATTACGTAATCGTAACCGGTTATCTTGAGTGTAGTTTCATGAGTCTCGGACTCCTCTGAAATGGATGCATAACTACTTGGCAGGTTTGATTCCCCGTATTGTACGAATGGCGCCCATGGAGCATATGCTTGTCACGGTTAATGGCCCGTGTGAAGTGACGGTTCATAACGGTTAATGACCCGTAGAACCCGAATCCATTCGTATATATGTTAAGTAGATTACAAGGATCTATGACTCGGGTCGCCTTCTAGACGTAGAAGCGGACGGGAACAGGAGGTACATTGGTACGGTTATCGATTAGTGATACTTTTGAGTTGATGAACTCATGGCATGTTTGTATATAGTGTGAGAATTGAAATGTGAACTCAAGAATCCTTTCCCCTTCTCCCCGGACTTGAGTTAGGATGGTTAGAACCTTGTTAATCTGAGAGAATCCATAAGATATGGAACTCACTGAGATTTGATGTATCTCACCCCACGTTGTTGATGTATTTCAGGTGCTACAGGTTCCGAGAAGGGTAAGGATAAGGTCGTGTGATCTTTTCCTTGCTTGTTGATGGCTAGCTTCCGTAGCAAAGTGTATTTTAGGATCATTGATGATCTATTTCTTAGTTTTTATCATTTGAACATCTTGTGTATAATATGCCTTAGGTTTTTGTACTTTGTACTTTAGGGCATTTATTTGTATACAATGTGTTAACTAGGAGCTTATGTGTTTCAGTACCAAACACTTGGATCTATATATAATATTTATGCTTTGATGTATGAGTTTTATATATGGGTGTTACAATTTGTTGAAAAAATTAATTGTAAATTAAATAGATCAGGGTTAGAATCATTAACGATTTACTTTTTTTTTATAGTATTTCAAACACTTTTAAATTTTCTTAGAGTTTATACGCAATAATATATACCTAGGATAATTCAGTCTATATTCGAGTTTGTACAAGACCGATGAAAATATGAATGAAGGGAAGATGAAATCTAAATTTTGTGTGAAAATGATACTTTTTTATTGAATTTTTATGAATCCGAAATGCTTAATTTATAGGCCAAAGCAACATTGTTTCATAAGGTTGCGACTCGGGATAAAGTAAAACCTTTCAGCAACACTTTTGTTGAATGTTGCAACTTTTTGCCTAGTGCAATACTTTAGAAGTTTTGCATATCCGAATGCATTCTCCAACACTTCACGAAACGTTGCATATTTCCAAATTCAAACTACAAACTTCTTACTACAACACTTCGGAAAGTGTTGCTTATTCTCGAATTCAAAAAGAAACAGTCTAATGCAACAATTCACAAGTGTTGCCTATTTCTAAAATTAAAAAAAAAAAAAAACAAATTAGATCGACGTTACCTTACACATACTCTTTAATGGTTCGCCTACACCTTTTGCTTAGCACTATTTATGGCCATGTGTTTTTTCTGTTTCTTGAATTTTTTGTGAGAGAAACTCCACTTCTCACTTTGAGACGACACCATCTCGAAATTCACATAGGTGACGTTTATATTGTATATATTATTGAACTTCATTAAGAGTTTGAAAACTCAACGCTCAATATGCAATAGGCAACATTATTAAATAATGTTGCACAAACACCCAATAGTCAACATTATTAAATAATGTCGCACAAACATCCAAATTAATAACTTGTTGTTACCCATTAAATTTATGGTTAAGGTTTTCTTAACTTCCTATTGGATTACTACCGTTGTTGGAACTCTTAATCAAGGAGTTTCAATCCCATACCTCTCGAGGTAGTATTTAGTAAATCTCTTTCCAGTTGTGTAGTGAAGAGGTTGACTACTACAATGTTTAAACGCTTTTGAAACATTGTTAGACTAAGGATTTTTCAACTGGTAGAAAGTCAACAAAGAATGTCAATAAAAAGACATGTGTTGTGAGAAAACATTAATGAAGTGTCTTAAAGAGCATTAATGATAAAGCGTCGACAGACTAATGAAAAGGGATGGACCAAGTTGTCGATGCAAGGAAATATATTTTGGAGGAATCTCAGGGATGAATCCACAAGACCAGAATCATTGGGAAACATGTCTAGAATCTCGAAAAGGGTAGTCGACAAGGGCGTTTAGTTCAACAGGAATATCGATTGACCGAACCATGTAAGGTTAAAAGACTTAGTAAATTTACAAGTCCAAAGTCCTTGGTAGGCAGCGTCAAAAACACATTGGAACGGTTACTATCAGGGGTTCATGAGGAAGTCGAAAGTATTTATGACTCAACATGGGTTTTAAACAGACAGAGTCATGGGTAACACAAAAACACGCTAGTGGGAGCCTGGGGATCGAACGTGAAGTGAATACAATAGTCCCCTAGTAGCCATAACCATCCTCAACGGTTACTTTTTAAATAGAATAAATAGCATTCTCATTCATGGGATCAAAGGTCACAAACTTTCATACATACTCTCCATACAATTGGACTACCCGAGCCAAAGAGCAAAACAGTTGAGCGAGAAACATGTATGCATCTGCGTCCAATCTTTTCATTAGTTTTTTGTTTCCTTTAATGGAACTTTTATTTATACTTTTTCTATCTTTTACTGTCATTTATCGCATTTTACCTTGTCCTTTATCATAACTTGACTTGCTTTAAAGTCTTTTTTTACGTCGTTATTATTCACGCGGCGACTGCATTCAATTCACACGCACGTGTGTTCACACAAATCATTTTCATAAATTTCTTTGGAGATTTTTCGAGTTGATCTCATAGGCTTTCTAAACCCACGATTGTTTACCAAAAACACCGGTAAACAAACATTGTCTTTAGCCAATGGAACTTTCAACTGAATGTCCCTTAACCATTCATATTCTTGACAAACGGAAGCAAGAGCCATGGACTCCGATTCCATGATTGAAAGAGTAATACATGTTTGTTTCTTGCTCTTCCAATTTTTTTTACCTCCAGCTAGTGTAAATGTCCACCTAGTTGTATATTTATGATCTCTGACACTCGATATCTAACTCATATTGGTATATCCTTATAATATGGTAGGAAACCTACCATAATGGAGGCCAAAATTGTTGTTTTTCAAAATATAACCGAAATTATTTGTGATGGCTTTACAATGCTCACCATTTGGAGTGCTAGTAAATCTACTCATTTTACTTACTGCAAATGCTATTTTAGATCTGGTACATTGTATCAGATATATTAGACAACCAATTACACTTCCATATTCCAGCCTTCTGTTATTCTTTTAAAGTTTGACAGAAGGATCAAATGGAATACTCACTTTTTTAAAATATAAGTGTTTGAACTTATCAAGTACTTTCTCAACAAAGTGTGTTCGACTAAGTTCATAACCCCCAATATTTCACTTTACTTTGATCCCAAAAAGAGTGTTCACTAGTCCAAGATCTTTAATCTTGAATGTGGGAGTTAGAAATATTTTTGTTTCTAAAACTCAATTCATCTCGTTGCTAATGATTAACATGTAATCAACTGGAAACAAAGGAGTATTACAATGTTCTCACACAATTTTGTGTACAAATACTTGTCACGAGAATTATGAACAAATCCATTTGAAATGAGTATGAGTTTAAAATTGAATCATGAAGTATTGCAATGAGTTACACGCACTTTTGACTTGTGAAATGTTGTCTTTTAACACTTGTATTCAAATACCACCTTATGGTAGCCGATTACCACTTTTTCCAAAACTCAATTTTTATAAGTTTTATACTTGGTATTCAAACACCACTTATTAGTATTCAAATACCTCGTTGTTTTCTTCCCTTAAAATGAATTTTAATGGCAATGCTTTATGTATGATCATGCATGATGATGCAAGAAGCTTTTTTAGATGATGTGAGAGATGAAATTTTGAGCAATTTAAAGTAATATAATATAAATTACAAAGAGCACCTTAGTTATGTTCACTTGTCTCAAATATTCACTTTAATTTATATGTTCAACCTTCTTGATAAACCTCATCAGTGATGTGCATGACACTTGTGATCCTTTTCTTCAATAACTTTTTTGTCTTCATCAAAACTGAACTAAATATAAGATGTATTATTTAAAATCTCCCCCTTTTGATGATGACAAACTCTTTGAATTTGTGTTTTGATAATCATTGAAAAGTATCCCCCTAAGTTGTGTCTCTTCCCCTTAATTTTCTAAATATTGCAATGACATGGTCAAACTTTTGATGTCATTATTCCAGTGCTTGTTTTAATCCATGCAAGGATTTGACAAATTTGTGCACTTTTTGTTCATTACCAAGAAGCACATAACCTTCTAGTTGCTCCATGTAAATATCCTTATCAAGATCTGTATTTAAGAATGTTATTTTGAAATTCATTTGATAAACTATAAGGTAATGTATAGAAGCTAATACAAACAATACTCTAATTTTCGTTGTGTTTTCTATAAGTGCATATGTGTCAAAATAATAAAGTCATTTTTTTGTTAAAAATCGTTGACTATTAATCTAGACTTGTAGGTGTTTAGTGTATCATCACTATCATAATTTCTTCTAAACACCCACTTGCATTTAATGGTTCTTAATCCTTTAGGTAGATTGAATCCATTTCATCTTAAATAACATCCTTCTAAAAAGAGAAGTTTCTTGAAGCTACTGCTTCTTCATAAGTCTTAGAATCATCTTCCACTTGAATAATAATATAACATTATATAATTTTTTTCACTATTTCCTTCCACTAGATTAAAGAAATAAATTCATTATCTATTTTTTTGTCCTAGATCCTTTGCCTTTTGGACTCTCTTGTTTATTCTAAGTTTGGGTTGTTATCAACAATCAATGACGAACTTTCAGTTTGTGTTTCAACAATCCATGAAGAACCTTCCTCATGAGGTTCTTCATTTGTGGAAATCTCGAATTCTTTATCTTCCGTGATGAGGTTATCAAAATTCCACATATCAGGATTCAATAGTTACGTTAGACTCCAAATTTAGAGGTCTATATAAGTCATGGTCCATCTTTGGGTGATTCTTAAATGTCTTACAATAATAAGTCTCATTGAACACAAACATGTTATTCACGTAAAATACAAATCAAAACTCAATTGCATAATTTGAAATCATGAACTTTAATAAATTTGACTACTTTTGTAATCAACCAATCCATACTTTAAAAATTTCAAATTTTCAATTTCAATTTATCTTTCCACCGATTTACTTAACACAATATAATTATTTTCTTTTGTGCAAATTAATTTTAAAAATTAAAAAAAAAACATAAAGTTTACAATCAAACCACCGGTACTATGTGTTTGAAAATTGATTACATTCCAAATTACAATTTATTTAAGACAAACGAAAGGCAAAATGTCCATTATCGAGTTCGGTAAGAATTAAGGATTTAATTCATGTTATATTCAAAACATAATTATGCATTTTCAATAAACCAATATATAGAATACACTTACACAATAACACACAATTTCTAAACACTACTAGAAAAAGCACCTAACGTAACATGTTATTACCTTGGTCATTAAGCCAACCGAAGTCAAAGCTCTTATTTAAGCGCCGGTAATTTTTTTTCTTTTATTAAAAGATATTTCACTACGGTCCATATTAGGAACTGTAGTGATACATTAAGGCATACACACTTCGAATCACATAACCATCAATTTTCTTTCTTCTATTTTTTTTTTTACAAAATAGGCTTGTCATTTATAATCATAATATTTATATTAAAACTAAAATAATTTTCTCAACGGTCCATATAAGCAACCATTTTTAAATGTACATAAATGTTATCACTGTCGTTTATATCAACTGTGGTGAAAAGTATAACATACGTTTAAGTGAAAGTTTAATCATTCAGGATAGAACACAATCGTCTCTCTAAAAAACATTAACTCTCTCTCTCTCTCATGCCTCATCCTAACTCCATAACGATTTCATACCACTTCTTCACAAAATTCTAACATATCTTCGTCATCTCTTATGGATCAAGGAAATGTCTTACATGAAACTCATTTCTTTCACTTCCTCGTCACATTTCAGGTACATTTTATGTTGTTGTTGATTTTGTTTTTGTTGATATATGTTGTATGTTGTTTAAGGTATGTTGTTGTTGATAAAGTTGTATTTTATCGATGATTTTATTTTTGTTTATATATTTTGTATTTTGTTGTTAATGTATGTTATTATTGATAAAAGTTGTATGTTGTTGGTGATCAAAGTTGTATGTTGTATGTTTTTTTAAGGTATGTTGTTGATGACTTTGATTGTTGATATATGTTGTATGTTGTTTAAGGCATGTTGTTTTTTATAACAGTTGTACGTTATTGGTAATGTATGTTGTAAGTTGTTTATGGTAAACTGTATGTTGTATGTTGCTTAAGGTATGTTGTTGTTGATAAAAGTTCTATGTTGTTGTAATAAAAGTTGTATATTGTTAAGGTATGCTATTGTTAATAAATGTTGTGTGTTGTTGATGATTTTGTTTTGTTAATAAAAGTTGTATGTTGTTTAAGGTATCTTGTTGACATATATTGTTGTTAAGGTTTGTTTAATGATATACTTTCTAAATTGTATCTTCATTACGTTCAGTCAACATGTCACAGAAGATGAATTTATTATATCGTCTGTGGTTTAAATGTTTTACCAACCTCTCATTTAATATATAACTTTTCAAATTGAATTAGAAAATAATAATATAAAAATTAAGTTATTTTAGAAAAGAATAACTTACAGTGATAAATGTTTAACGAGCTTTCTGCAGCTCATTATCTGCATCTCGCTCTTTGACGTTTAGATTTTGTTTTAATACTTCTAACTCTTCAATCAATGCTTCCTTTTTACTATTTCATTTTGCAAAGTCATTAGTACTTTTCATAATGAACTAGTAGTGAGGGAACTATTTGTTGAAGAGTTAGAATCATTCAACTAAACTCTTCCGGTTAAAGAGAAAGATGCGGATAATGGGTTGTAGAAAGCTTAAAAAAAATATTTAGTGTTGGAAGAGTTAGTACTTTTCAATTTTTTATATTATTTATTTCTAAATCAGATTGAAAGGTTATATGTTTATTCAGTAGTTGGTGAAATAAACATTCCACATAAGTTATAATAAACTCAAGTATACATATCCTAATGGTTGCTAGTTATATTCGTGGTGGAATATGATATGCTAAGTCTTTCACTATGGTTGTAACTTTCAACCGTGGTGAAATGTTAAAAAAATATCAAATTCAGGCACTAGCACTACTACATAAAGTACACACAACGACGCCACAACTACCACAATCCTTCGAAGGACCGTGGTGATATCTCTAAATTCAGGCACGCGCGCACACACACACACACACACACACACACATATATATATATATATATATATATATATATATATATATATATATATATATATATATATATATATATATATATATATAATTAAACAATGTTAATTTATTACCAAGGATTTTTAAAACAATCGTAGTGATATCAATTGACGTTTCATGTGTTCAATTCTCAGCGGCTGTTAATTCGTGATTTCTTCAGTATTTTAGCATCGCCTTTCATTTTTGTTTAAAAATAAAAAAAGTTATATCACTACGGTTCTTTAAACTAACCATTGTGATATATTTTGTATTTTTTTTTAATTACTTAAAACCTGACACTTTTTTATAAAATATCATTAATGTAAATCATATATCACCACAGTTGTCTAAAAACACCGTTATAATATATTTCTCATTATTTTTTTTTAATTTTTAATTGCTTAAAACCTGACGATTTTTTTACAAAATATAATTAATGTAAACACTACGCCAAAATTACTCTTTGGCAGCACTACATAGGCAGCGTTTTATTACAAAAGCGCTGCTATAAGTTAAAAATTTAGAAAACACGGAAACTGTTCAATTAGAAAAATAAAATCGCGTCTAAATATAAGACCTTAGACAGCGCTTTTGAGGAAAGCGCTTTCTAAGGTCTTATAAATTAAAAAAAAAATCAAAGGAAAATATTAGACAGCGCTTTCCTTAAAAGCGCTGTCTAAGGTCTTATAAATTAAAAAAATATATAAGACCTGAGACAGCGCTTTTGAGGAAAGCGCTTTCTAAGGTCTTATAAATTAAAAAAAAAATTAAAGTAAAATATTAGACAGCGCTTTACTCAAAAGCGCTGTCTAAGGTCTTATAAATTAAAAAAAATAAAATCAAAAGCGCTGTCTAAGGCCCGCCTTAGACAGCGCTTTCATTCAAAGCGCTGTCTAAGGTCTTTTTAATTAAAATAAAAATTGAAACGGTATCAGTATTAATACTGATACCGTTTCAATTTTCATTTCATTCTTTCCCTCTTTCCCTCTCTTTCTGCGAACAAGAACAAACCAGCTGAAACCACCGCCGTCGTCGTCCGTCCTTTCTCGCCGTCGTCCGTCCGGCCGTCGTCCTTCCTACATTGTCCTCCACCGTACTCCACCGTGCTCCACTGTTCCGGTAAGAGTTTTTCTTTTTATGTTAGAAGTGAGTTTCATATTTTTCTGTTAGGTTTTGTTCTTGTTACACATATTTTTGGAGTTCTTTAGATATAATGATGTTCTGTTAGGTTTTGTTCTGTTAGGTTTTGGAGTTCTTTTGATAGAATGATGTTCTTTTGATAGAATATGAGTAGTTTAGATTAGTGTTATTGTAGTTTAGGTTAGTGTTATTGTAGTTTAGGTTAGTGTTAATGTTGCTCTACATTGTTATTGCTATATAATGTGTTAGTTTAGTTTAGGTTAGTTTAGGTTAGTGTTAGTGTTAGTGTTAATATTGCTCATTCAATGTTATATATTATGTCATATTATATTTGATATCCTTGATTTCCTTGATTTCTTTATTATATTTGTTATATATTATGTCATATTATATTTGTTATATAATATATTTGATATCCTTGATTTCTTTATTACAGGTTAGATGGCTACTAACGATGATCACCCACATGATGATGATCACCCACATGATGATGATTACCCACATGATGATGATCCTATTCAGGATGAAAGTCAAAAATCTATGGAAGAAGAGATTAAAAGAGGAATAACCGTTATGAAGAAAGTGATCCGTGCTAGAGATCAAGGCATCATTTTAGATGTGCATTGGAGCCCTTCAGGCACTCTTGTTGAGCCTAACAGTCATACCTTGACAAGTTTCATTGGTGCACTTGTAAGGAATGCGATTCCTATTACTTGTGATGATTGGAGAAACAAACAGTTGAAGGAAGTCAAAGAAAAAATTTGGAATGAGATAAAGGTACCATAATTATGTCTTTAATTATGCCAACTAATCATGTATTTTAAATTATTTGTACTAACCAATGTGTATGGTTTTTTTAGAGGTGTTTCAACGTTGAGGAAGAAAGAAAAGCTTATTTGATGAGATTAGCAGGGAAGCTCCTAAGAGGGTTTAGGACATATTTAAACCGCACCTTTCTTAAGGATGCTGACGGTAACTTTGTTGATGCAGAGTATCCATCTAAATATTCAAGTTTGATTTCACCACAAGAATGGGTAACGTTTAAAGCCAAACGACAAACCCCGACATTTAAGAGTTTAAGTGCAATTAATCGGGAAAGAGCATCAGCTCCCCAGTATCGATACAGGAAAGGACGTGTTGGATATGGACGTTTGGAGCAATCTTTGGTAAGTATCAATAAATTGCAATGATATAATAATTGTTCATCATGAGTTATATTTGATCATATTATTTGGCTTTATATGTAGTTACAAAAGGCGAATAGTTCTGAAACATCTCTTCCTGCACATGTCTTGTGGAAGGAAGCCCGTGTGGGCAAGTCTGGAGTTGTTGCAGAAGAGGTTCTACAAGTATTTGAGAAATGTGTAAGTATAACAATATTTCTTTAATTAAATAAAAACTTTATTAACAAATATTTGACAAATATTCGATATTCATCTTATTTTCAGGAGGCGTTATCTCAGTCTGTATCTCTAGATGATTCCAGGAGCATACTTAGTCGGGCATTAGATGTCCCTGAGTATTCTGGTCGGGTGAGGGGTAAGGGATTTGGGATCACTCCGACCTCCTTGAATATTAAAAAAGGAAAGGCTCCTAGTAATACAGAACTTCAAGCTAAATTGGATGCACTGGAAGCTGAAGTTCGGGAATTAAGAAAGGAGAAAGAAAGGGATAACGCTTCAGGTTTTAGAGATGGATCGGAGAAAGATAGTATCAACTGCAGCTTTCGACCGAATATTCCAGAGGTAATTATATATATTTTTATGAAATTAAATTAGTAGCTTAAATTATTTAAATGACATATATACACATTAACAATGTCATATTTTTTTTTGGTTTTAGGGCGTTTCCCATTGTCAGCTCTTCTTATCTTCACCAACTTATCGGAAGGTTGGCAAGGGAAAAGTGTATAACACTTCGATAGAATTACTTCACAATAACCCACTCCCTACTGGATGCATGAAAGTATCGGTTGATATTGCTACAGAGGCGGGTGCATTATTACCATATCCTGACGATGTTTCGGATGCAACATTGGTGGGAGATGCTATAGGGTCGTATGTTGCATGACCGTCAAACCTCATACTCGTAGGATATGAGGTATGCTTAAAACCGTTATGAACCTTTGTTAACCTTAATGTGTAGATTCAAAGATTTTACGAGCATTTTATTTTCATTTTTTACATGGTAATGTTATTTAGACTCCAACAAGATCCAAAACAAAGGATAAGGGGATTCCGGAGCATACCGGGTCCGTTGTCTCAAAAAAAGAGGTACATCACAATTATATGATATTTATGCATGGAAAATGTTAAATTGGATATCTTATACTTCATTTAACAAATTATATGGTAAAGAGATTAGCAACGTTTCAACACAGAAAAATGTTGGTGCTAAGAAGAACAGGGCTAGAAAACAACCTATCTCCAAGTTTAGGTCGTGCCTTCAGACGTTTCTACAATTGACAGATATTCCGACCGGAGGTATTCGTCTTATACATATGGAGAAAGGTATATATGGCTTTGAACATGAACAAACTATTGGTAATGAAGAGTTCGAGCAAGTTTTCAATCATGAAGAATTGGGCGTCAGTGTTGTCAATACATACGTGAGGTATATATCCGATCTACTTTGGTATATTAATTGAACAACTTATTTACTTTATGTTTCAAATGAATAGTCTAATGTTAATGATGTTTTTATTTAAGGTTTTTGTATGACAAAGTTATGCGCCCACGTGGATTGCAGCAAAGATTTACATTCTTATGCCCCACGTCTGTCACCTTATCCTTAATAATAAATAAACCAGATGAGGTCCTGGCGTATGTACGCGACGTCTTTATGGACAACCAAGAAACGGAAAAGTTGTTCCTTTTACCGTTTAATACTGGGTTAGATTTTCATTCTAAATTCATCTATTATAGTTTTTTTGTATTTTGACGTCGTGTAGAAAGTTTCCATCTAACACTTGTTTAATCTTACAGTGGACATTGGTTGTTGGTCGCAATTAATCCTAGCAGAGAAGTGGTGTATTATCTGGATTCGTTAGGAAATGATTGGACAACATACCCGGATATGAAGAAATGTATTGACACGTAAGTGAGATTGTTCTAAATATGAATGTGTATATTTATTTGTTTGTTTATTTATTTATTTATGTGAATTGTTCTAAATATTCATTTATATTTTATTAGCGTTATACAAGCTTTCCGAGCACTACGAGATGGCCAAGTACCAAAGAGGAGAGTCAACCCCATTACATGGAATAGAGTGAAGGTATATTAATTATCACATGTTTTATTATATATTAGTGATGCTACTTGATAAAACTTAGGATTTATCCATATTTTCTTTTCATTTGTAGTGTCCTCGGCAACGTAATGAAATAGATTGCGGATATTTCATGTTGAGGTTTATGAGAGACACTCTTATTTTGGATCGAATAGAGATTCCATCCGATGTATGTATTTCTAACTTATGAGTTATTTTAATATTTAACACATATCTCTCATATAATGAAATAGTTAAAACTAAATCAAACTATGTTATATTATTATGTAGTACTTTGAAGAATGCAAGTGTGCTCATTACTCAATTTCTCAATTGGATGAAATTAAAGAGGATTGGTGTCAATACATTATGGAGCTCGGAGTTTTATCAGGTATAATATTGTACTCTTACTTTAATTGATGAGAATTTAAATATGTGTAACTTTCTAACTATAGACATTGTTGATATATTCTTTTAATTGAATTACAATCTTTGTGTTCTTTCAGGACCTATGTAGATTTGAAGCAATGCTTTGGTTGGATGCAAAAGTACTAGTATAAGTAATATGTACATTTGTCTATATATATATATATATATATATATATATATATATATATATATATATATATATATATATTGGTTTGAATTGTCAATTGTTTTGGATATATAATTTTGGTGTAAATTGGTACATTTAAATATGCCAAATTGGATTGATTTGAATCTCCAAATTGTGGTATTTTTCTGGAAAAAAAATGGTTGAAAAACAGGTCAAATTCTGGTTGAAAAACCTGGTAAAAATTGTGGTTTAAAAAAATTTATATAAAAATTTTCGTATACCTTAGACAGCGCTTTACACTAAAAGCGCTGTCTAAGGTGGGGCTTAGAAAGCGCTTTCACCAAAAGCGCTGTCTAAGGTATGCATAAAAAAGTTCAAAAAGGTGGGGCTTAGAAAGCGCTTTCACCAAAAGCGCTGTCTAAGGTATACCTAAAAAGTTCAAAAAGGTGGGTCTTAGACAGCGCTTTTTGTGAAAATATACCCCCCTTTAGACAGCGCTTTTGGTATTACCCAAAGCGCTGTCTAAACCTTTAGCAGCGCAGGTTTAGACAGCGCTTAAAAGCGCTGTCTAAGGCAAAAAAAAACGCTGTCTAAGGTCTTGTTTGGCATAGTGAAATCATATATCAGCACGTTATAATATAATTTTCATTATTTTTTAAAAATTTTAATTGCGAAAAACCTGGCGCTTTTTTTGTTAATATTATTAATGTAAATTATGTATCACCACGGTTGTCTAAAAACATCGTTAAAATATACTTTTCATTATTTAAATAAATTGCATAAAACTTGGCGCTTGTTTTATAAAATTTCATCATATATCACATGCAACAGTTTTGATAAACAACCATTGTGATATTATTAATCACTTTAAACATAGCTAGTTAGTTTCTCTCTTCAGTTCCATATTTTCATTTCCATCAAAACATAACCCCTGACAAAACAACACGATTTTGAACCCTAACGACGCTATTTTCAACCCTAACGAAACAAAATCAATTTCAACCCTAACGAAACGTACAACACCATCTTCAAACCTGAAGAAATGACATTTTGAACCAACGTTTGTGCTTTCGTACTGTCGAGGAAGGAGTGACACCGTGTTCTTCGTTCTTGACTAGTCTTCGGTTTAGCTGTCGAGGAGGAACTCAAAGGTTTTGACAACATCTTTTTACTTATTCATCATTGTGTTGATGATGCTTCTGATACTTATGTGTTTGTCGTTATTGATGTCATTGTTGTTGTTGATGATGTCATTGTTGTTGTTGATGCTATTGTTGTTGATGATACCATATTGTTGCTTATGTATTTTTTGTTGCTGATGTCATTTTGATGATGATGCCATTGTTGTTGCTGATGCCATTTTGTTGATGATGCCATTGATGCTTATGTATTTGTTGTTGTTGATGAAGTCATTATGTTGTTGATGCCATTGTTGTTGAGGATGCCATATTGTTGCTTATGTATTTGTTGTTGTTGATGTCATTGTGTTGATAATATTATTGTTGATGATGTTTGTGTCTTGATGTTGATTGTTTTATGTCTTGATAGATGGACTCTTCTTCATCTAATAGCGACGAAGCTACATATAAAAATGAAATCATGACAAATGATTCTCAATATGTAGTAGAAAAAAAAACAAAAAGCTGCCACACTGATGGCTAAATTAACCAAAGTTTGCAAGTCTGGTGTCAGACTTTTGGTTGAGTTTAATGTCCCCTACAACAAAAATGTGATTAAGTCTGGTGTAGCCTAAGACTTTAGACTATGGTTATCCAGGTGTGGATTCTGCCGCCGTTGCCTATTCTCATAGTCTACGGTTTTTTGGCTTTAGCCCACGAAAACCGAAAAACGTCCCCTAAAATATATGAATACGCCGCGGTTTTTAAATTAGTTTTAGACCGCAGTTTTGATTAAGCCACTCCTTAAAACAATAGTGTATTTAGTAGCCGCGGTTTTTTGTTTAGGTTGCACTTTTAAAATTGATGCTTGTTCTAGGTAATATAGATTTAAAATTAAAAATAATATTAGATAATATTTATTAATTATTTAAAGATTAAAAAAATAATAATAAAAATTAATTTTTTATCAATAACAATATTATTTAATTAATGATAAGATTTATTTTTGCTATTTACAATAAAGAGTTCCACTAAAAATATGATAAACTCTATTTAAAGCTAAATATACACAAATAAATACATTTATTCATTAAATTATTACAAAATATTTTTGCCTAAGATTTGTTGTATATTCCCATAAAATTATAGATGTATTCCTTCAATGTCATTTCTTCCATGTTGCATTTTAAATTAGAATCAATTCACACGTCCTGTAAATTTAAATCAAACAAAAGCATTAAACAAAAATTTAAATAAAAATAAAATAAAATAATTGTTATGCCATTGTGAAAAACTAATTAGTATGTCACTGTGGCGAATTAACAATTCATGTAAGAAAGGATACATTGAAACAATTTAATGATTACCTCATTAAAAATTTATCAACCAGAAAAGAAAAAAATCAAACATCATAACACAATGTAACTAAAACAGCCCCTAGCACAATTCAAACCCACACATCAAATATAACTAAAAATCACACACTAACATTCACTAAAAATATGTTAAAAAATTCACGTATAGTAATTATCTAACAAAAATTAAGGTAGATTATAGTTTTTTTTTGGAAAAAAAATGTATCTACTTTCCACACAATAACATGAACATATGTGGCAGAAAAAGAGATCTTTCAAGAATTTTCACAAACATAAAAAATTATTTGAAATCCAAATTAGACACTATAGACAAGTTCAAAACAACATACAAAATAAGCCTAGTTATGTCAAGCATAGAGAAGAATAGAATATTCTAAAATCAAAATTATTAACTTAAAAAAAATTTTGATAAAAGAGGATGTTTAGGAATTTGAACAAGAAATATCGAATTTTCAAAGATGAGAAATAGGGATTCTGAGATCACGGGAATAATGTCAAGGAATTGCAAAAACTAGATTTTGTGAGCTTGAATCTATAAATTCAAATCGAATACGTGTAAAAGATAAATTACCTGTTCACTGTTGAAGAGAGACAAAAAAATAATGTAGATCCAATGATGAAGGAAGAAGTGTAGAAGCTTTCCAGGAAACGAGATTGAGATTGAGATAAAAACTAAATTTGTTGTTTTGGGTTAAAATGCGTTAATTTTTTTTAATATATTGAAATATTTTTAAGTTATTAACTTATTTATTTTATATTAATCAGTTAGAATAAAATGAATAAAGTCATAAAAATTAATTAATAAAAAGTCTTAATATTAAAGGATATAAAAAGTCTTAATATTTAAAGATAATTAAAATTTTAAACCACGGTAATAAATTGCAAAGATTTAAATCTTTTCATATTCAAAATAATTCAATTTTATTATTTTAATACATTCAAATTAATATTAAGTATTTTTTTCATTTATGAACAGAAACACGTTTGTTTTTTTTTTATATTATAAATATATGAAAATTATTAAAAACGTGAATACTACATTTTACAATAAATTTATATTTAAAGACTTTAATGATAATTATTAAATGTTCTTTTAATATAATAAATAATATATAAAAGCTATTTTGTATTTCTAGTGCATTTATAAAGTTATTTCAACATATTAATAAATTAATAGATTAAAAAATTCAAAAAAAAAAAAAACACATGTTGGCTCAGTGTTAAATTAGCTAGGAGTCATCTTTTTGATTCTCAGTTCCGGTAGTTTCTTTTGAGCGCATAGATATTTTGTTATGCCCACAGTTTGAAAACCATGTTTGAAAGAGAATAAACTACAGTTTTGTTGTGCCCACAGTTTGAAAATCGTTCCCGAAACAGAATAAACTACGGTTTTGTTATTTCCAAGTTTGTAATCCGTGTTCGAAAGAGAATAAACTAAGGTTTTGTTATTCCCACAGTTTGAAAAGTGTGCCCGAAAGAGAATAAAATACGCTTTTAGTGAAACTTGCCAACGCACAAGAAACTGTCGTTTATAAACCTTTAGGCAACGCTTTTTATGTCGTTGTCTAAAATTTCGTTGCCTAATGTCATAAATGTTGTAGTGCGTTTATACTAGTATTGATGGTCCTCATTCTTTGTTTTTTTAAGTGTTATGTTACATTCCTTGGACATAGAAAAGTCAACATATTGTTAGATGATTGGAAAGATTTAATAGATGAGGTGAAAAAGAGCATATGGACTGAAGTTTAGGTATTAATTTTAATTTTCATCGATTCGATATTACTTTATATAAACACTAATACATACTTATTGATGTAAATATGTAGTTGAAGTTTGAGTTTAGTGATGATTCAAAGTTGAAAAAAAATGGATCACTTATGTTGGTACGACTAGGAGGATTTTAAAGTCACGACTCATGAGTGACTATATTACGAAGCCTAAGCTTAATATTGACAAGACGGTTTGGAAGAAGTTGATGAAGCCTCGTAATTCTGAGGATTTCATGGTTAGTACCAGTTATATTTTCTGATCATTTTATGGATATAACCATGGATGCTAATATTTTTTCTATGTTTAAAACAGGTTAAAAGTGAACCAGAAAGATGAATAAGTCTAAAAACAAATACTCTCATAGATTGTCTCGTAGGGGATACAAGAAACTTGAGAAAACAATGATTGCTGAAAAAAGACAACAACTAGGAGATGGAGACTCCATTAGTCGTGATCGAGAACCATTTCTACCATCACGACATGAGAAGTGGAATAGGGCTTGACAAAGACCAAATATAGACTACACTTCAGATGCCTTAAGATTAGTAGCTGAGAAAATTGTAAGTAGGACTTTTTGTGCATATGTTAAGTGTTATTTAAATCACTTTGGTAGTTAACAATGTATGTTTTATCATGTTGTGTAGGACTCGTTGGTTAACTCATTATGTGAATGTTCCTTTTTTCCAGAACCACAACATGATATATTAGTAGAAGCAATCGGAACAAAGGAGCATGGTGGGTGTGTCTGTGGGGTTGGAGATGACATTGGCCAGAGAGTGTTTTTTGGTACGTCTAGAAAAAGCATCATTCCTCAATAAGTGAGTAATTTTAAAATTATGGTTTCTCTATTATAGTTAGTTTTCATGTTTTACCAAATACTAATTATATATGCTTGTATTGTTCATTCAGAGAACATTTTCAATTGATCATCATATCTCTTTGGACGAATATGGTAACTATATTGTGTTTGTTACACAATCCATTTACACCTATGATGCAACAAATTAATATTAGGTAAATTTATGTTTATGAGACTTTTAGTAATATTTTCTTTGACTTTGTAATTGTCTTAGCGTGTAATATTATTAAATCATTTTCAATATACAGGGTTGTGGAGAGACACCGTAGGTTGAGCAACTCTAGGAAAAATGTGCATTTTATGAGTCCAGGGTAAGTGGATTTGTGACATTCACTTGTACATATTAATGAAATGTGTGGTTATATATTCATGAAATGTTTAAATTTGTAGACGAGGAGACAAACAGAGGGATATGAGTGTGGGTATTATCTAATGAAACACGTGTTTAACATCGTTTCTGCCGACATTGTTGATTCGTGGGATTAGGTATATATAATGTCATGAAATGTTTACAATACCATATTAATATTAACTTAATTTGCTATTATAATTCAAATCACGTGATATTCAATTTTTTTCACTTGTTTATGTAGACGTTTAACGACACGACACCTTTCTCTCCCGAAGACTCAGAGTCCGTAAACGTTGGACGTTTATTTTCAATGTGTTAGTTGAAAAGGGTGTGGTACTGTATGACTTCGTATTTGATGGTTGTAAATATATTTTTATTGCTTAATTTGATATTTTGTAAATATTTAGCTAATATATGTATAATATACATGTAAAAAAATACAGGTTTGTAATATATGAAAAAATATATATTTTATCATGGTTATTTATACCAACCTTTGTTATAGACAGAGCGTAAAATATTATAAACCATACAGTCACTGGGTTTCAAACCCATGACTTTTGCCTTTATATTGTTGGAACTAGGGTTCAAGAAAGATGAGGTTTTTAAAGAAGAAGAAGAAGGAGAAAACGAGAGAGAGAGAGAGAGAGAGAGAGAGAGAGAGAGAGAGAGAGAGAGAGAGAGAGAAAAACTATGTTGCAGAAAATTGTTAAAATGTATTAACTGTTTCAAGCTGTATGAAGCTGTGTTGTGTGAAAATTACAAACTAGGAAACCCTTTATATAAGCCATCACGGCCCAGACCCAAAACTACATTTCGACACAAACTCTTTATCAGCTATATTCGACTCTGTCGAATACAGCTGACTTACAATGTATTACAACTATTCGACTAACATACACTACTTCGACCAAACCTATAAACCTTCGACTTCGACACAACACTGAATTACAATTTCAACACTCCCCCTAATTCATGTTGTCGAGACTTCTCATCCCGATGCTTCTCTTCAATTCGTCGAATCTTACTCTTCCCAGTGGTTTGGTGAGTATATCAGCTAGTTGAACTTTTGTCTTGCAATACTCCAGTTCCAACTTTCCTTTGTTGACGTGATCTCTCAGGAAATGATACCTCCTCTCAATGTGTTTGCTTCGACCATGGCTCATTGGGTGATTCGCCAGGTTGATAGCTGACTTGTTGTCTACAAGTAACTTTACTTTCTTCGATTCCATTACCTTGAGTTCTCCAAGCAACATTTTGATCCATGCTGCCTGGCACGCAGCATATGATGCAGCTACATATTCAGCTTCACATGAGGACAAAGCTACAATGCTTTGTTTTCTTGAGCTCCAAGATTTTGGGGCTCCTTCGATCATGAAGATGTAACCTGCAGTACTTTTCCTTTCGTCTTGATCTCCGCTGAAATCAGAATCAGTGAACCCATAGACTTCTGCCTTTGTATTATCTTTCGACTTCCTTGGCATCAACACACCATGATCAATCGTTCCCTTTATGTATCTCAGCACCCTCTTCACAGCAATGAGATGACATTCTTGGGGTTTCTCCACAAATCGACTTAACACTCCAACACTTTGACATATATCAGGTCTAGTGTTGCACAAATATCTCAAGGAACCAATGATTTGTTTGTACAGAGTTGCACTTACAAACTCATCATTAGTTTCTTTCTTCAACTTTGCGCCAGTTTCTAATGGTGTGGTTGCTGGATTACAGTTGCTCATCTTGAATCTTTTCAAGATATCTTGAGCATACTTCTTCTGGTGTAAAAATATTCCTTCACCTGTGTCCTTAAATTCCATCCCTAAGAAATATGACAACTTCCCTAGGTCGGACATTTCAAACTCCTGCATTAGCTTTAACTTGACTTTCTTTATCTCAGCTTCGTCTGCTCCTGTGATTAACAAATCATCGACATAGAGACATAGAATGATTCGACTGACACTGTCAACATCATTCACGTACACTCCATGTTCAGAGACACATTTTGTGAAACCTGCTTCATTCAGAAAACTATCTATTCGTTTATTCCAAGCTCTAGGAGCTTGTTTCAAACATAGAGAGCCTTCCTTAATCTGTACACCTTCGACTCCTGCCCATTGATGTCGAATCCTGGCGGTTGAGTAACATAGACCTCTTCTTCTAGTGGTCCATTCAGAAATGCTGACTTTACATCCAACTGATGTATCTTCCACCCTCGATAAGCAGCTGTTGCCACAACAATTCTGATTGTCTCCAACCTTGCAACAGGTGCATAAACCTCGTCGAAGTCAATGCCCTGTTTCTGCAGAAAACCTCTAGCCACTAATCTTGCCTTATACTTGGCAATCTCACCATTTGGTCTTCGTTTCAGCTTGTAAACCCATTTTACATCAATTGGCTTCTTGTTGGATCTTTCGACAAGCTCCCAGGTCTTGTTCTTCTCAATAGCATTGAGTTCTTCTTTCATAGCTTCACACCACTTTGAATCACTCATGGCTTGATCCAAATCAATTGGTTCTGCTTCAGCCATCATCATGGCTTCTTCGATTAAGTCACCATCTGCATCAACTGCTTGGTCTGGAAATCTCTCATATCCAGATAGTCTTGTCGACTCAGTTCTTGTTCTATTCGATCTTCTTGCTCTCTGCTCAGGTTGTTCTTCATTTCGACTGGTTAAAGCTTTATCCTGTTCACTTCGACTGGTTGAAGCCTCATTTTGTTGATCTTCTTCAAACACAGTTGTGACTGTATCTGACTCCTGTCGAACTAAAGTTTGACTCCAGTCCCACCCTTTGCTTTCATCCACAAGAACATCTCGACGGATCACTAGTTTATCATCGTTTGGTGAATAAAGTTTGTATGCACCAGTCGAATGATAACCTATTAACACCATAGCTTGACTTCGATCATCCAGTTTTGTTCTCAATTGTTCAGGTACATGCTTGAAGCATATTGATCCAAAAACTCTAAGATGACTAACATTTGGTTTCTCACCTGTCCAAGCTTCATAAGGAGTCTTCTCGACTAGCTTTTTCGTTGAACATCTATTCAGAATGTATACTGCTGTCGAAGCTGCTTCAGCCCAAAATCTCTTTGGTACCTCTTTAGCCTTCAACATACTTCTCGTCATATTCAGTATACTTCTATTCTTCCTCTCAGCTATGCCATTATGTTGAGGTGTATAGGGTGCAATAACCTCATGCTCTATACCTTCCTCTTCACAAAATCTGGCAAACTCTCGAGAGACATATTCGCCACCACCATCAGTTCTCAGTTTCTTTAGCTTGCAGCCACTTTGCTTTTCGACAAGCAACTTAAACTTCTTGAACTTTGTGAATACTTCATTCTTACTTTCAATCATATAAATCCACATATATCTGGTGAATTCATCAATGAAAGTTAAGAAGTAACGCTTACCACCATTTGACCTAACTTCAAAAGGTCCACACACATCAGAGTGAACTAGCTCCAGTTTTTGCCTTGATCTCATGGGCAAGTCATGCTTGAATGCTTTTCTGGCCTGCTTTGCTTTGCAACATTCTTCACATACCTGCTTTGGTTCCTTCAACTGCGGTAAACCAAACACCATTCTTTTCTGGTTGAGCATGCCTAAACTTTTGAAGTTTAGATGTCCATACCTGTGGTGCCATAGCCAATTCTTGTCTTCTTCAGTCATTGAAGCAAGACACTTATGATCTGATGTGTTGAGTTCAACTTTGAAGGTTTTGTTTTCTGCCATAGGTGCTTTCATTATCAACTTCCCATCAGCCCTATGTACCTTCATGTGATTCTTCTCTAACTTCATATAGAAGCCTTTTGAAAGTAATTGACCTACACTTATCAAGTTACTTGTCATTTCTGGTACATACAATTCATCAGTGATAGTTGCTCTTCGACCATCCTTTCTGACAATCGAAATATCTCCTTTACCACCTGATTTGATGTGCCTGCCATCTGCGAACTTTATAACCTTTTCGACCGATTCATCTAAGTCGGTAAACCAGTTTTTATTGCCAGTCATGTGGTTGCTACATCCTGAATCTAGATACCACATGTTAGTTCGCTCAGTGTTCGACTGAGTGTTGGCCATCAGCAACACATCATCAGAATCACTATCTCTAGTGCGTGCATATTGGGCTTCATCACTATCTTTTGCTTTTGCCTTCTTTCTTCTTCGACAATCTCGAGCATAGTGACCAAAACCTTGACAGTTGTAACATTGCACGTCCTTCATGTCTTTCTTAGTCGAATCAGTCTTCTTGCTTGACTTCTCATCATTAGCAACATTCTTTGACTGCTTCGATTTCTCTTTTCCAGATTTCTTGGTGAATCTTGATTGTAGCGCCTTTTCAGTCACCTTCTCTCTTTCTGAGTTCCTCTGCTTCAATCTCATCTCATGAGCCTCTAAAGAAGCTTGAAGTTCTTCTAACTTCATCTCAGAAAGATTCTTGGACTCTTCTATTATTACTACAAAGTAATCAAAATCTGCTATCAAAGATCTTAATACCTTCTCAATCTTTTGCAGATCAGTGAGTGATTCACCACATGCCTTCATCTGGTTCGTTAACATCACGATTCTTGAGAAATATGCCGAGACTGATTCATCTTCTTTCATCTGAATCATCTCGTACTACTTCCTCAAGGTCTGCAACTTCACCTTTTTCAATTTCTCATCTCCACCATACAAGCTCTTTAACTTTTCCCAAGCTGCTTTTGCTAATTCTTCCTCAATAATCTTTTCAAACACGTTTGGATCCACACACTGGTGAATCAAGAACAGTGCTTTGCCATCTTTCTTCCTTTGATCTTTGTGCACAGCCTTCTGTGCCTCATCTGCATTTGCCCCCAATTTCGATACTCCATCATTAACGATTTCAACAACATCTTGAAATCTGAAAATGACCTTCATCTGCGCCACCCACCGTTGATAGTTCTCACCTTTGAAAACCGGTAAGTTTGCTGGAAATTGCGTAGATGTTGTTCCGTTTGCCATTTGATTCTCTCAAAATTGCAATCGTAACCGGGCTCTGTAATACCAATTTGTTGGAACTAGGGTTCAAGAAAGATGAGGTTTTTAAAGAAGAAGAAGGAGAAAACGAGAGAGAGCGAAAAAACTATGTTGCAGAAAATTGTTAAAATGTATTAACTTTTCAAGTTGTATGAAGCTGTGTTGTGTGAAAATTACAAACTAGGAAACCCTTTATATAAGCCATCACGGCCCAGGCCCAAAACTACATTTCGACACAAACTCTTTATCAGCTATATTCGACTCTGTCGAATACAGCTGACTTACAATGTATTACAACTATTCGACTAACATACACTACTTCGACCAAACCTATAAACCTTCGACTTTGACACAACACTGAATTACAATTTCAACATATATCACAACAATTATATACTTTGATCGTTGTATAATATAGCGCGCTATCTAGTTTATCACAATGGTCTTAAGCACGTGGTGGAAAGCATCATACATACAATCATACCTTACCTCACAACGGTTGGCCGGACGTGGTTGTATCCTTTTTTCAACCGTTATGATAGGTGTTTTCTGTAGTAGTGTAGGTATCGAACCACTAACCTCCACATTTTACTACGATTGTTTTTAACAACCGTAATGATATGCAACGCGCTACTGAGTTTTTATTACGATTTCAAGGCAGTGGTGGTAAAACTGACACATACTACCATATCTTACCTTACTAAGGTTTATCAACTGTGATAGTATCCCTTTTATAACCATGGCGATATAACATTTTCTAAGTAGTGAAAATTATAATTACCAAACTAATTAGTACTGTACAATTCCATTTTTTAGGAATACCATTTGCATGGATACTATAGCAATTTGAGTATTAGCCTTTTAATATTGTGAATACAATAAACTTTAATCAAAGTAAATTAATTATATTCTTTATACATGCAAATCTATTGAATTGCAAACAAGTAAAGTAAAATAAAACAGTAGTTTGTACCGTCCTGATTCATTATCAAAACAAGACAATGTATTTTACTTATTCATTATCTATGATTAATTTATGTATATCTTGTTAATGGTCATTAACGGATAGCATAGTACCGTTGTTTCTTGAAACAATATATCATAATTTAATTTTTCCGGATCCATGTATATACCAATTGATACCAATGCGAAGAAAAATAGGAAGGAAGCAGCTATAGATCCTTTATGAATATAGTTACCTATAACGTCAGAGGATGTAGGAGGTCGATAAAGAAACTGAAGATTATAGAATTGTTGATGATGGGAGGGGCGGATATTGCATTTATTCAAGAGACAAAATGTGAAGTTATGACAGATGACATTGTTAAAAAATTGTGGGATAATGAGAATTGCCAGTGGTCTGCGGCAAAATCTGAAGGTATGTCGGGTGGGATTCTTACCATTTGGAAAAACGGTGTTGTAGAACCTATATGCAGTTATAAGGGAGATGGATTTCTGGGCCTTAAAGCTTTGTGGAAGAACAAAATATGTTACTTGTTAAATATATACTCATCATGTAATAATAGTGAGAAAAGGCAGCTTTGGAGCAACATTCTAAACTTAAAAGCGAAGCAAGAAGTAGGAGAGTGGGTCATTGGTGGCGATTTCAATGCCATCAAAAACACAAGCGAGAAAAAAGGAAGTGGATACTATAACAAAAAAATTGATGTTGGAATTTGAAGACTTCATTCAATTGACTGGGTGTATTGATCTAGCTTCTTCTGGTAATTGATTCACTTGGTTCAGTTCTTCTGGAGAGTCTTGTAGCAGAATTGATCGAATTCTGATTTCGATTGGGCTATTGAATGGGTGGAATGAGGCATATCAGAAAGTGGATAACCGGGACATCTCGGACCACAGACCGGTGTGGTTATCAATGAGAAATGTCAATTGGGGTCCCAAACCATTTCATATGCTCCGGTGCTGGTTCCAACATCCACAGTTTATATGATTCATAAAACAATTTTGGGAGGGTCTCAATTTTTGTGGCAGTCGTAGCTTTGTTTTGTCCATGAAATTGCAGGCTCTAAGGACAAAACTTAGATGGTGGAACAAAACCGTTTTTGGGTGGATAAATACTAATATTGAAGAGAACAGGGAGATGCTAAACAATGCAGAAGAAATCTTGGTAGACATTGATGATTCAGTGAAAGATCAACCTCTTAAGATGAGAAAGCACGCTGAAGATGAACTTTGGAAAGCATTGAGAATAAAGGAAAGTTTGCTTCACCAAAAAGCTGGAACAAGATGGATTGAAGATGGTGATCAGAATACGTCCTTTTTCCATTCGACAATTCGACATTGGAACCTGATGAACGCGATTAACAAGGTGACAGTTGAGGGCAGAGTTGTTGAAGACGTCGAGGGGGTAAAGGAAGTTATCGCAACTCATTTTGAAAAGAGGTTAACATCTTCAGATAGACCACAAACTCGCATAAAGTCTGAATTTTTCAAGAAAATAACAGAAGTGGAAGGAAACATGTTGGAAGATGATTTCACAGAAGAAGAGATTAAAGAAGCAGTATTTCAATGCAATGGTGATAGAAGCCCAGGCCCCGACGGTTTCAATTTGGAGTTTTTTCAAAGATACTGGGACATTGTGGGACATGACTTCACAGGTTGTATTAAGGAATACTTTATCGAAGCTAAACTTCCAAAGGTGCTAGCTTCTTCTTTTTTGGTTCTTATCCCAAAGAATGACAATCCTAGTAATCTCGATGATTATCGTCCAATCTGTTTAGTGGGATGTGTCTATAAGGTGATTGCTAAGCTATTGACAGGTAGGCTTAAGAGAGTTATGAACAAGATAATATCCCCTTCTCAAACAGCTTTTGTTGCTGGGAGGAATATTCTCGATGGAGTTCTTACATTGAACGAAATTGTAGATTATTCAAAAAGGAGCAATCACAAAAGTCTAATCCTCAAAGTCGATTTTGCGAAGGCATACGACTGTACTGAATGGCCTTATATTAGTCAGGTAATGAAATGCATGGGTTTCGGCAGTAAGTTTATACGATTGATAGAGGGGTCAGTGTTCAATAGTTTTATGTCGGTGCTTGTGAATGGCAGCCCTTCACGTGACTTTTAAGTTACTCGTGGGCTTAGGCAGGGTGATCCTCTATCACCATATCTATTCGCCATGGATGCTGAAGGATTGGTATCTATGATCAAGAAAGCTGAGGAAGTGGGATTATATCAAGGATTCATAACTAATCATATAGACTCTATAAAGTTGCTCCAATACGCTGACGACACGGTCCTTATCGGGGAAGCTACTTGGAGAAACCTTTGGGCGTTCAAAGTCATTTTGAGAGGTTTTCAATTATCGTCCGGCCTAGAGATTAATTTTAACAAGAGCAGCCTTATTGGATATGGTGTCGAAGATTCCTTTTTGAAAGCTGGTGAAAGATTCCTTGCTTGCAAAGTTCAAAATTGCCCATTTAATTTTCTTGGTATTCAAATAGGTTGGAATCATAGGTTGGTATCATTTTGGAAACCGGTGATTCACAAGGTCCAAGCTAGATTAGCATCCTGGAAAGGAAGATTTTTATCTATGGGAGGCAGAACTACGTTGATCAAATCAATGCTTACAAATCTGCCATTACATTACCTGTCGTTCTACCGGATGCCGTCAAAAGTTATCAAAACTATAACATCACTTCAGCGGAAATTCCTATGGAATGGGTCTACAATAAAGAATGGCATTTCTTGGATTTCTTGGAGGACGGTTTGTAAACCTAAGGAGTTAGGGGGGTTAAACATTATGGATGTTCAATGTTTGAATGAGGCTCTTCTCGCGAAATGGTTATGGAAAATCTAGAGTTCGCAGGATCATATTTGGGGTGAGATATTGCAGGCTAGATATGGTGCTGTTATGGCTAATTTGGTGAGTGGAGAATTCAGAGCTGGCCCTATCATGCCTTCTTTATGGTGGCGTGATATTGTACGCCTAGCTAATAATTTTGGCAACGATTCATTCTTTACTCACTTGGCTGTGTCTGTTGGAAATGGTGAATCAATAGCATTTTGGCACTCTTCTTGGTGTGATGGCAGGCCTATAGTTTCATTATTCCCGGAACTTCATAATGTTGCAGCGTTGCCCAGAAGCTTGGTGACTGCTAATGGATGTTGGGTTGGGGCGGTATGGCAGTGGAGTGTTGAGTTTAGACAGGTCATCGAGAATCAACAGCTAGCACAACAATTGGATAGTTTACACCAGCTAATTCAACATCAGGTGCTGTGCAGGGAGAATAGAGATGGAGTGTCTTGGAAATTAAATTCGGCGGCTGATGCTAAATTTTCCGTACATTCTACCTATGATTATTTATATAATAGGAAGGTTATACCTCACAATATTCCTCATGATTTATCTGCATTGTTTAAATTGATTTGGTCAGCTTCCTCACTAATCAAAACGGTGGTGTTCGGTTGGCGTTTAATTCACGACCGACTTCCTACACGCGATAATTTAACTGTTCGAGGTGTTATCTCCTCTCCTCATGAAACGTGTTGCCCTTTCTGCTTTCAAGTCGAAGAAACTGGTTCCCATCTATTGTTTCAATGTCCAAAAACAATCTTAGTGTGGAGGAAAATTATTGGATGGCTTGGAGTTTTGGATTCCTTGGATGGATCGATGTTGGAACACCTTAGAGTTTGGATATCTTCCTTAAATACCGCGGGGGTGACAATAAAGAATGCAATTGGTATATGGCTTATTGTTTGTTGGTATTTGTGGAATGTTAGAAATGATATTCTATTTAATGATGCATTTTGGATAGAAGAGGATATAGTGTATAAGATTATGATTCTAGCTTGGAGATGGATTGGTAGAAAATACAACTTTACATGTAATTACTACGATTGGTTTAAATCGCCTATAGATTTTTTGTAAGGGCGATTGTTCGGTCGGTTTTTTGTAAATGGGTTCGGATACCCCTATTGTATCCTTCTTTGCATATAGTTGGTTATTAAAAAAAAGGATCCTAACAATATGCATGTTTATATGTTTTAAAGTTATCAATTATATGTACTATTAATGCACTGTCAACATATCATTTCTCTAACTAAAAATGATAAGAATTAAACATTGATGCATATACTATCCTTTTTGTACAAATTGATTTCTCTATTTCTTAGAGAAACACATAAAAATATATTATAATGAGTTATTGTACAAATATATTGGATGCACTTCAATCTATAATATAAAAAATTTGTTGTTTTGGAAATCACCAAAACACCCTTACTTCTAATGCCGCCAAGTAAGCAAAATTTGGGCATTTTGAGTCAAATTCCAACTATTCCCACCCATGATTGTGGTCTGATTCCATTGCAACTAAACTATTTCCCCAAACGCATGCTGAAACTAATTCCATTTAATGCCTTGCTTCTATACATGTTTGCTTCGTTATCATTTTTCTTTCTCTTTCATCACTCATTTCTCTCTCTTACGATTTTTCTCTTCTTTCTTCTGAACTTTCTCTTTGCTCTTTTCTCTTTTTCTCTCTTCTCACTTACTTCTATCATTTTTATGTTCTTTATTACATATTTTAGTATGCTATTTTCTCTTCTCCTATCTTCTCACTTACTTATATCATTTTTATGTTCTTTATTACCTATTTTACTGTATTTTTGTTCTGATCATTTTTGTTCTTTTTTGTTTTGATTTTTGCAGATATTTCACAAGAGACTAAGTTTTTTACCTTCAGATTTACCAGTTTTTTATGAGATCTACTCATTTTTTATTTTCAGATCTATCAATCTTAAGGTGAAAGGAAACAGAGAAATATAGATCTTAAGGCGATTTTTTTTTTGCATGTCTGAATATTCTATGATTTTACACTTTTCATCTCATTGTATGAAAAAGGTTGAGTTTTTACTGTTTTTGTTCCACCAACCATGTAAAAATGCAATCTTGAAGCCTTTTGTTTCATTTCGTCAATTTTTTTTGCTGATTTTTGCAGATCTAGACTAATAGACAATAGATCTTAAGTTAATTTTTTTTGCATGTTTGAATATTATATGATTTTACACTTTTCATCTCATTCTATGAAAAAGGTTTAATTGTTATTGTTTTTGTTTTTGTTCCATCAACCATGTAAAAATGCTACCTTTAAGCCCTTTGTTTCATTTCATTAATATTTTTTTTGCTCATTTTTGCAGATCTGAACTAATAGACAATGTTTGGTGTCTCTTCCTTTAACTACCTTAACTGATCTATTTCTTTCTCTCAACAAAAACTCTTTTGCTTTTGTTTTGATTTTCCTTCTCTATTTCACAAATCTATTTTGCCTCTTAATTATCTGTTTTGTCTTCCAATGTTTAAGTTACTACTTTCACAGCAAAGTTCAAAAGATTTCTATTGCAAACTACCCAAATATGACGACGGTTAAGGGTTCGTTATCCACAATGAGAGTTTGTTTTCTTTTTATTTATGATTTTATTGTTTGTTTTCTTCCCAAATATGTTTGGAAAATTATTTGAAAATTTTAAAAAATCTACTACTGCTGGTGACATTGAGAAACATTTAATACTCTAATAGGGAGAATATGAACTCAATCACTAAAAAAGGCCCAAATCAAACGAACAAAAGAGAATATGAAACAACATAATGAAACATTCCTTACCTCTGGTTGTAAGTTTTTTTTTTAACTTTTTTGTTTGTCCTTCTAATTTTTAATGGGTTATTTGCTAATAGTAATTTGAACTAATTTATGCC
Source organism: Lathyrus tuberosus (assembly GCA_022829125.1). Classification (NCBI taxonomy): domain Eukaryota; kingdom Viridiplantae; phylum Streptophyta; class Magnoliopsida; order Fabales; family Fabaceae; genus Lathyrus; species Lathyrus tuberosus. Next base: position 389,806 of record JALAZF010000525.1, read on the forward strand.
TATGGTTACATTCTCGTAGTTTTTTTTTCTTTCAGGAATTCACAATTATATTGGTGAAGTTATATATGGAAGAATTTGAAAAATAATATTATTGGAAGATCCATGAGTCTTATCTTAGTTAAAGTTTTCTTCATATGCTTTTGTAGTTTTTATGGAATAAATGCCTTGAAAGTAATAATTTGAGAGATTTAATAGGATATAATATGATATTTTTAAATCACTTTATTTTTGTAAGTAAACAAAGTTACTATATTTTGGAGATAAATTATAATGTTATGTTTGATGCAGATCTGAATAGTCAATATTTTATAGTGTGTATCAAACAAAATATTATCTAAGGGGTTTGAATTTGACGGAGAATAGATTAAAGATTTGTAGAAATGAAACTCTTGGAGAGTTACAAGAGTACATCAAGAACCTCATGCTGAGTTCTTGCTAATGGCGTGGATCAAAGTTCAAAGGAGAAATTCTACTGCTTTTTCAACGAGGTGAGACATTTTTCCTTTTGGTAAGGGTTTGGATAGAAGGGAGATAGAGGGAGTGTGTTCGTACTTCTTTTCAGAATTTCCAGATTATACCAAGGCGAGAGATATCTTTGTTCTTTTCGGATGCATAGGCAATGTGGTTGAGGTAGTTATCTCTCCTAGGCGGAACATTCAGGGGAAACGCTTTGGCTTCGCTCGATTTAAAGACGTGGATGAAGTTAATCTTTTGGGAGTCAAACTGGATAATGTGATGATAGATGGGAAGAAAATCCATGCTAACCCACATAGGTTCGAGAGGGCTACTATTAGAAACAAGGATGTGTTTTTCCAGAAGGACAAAGTGAAGGATGTTCACGATGGAAGCTCAGAAAAGCGTCGCGTAAGAGAAGAAGAAGGCCATGGTGTTTTGTCGGAAGAAGGTCTTTCGCAGAGGTTCTTAACAGGAGTAAAAACGAATTTTCTAGGCCCATTTGCTTGAAGTATGATCCCAATAAGGACGACAAGGATAGAATGCAAAAGACTTATGTTGGAAGAACTATAAACGCAGGGATTCCATATAACATTCAGACTTGTTTCGAGACAGAGGGAGTTTTCTTTATAAAAGTAACCCCCTTGGGTTCCAGTCTTTGCTTGTTAGAAGAAACAGAGTCAGGGGAGTTAAAAGAATTGATTTATGAGGGAAACACATGGTGGAGGCAGTGGTTTAGTGAGATCAAAGCATGGTCGGAGGAGGTTGTAGACGATGAAAGAGTAACCAAGGTAAGAGCGTACGGAGTTCCTTGCCATGCCTGGAATTTGGACTTCTTTGAGAAACTGGCAAACTCTTTTGGTACATACATCTGTTCAGATGAAAACACGCAGAGAGGAACTAAAATGGATATAGGAAGATTTATGGTGAGAGTGCCTTCCTATTTCGTTCTTCAAGACAAGGTGAAGGTTGCAATCGATCGCAATTCGTTTGAGATTTTATTACGAGAAGACCCTTTTGGTCTGTTGCGTATTTCTCTGTTTCCTTCATCTGGTCATGTTCTTAGCTCCACTGAATCAGAATCAGAGATTGGGAGTATGGTGGAAGAATCAGGGTTCAAGGTAGACGATGATGGTCTTTTCGAGGATGGTTTCTTGGAGGACGGTATGGCGACAAAAAGTGTTTTGCAGTAGAAGGAGCAGGTGGCGTGTTCAGGGTCGCTTTTTGACAATCATGATTTGAGTAAGAAGTATTTAACTGATGAAATAAAAGGCGTACAGTCGGTTGCAAGCACCTTTGACGAGGCAATAAAGAAAAGTAAAGGCACTTTGAGCGTTTCTATGCGTTCTCTCTCTTCAAACACAAATAAATTTGATGTTACAAGTACGTTGGGTACAGAAGACACAAAGGTGAATTATTCATTGGACAATTCAGTAGGTCAGATAAGTGGGGGCCACATTTTCAGAAGAAAGTGCAACAAGAAAATGAAGTTTAAAAGTTTGTGTGGGACCGGAGGCATTATGGGAAATATTCAAAAGGGTAAAGTAAAACGTAAACCTACAGGGAGGAATAAAAAGGGAATTAATTTTTCTTCTTCGCCTCTATTGGAACCAGCGGCTTGCTTTAAGGACAAAGATTTTACAAAAGGCGCCTTTAAGAATAATGAAGTGGACTCTTCTATTAATACTGTTTTTTATGGAGACAATTCGACCGATTCTGACATTCTTATGAGTAATTTTCGCCTTTTGGAAAATTTGGATTAAAATGTTGGTGGAAAGTTATGGGAGGCAATTTCAAAACTAGGGGTAGTGGACGATGATAAGAAGAAGGATTACAAAAGCAAAATAGATATGATGGAGAGAATAGACAAGGAAAGAATGTTAGGAGGGAAGGAGAATTTATCAGTGTGGAAATGATTATCGGATCATTGAACATCAGAAGGGGTGGTAGTTTGATTAAAAGAAAAAGAATCAGTCAAGTTATTAAAAGGGTAATGCGAATATGTTTCTTATACAGGAATCTAAAATGTTTTCTGTTTGTGAAAATATGGCGAAGAGTTTCTGGTCTAAAGAGGATATAGGTTGGTCTTACTCAAGTTCGATGGGAATGTCCGGAGGGATATTAATTCTTTGGAAGAACAGTGTGGAGGTGTTATGTAGCTTTAAAGGGGACGGTTACGTAGGAGTTAAAGTTTTTTGGAAGGATAATTTTTACTATATCGTTAATGTGTATTCTCCGTGTGAGATGGGGGCTAAAAGAGCTTTATGGAGGTCTTTATTGGAGTTGAAATCCCGTCATGGGGATGGAGATTGGTGCATTGGGGGTGATTTCACTACGCCAAAAATGATTTTTCGCAGCACACCAAAGACAGCGCTTTTTGGCAGAAGCGCTGCTATATGTTTCGCTAAAAACAAAAATAAAAAACGAAAGAAAAAAAGCGCTGCTATATGGGGGGCATAAGACAACGCTTTTGAAAAGCGCTGCTAAATCGCTAAGGCAGGTGAACTTTAGAAAGCGTTTTATAAAAAGCGCTGCTAAAGGGGTACCATAAGGCAGCGCTTTTGAAATGCGCTGCTAAATGGTTTTCGTACAACACGCTTTTGCCGGGGCTTTTGGAAAGCGCTGCTAAAGGCCTTTCATTAATCCCACATAAGAAAGCGCTGCTAAAGGAGTAACATAAGAAAGCGCTTTCTAAAAGCGCTGCCTTATGTGTTTAGTTTCTAATTAATAAAACATAAACTATTTCTTTCTTCCATTCGATTTCAATACAACTTAACCCTAACTTTTCAAACTCTATCTCTCTCTGTTTCCCTCTCTTCGACCATTTCAAACTCCGACCGGCTGGCCTCCGTCTTTTCGCGACTCCGACTGGCCGTCCTCCGTCTTTTCGCGAATCTGAGTTCTGTTACGACTCCGACTCTGAGTTATGTTGCTTTCGTTTTCTCCACCGGCCTACATTTTCAGCAATAAGGTATTCTTTTTCTCTTTTAGAAATATTTTCATCTTCTCCACCTGAAGTTTCTTTGTTGCTGCTGTTGAGAAAGAGTGTTTAGGTTTAGGAGATGTGTTGGTGAATGTTGAAGAGACCTTAGAATTATTTTTTTGTTTAATCATGTATTATCATTCACGACAACCATAACAGTTCCTCACTTGGTAATATTTCGAACCGAGAATATCACTGTGAATTCGAATTTTCCTGATATTTTAATTCTGTTTAGCTCTGCCATGTTGTTTCGGTTTCGGTTCGGATTCGGTTTAGCTCTGATGTTTTAACACTGTGAATCCATTGTGGTTTGGTGGATTTCTGTTATGTTTCGGTTGTTAAATCTGGCCTCAAACATTTCATTGAATTGCTACTGTAAAAGTATTATTTTACATGCATTTGTTTTAGTAGTTTGGCTATTTAGGCGAATTCGGATTTGAGAACTGCATCGTTTTTTAGATTAGGTACATAAGTTGTTGTGTCTGAAGCATTTTCCTGGGACCGTTTTGAAATCCTTTGCGGCAGTTTTAGTTCCACAAAAGTATTGTGTAACTAAAGTGTCTAAATAGTGAAGAGTTATCTTGACATTCATTGGTTTTTAAGGATGTGGTTTTATGTTTGTGGTATAAAGGTCATTTCTTTAACTGTATTACTTTTGGTCCTTGTTGCATCACAGGTGTTGGATTGATATTGATAGTATGATAAACATGTTAAAGTGTGTAACATTTTTTTGTCTGTATAATTAGGTCTCTGATGAGTGATATCCTTTGTTTAAATATCACTCCTTTGTTATGAAGCGAACTCGGCAATTGCATTAGTTTTTTCTAGGTACTGGAATTTGTTTAGCTTTATAAATTTTTTAATATAATTGTGTCATTTTATATTGATATTTTTCTTTATTACAGGTGAAATGGCTATTAACGAGGAAAATTCACATATCGCTTCAAAAAATGATGGACATGAAATAATTCAAGAAGCAGAATTAGATATTACACGAGGAGTAACTATTATGAAGAACATCATTCGTGCTAGAGATAAAGGAATAAAATATGACGTTCATTGGAATGATACGAACCAACTTGTTGAGCCTAACGGAGCAATGTTGAAAGTTACATTGGTACACTTGTTCGTTCGCATATTCCAATTACTTGTGATAATTGGAGAAATCCATCGTTGAAACCCGCCAAAGAAAAGATATGGAGTGAGATACAGGTACCATATGTGATGTTATTTGTTTTTGTTGCCGATTATGTCTTTAAATTACTAATTATGTTATTTGTTTTTGTAGAGGTCTTTTAATATTAGTGATGACCGAAAGAAGTATTGTATTCAATTAGCCGGAAAAAGACTCAGAGGATTTCGAGCATTTCTATCAAACAAGTATCTTAAGGATGTCGAAGGAAAGTTTATTGAAGCAGAACGTTCGATGAAGTATGTGGACTTGATTTCACCTGAAGAATGGGAAACTTTTGTAGCCAAAAGAAGAACCGAAGCATTACAGGAGTTGAGTGGCGTAAATCGCCAAAGAGCATCAAAACCCGCGTATCCATACAGGAAGGGGCGTTTGGGATATGCACGCTTACAGCAAAAAATAGTAAGTATATATAAATGCTTTGATTTACTTGTTTCCCATGTGTTATAAATGATTTTATTATTTGTCTTAATGTGTAGTTAGAAGAAGAGAAAAGTGAAGAAACATGTGTTCCGGAACATGTTTTGTGGAAGGTTGCTCGTGTGGGAAACGATGGAGTTGTTACGGAAAATGTTCAACAAGTTTTTGAGCAATGTGTAATAACATTATGCGTTTTATACCCCACTTATTAACATATATATAATATTTATACTTTTTAATCCTCGCTAATATTTTTCGATATTCATGCATATGAATTCTAGGAGACTCTGTCTCAGTACGTAACTCTAGGTGAAAACCAGAATTACAGGAGCATACTTACTCGAGTATTAAATGTTCCTGAGTATTCCGGTCGTGAGAGGGGTAAGAGATTTGGGGTCACTCCATCATCCTTTTATAAGCGTCCAAAGAGCCAAAATCCTAGCAATAAATAAGTGATGGAAGCCATAGAAGAATTAAGAGCTCAAGTCCGTGAATTACAAAAGGATAAGGAAAAATATATGTCAGAAAGGTGTGGTTCAGAGTTTAATGATACTAGTGACAAAGGTAGTATCAATTGTCAACAGAAACTTCCCAAGGTAATTATATATGCTTATTATGAAATTAATTTAGCACAAATTTTTCAATATATACACATTAAAAGTGTTAATTCTATATTCAAATGTTTTACTAACTTATATGAAGCCAAAATTAGGCAACACGTCCAACCAAAAAAGATTCTTGCAAGGACCGGGACAAAAAAAGCAACTGTATCTTGATTTAGGTCATCTCTTGAAACACTTGTAGAAACATCGAATTTGATGGACGGTGGTATTCGCGAAATACCTATGGAGGAAGGTATTTTCGGTTATTCTTATTCAGAAACACTTTCTAAAGAGGATTTGGATCAGATTTTTAATCATTCTGAATTAGGCATCGGTGTTATGCACACATACATCAGGTATTCCGATTAACTCTCTTTAATTATTTAAACAATTTATTTACTCATTTCAACGAATAATCTAATGTTTATTATGTTTTTATTTAAGGTTCTTGTATGAGAAATTGGTGAGCCCGCATCAATTGTCAGAAAGATTCGGTTTCTTATCTGCCAACTTTATCAATGCACCGTTAATTGCGATGAATCCAACTTCAGTACAATCTCACTTAGTCGAAAGATTTATGGCCTGCATAGATACAGAAAAGTTGTATCTTTTACCATATAATACTAGCAATGGGTTAGATTTGCATTCTTACTTCATTTATTATCATTTTTCGTTTTTTAATGTTGCGTATAAAATTACTATATCGATACTTTTGTTTTATTTTACAGTGGACACTGGTTGTTGGTTGCGATAAATTCGATAAGAGAAATAGTGTATTATGTGGATTCGTTAGATGGTGATGTAGATAAATACCCGGATATGAAGACGACGATTGATACGTAACTGAAATTGTTCTAAATATTCGTGTGTATTTGTTTATTAATTTATTTAAGTGAGATTATTCTAAATATTCGTTTATATTATGTTAGAGCTATACAAATATTTCGATCACAAAGAGGAGCCAAAGTATCAAAGAGTAAGTCAACCAACATTACATGGATCAGAGTGGAGGTATATTTTCACAATTTTGCTTATAATAGTGATGCTACTTTGGTAAAACAAGTTAGACTATATATCATGATATATATTCTTTTTTTTTTCACTGTGTAGTGTCCTCGTCAAAAAAATGGTATAGATTGTGGTTATTTCGTTTTAAGGTTTATCAAAGAAATCATTCATTTGGATCAAATAGAGATTCCAATCATGGTATGGATTTATAACTTAGGAGTTATTTTAATATTTATCGGATATTTGATATAATTAATTACTTTTAACTAAATCATGCATATTATGTTTTATTATGTAGTATTTTGATGAATTCAAGTGTGCTAGTTACTCCAAAGTACAATTGGAAGAAATTAAGGAAAATTGGTGTCAATACCTTATTCAGCAAAGAATCATATAAGGTATGAAAGTTGGAAGTTGTTGTATATACTTTGTATAGTTTTGGAAGTTGTTGTATATGGTTATTAGAATGGTTGTTTTATTTTGGAAGTGGAATGGTTATTAGAATGGTTATTTGGTGTATGAATAGTTGTTATTAGAATGGTTAATTAATTTGGAAGTTGCTGACCATAAGTTGAATATTAGAATGGTTAATTGATAAAGTCTTGTGTATAATTATGAAATATAAGGCCTATATATGGTGATTGAAGTATATAATTATGTAGGCCTATGTTGAATAAAGGCTTGTGAATTGAAGTATATAATTATGATAAGCTTTGATAAAAAATTATGTTATACAGGTTTGTTAATATACAGATCTATTATAAGGTTTTTTAAAAGAAAGTTTTCTTAAATAAGGAATTTTAGCAGCGCTTTTGACAAAAAATGCATGCAAAACAAATAATTTTTAAAACAATTAACGTGTACAAAAGACAGCGCTTTTACTGAAAAAGCGCTGCCAAAAGTGGAACTAAAGAAAGCGCTTTAAAAAGCGCTGCCTAAGGGGGGAGGGGGGGGGGGGGGGGGGGGGGGGGAAACCAGCTCTTTTTCCAAAAAAAGTGCTGCCTAAAGATGGAAAATAATACACATTAGGCAGTGCTTTAAAAAGCGCTGGCTAAAGGGGAACAAAAGATAGCGCTTTTAGTGGAAAAGCGCTGCCTAAAGGGGACTTAAGGCAGGGCTTTTGCAGGAAAAAAAGCGCTGTCTTTACCTTTAGCAGCGCTTTTAAGCGCTGCTAAAGGTCTTTTTTGGCGTAGTGTTTCAACGCAATCTCATATACTAGTGAAAGGAAAGGTAGGGTGCAGGGAAACCACAACACTGAGATGAAGGAGTTCTCGAATTTTATTAAGGATAGCGAGTTGGTCGATGTTCCGTGTAAAGGAAAGAGGTTCACTTGGTACAGTGGAGATGGAACTTCAATGAGTAGGATATACCGCTTTTTGGTTTCAAACGATGTCATTAGTAGGTGAGGAGTAGTGGGCCAATTCATTGGCATGAGAGACTTATCGGATCGTTGCCCGGTTTGGTTGATGGTGGACTCGTCGGATTGGGGGCCGAAACCATTTAAATTTAACAATGAATGGTTCAACGATAAAAATTTCATCTCTTTCGTGGAGAAAGAATGGAAAAATCTATCTATAGAGGGAATGAGCGACTATGTTTTGAAAGAGAAATTGAGATTACTAAAAGGGAGTCTTAGGAGGTGGAATGTTGAGGTCTTCGGTAAGTTCGACTTGGAGGTAGAAGATAGTGTTAAGGAGGTGAATGATGGGGATGAAGCGGCCGAGTTGGCTAGTGGATTTATTTTGGATGAGATCTTGATCAATCGCAAGAAGGCCTCAAGTCATTTTTGGATGAATCTAAGAATTAAGGAGAATATGCTTATTCAAAAGTCTAGAATCAAGTGGGCAAACGATGGAGATAATAATGGCCATTTTTTTCATAGTGTTATGAAAGAGCGAATGAGGCGTAATTTCATTGGTGTTCATAACTCGGATAGAGGAGTTCTAGAATCGGTTAAGGAAGTTAAGGAGGAGGTGAGAAATCATTTTGCTAGGAAGTTCTTGAAACCCGACTTTCATAGGCCTAATCTAGAGGAAATTACTTTTAAATCCCTCAGTTCGGTAGAGAGGGAGTCGCTTGAGAAACTGTTCACGGAGGATGAGATTAAGGAAGCGGTGTGGGGGTTGCGATGGTTCTAAAAGTCCGGGGCCGGATGGATACTCTTTATTGTTCATTAAGAAATGTTGGTATTTTCTAAAAGAGGATTTTTATAGGTTTTTCAATGATTTTCATGGTGGGGCTGTTTTATCAAAAGCTATTACTTCCTCTTTTTTGACTTTGATCCTGAAGAAAGAGAATTCGTTGGAATTGGACGATTATAAACCTATTTGTCTTGTGGGTTGTTTGTACAAAGTTTTGTCTAAGCTTTTGGTGGCAAGGTTAAAGATGGTTTTGAAGTCTCTTATTTCTAATTGCCAAAGTGCTTTTGTGCCCGGTAGACAATTGCTCGATGGTGTTTTGGTTGCGAATGAAGTGGTATACAATGCGGTTAAGGAAAAGAAGGAAGTAGCGCTTTTTAAGGTCGATTTCGAGAAGGCCTACGATAAGATTAGCTGGGGTTTTCTTAGATACATGATGAGGAGAATGGGATTTGGTGATCTTTGGTTGAGTTGGATGGAGGCCACTATTTTCTCAAGCAAGATGTCTGTTTTGGTTAATGGAAGCCTGACTAAGGAATTCTTGGTGGTAAGAGGATTAAGACAAGGAGACCCTCTTTCTCCTTTTCTTTTCGTTATGGTGGCGAAAGGTCTAACGGGGTTGGTAAAGAGATCGGTTTTGATAGGAGATTTCGCAGGCATCAATGTTAACGGAGGTTGTTTCATTGACATTCTTTAAGTTGCGGATGATACTCTTTTGGTTGGAGATGGGAGTTGGAGGAATTTGTGGGCTATTAAAACGGTTCTAAGAGGTTTTGAATTAGTTTTGGGACTTGGTATCAATTTTCATAAGAGTAAGCTTATAGGTATCAATGCTACGTCCAATTTTTTAGACGTTGCGGCCTTTTTCTTATCTTGTAGAACGGAAAGGAAAGAATTTACATTCCTGGGAATTCCTATAGGATCTAATCCTATGAGGGTATCTACTTGGTCTTCTTTGCTTTTGAAATTGGAGAGAAGGCTATCTAGATGGCAAAATTGCTTTTTGAGCATTGGGGAAGAATTACTCTTCTTAAGTCCGTTCTTACTAGCCTTCCGATTTTTCAGCTCTCTTTTTACTTGGCCCCGGTGCAAATTTGTAATGATATCATTAAGATCCAGAATGGCTTTCTTTGGGGTAGCTCGGATTCTAAAAGGAGGATTCATTGGATTAAATGGAATTCTCTTTGTCTACCGGTTGAGAAGAGGGTTTTAAAATTGAAGAGAATCAAAGATTTTAATTTTGCCCTCGTGATGGAGGATTCTTCAAGGATCGGAAGATATTTGGTTTAGAGTTTTGAATGCTCGGTATGGTGACATAAGAATGTTTATGTCAGGTGGGGGATATTCTCGCAACAGTTGGAGCTCTTGTTCATCGTGGTGGATGGACATTCTATCTGTTCCGGAAAAATATCCGAATGATTTTTTCTTGAATAACTGTTTGTTTCAGGTTGGTAATGGCTATACGGTTTCTTTTTGGAATGTTAATTGGACCGGGACAGGTTGTTTAAAACACAGGTTTCCAAAGGTTTTTTCATTGTCGCGCTTAAAGGATGTTGTTGTGGTGGGTATGGGAGGTTGGACCAATGGTGTGTGGTCCTGGGGTGATTTTGGAACCCCACTAATTGCTCGTTTGGGGGATTTTTCTACTACCTCCTAATTATCTGCAGTGGTTGGTTTACATCAAAATCATGAGTCAATCGCAGAGAAGGTTTTGGATTCTAGGAACACTTTTTTTAATGATAATTTAGATGGCACTCATGGCACGGATCAGTTCAGAATTTCTAGCGATTCTAACAGCAATATTTCGGGCTGGTCTGCTGCGTCGACTGGTACGGTCCTAAACAAAATGGATCACGCCCATGGCTTTCCCGAAGACGACACAGCTACGATTAGTGTTTTTCCTGGCAGGCCTGCAGTGGCAGTTAGGCATTTTTCAGGGGATACTAATGTAAGTTCGTTCGGTAGCCAGGAAGCGGGGTCCGTGGCCGAGGAGTTGGTTCAGTTGCGTGAATATCTTAATACGGTTAGTTTAGATTTAACGGTGAAGGATTGTGTGAGCTGGACTTTTGGGGAAAGCGACAACTATTAGGTTAGTTCATTTTACAATTTGGCCAATAGTTTACACATTCCTTTCAGACCTTCTAACCGGAACGATGTCGTTTTCAATTTAATTTGGAAAGTAGAGGCTCCTTTGAAAATTAAGGTGTTCGGGTGGAGATGTTTTCTGAACAAACCTCCGACAAAAGATTTGTTGTATTCTAGAGGTATTATTTCCTCGATGACCAATTCTAACTGTTTATTTTGCAATAGTCAACCGGAGTCCACGTCGCACTCTTTTCTTTTGTGGTCGGTGGCAAAATTGGTTTGAAAAGAAACGACCGAGCGGATTGGTTTAACAGCCCCTGTTGGAATTGGTTTCATGGGAAGTTTTTTGGATTGGTTTTCTTTTTGCAAAGCTACGAAAGTTAAACCCGATAGAGAAGGTTGCATTTGGTTGGCGGTTTGTTGGAATCTTTGGTTACTTAGAAACGGCATTTCTTTTAGGAATATCGGTTGGAACGTGTTAGATACAGTGTGGTCGGTTAAGTTTTCGGTGTGGAGGTGGTCTTTTATTGGAGACATTACTAATCCCAATTGTAATTTTTACGATTTCGTAAAAAATCCTTTGTTCTATTTGTCGTAGATTTCAATTGGTTGGTAATTTCTCTCTATTGTAGAGCTCAGTCTCACCACTTTTTGTAATCAGGTTTGAGTACCCTTTGTACTCCTATTAATATACTACTTGCTTACAAAAAAAATATATTATCTATTCAGGATATTTAGTAATAAAGCTGGCGGTAGTTTATTTTGTCCCCAAATAGCTTGCATTTTGGACATCTAAATAGAAACGTAATTACTTTATGGTTGCATCTTCTGCAAAATTTCTAAAAAAATATTCAATTTTAATTAGACTATAATTTGTGGGAATGATGATGAACTCTAGAGTAAGCATGTACACTCCTGGAAATCAGAGTGAATAAATCCTACCGATATCATATCAATTAATTTTCAATGAGTAATTGACCCATCATAATTACATATAAAATTCCATTAATAGCTAGACATAAAAAAGAAAGAAAATTTTGAAAATATATTAAAAGTATTACTTTTCAATTATACATTTTGCCATATATCTTCTATAATATATATCTATCTATATAATAATATAAGAAAACTGATTGTTCTGGAATTTACAAATACACCCTTCTGCCTAATCCTTCCACGTCATCTTTTGAGTGGCAAAACATGTCTATTATGAACTAAATGCAACCAGTTTTGTGGACTGATTACATCCAGTATTGCGTACTGACCCATGCGTACTAATGTACCAATATAACTAAGTGATGGGGGCAGGGAGCTCTTTTATAATTTGGTGGGACCCATGCCAAAAGTGAACTGTCTTTAGCAGGTTTTTTGCTTAGAATTGATGTTTGAAAAAGGACAAGACTCTTGGAATTGGGGAGTACAAATATTTTTTTTATTGGGGTAAGAAAAACAAATGGTTTACAAGGGAAACCGTGGGCTTGCATATTCTAACCAATGTTTTAAAAACCGGACCGAACCGGCTGGTTCAACTGGTTAGACCGGGAATCAGAGATGAATCCGGTTGGGTCAACCTTTTAAAACCGCTAGTGGGTCAAAACTGGGGTTAAACCGAAAAAACCGGATTGAACCGTCCAAAACCATTCGAACCAAAGAACCGGAGCCGGTTTTGTAAAACCGCCCGGTTCAAAAAAATTCATCAAATTGACCATTTTTTTAATTTTTTTTTAATTTTAGTATGTTAATATCAAAACTTAACATACATTCCCCAATCACAAAAACGAATTTCGTGTGTTTTTTACAACCATACAAACTTTTAAGTTTTGTCACTCCATTATAGCACACTCCATCATCATTATGCCGTCTCTTTCAAACATAGTCACGATGTCCAACTCTATTGATTGTCGTTCAAGTCAATATTGTTTGTTATTGTCTATTAAGATTTGTTTGTCGTAGTTCAACTCGAATTCAATTTTTGTTGTTTAATGAAGTATATTGTATTATTTATATTTTGATATTCTATCTTATTTAATTTAGGTATTCTTAATTATTTGAACTTTATTTTAGTTATTATATTCTATTATTTTAATCTTGGTTTGAATTAGTTTAATTTATTTTGTTGTAATTCTTTAGTTTGGTCAAAATATTCTTAAATGATGAACTATGTTAATGTTATGTATTATTGATATTGATAATGTTATGTATTATTGTTATTGTTGTATTAAATTTGTAATGAATTTTTGAAATATTTATTTTATTAAGTTGAGAACATATAATAATGTGTGACATATCTATGAAATTTAGTTTCATATTATTAGTTTATTTAATAAACGGTTCAACCGTAGGTTTAACTGGTTTAACCAATTGAATCTTTAACCAATTGAATCTCCGGTCCGGTTTTTAAAACATTGATTCTAACACACGGGAAAGGTATGAGAAAAATTTAGATAACGACATTTTTGCAGTAATACCATGATGTTTTATAGTTTTTAAGTTGTGTATTTATTTTGGCTTAATTATATTAATTATTTATATATTTATTACCTTTATTATTTTAATGTGTTTGATTTGATTATATTTATTGTAGGTTTTAAATTTAAATGATATTGAAGCATAATACAAGTGGTAAAATGAGAAGACATAGCACCTTATAATAAGAATTTAAAATGATTTTATTTTAAATCAAATAAATAATCATACATATTTATTTTATTTTTAATTCAAATTATTTTAAAATAGTTGATAGAGTATGAATTTGACTATTTAAGAATTACTATAATACAATTATATAAAAAAAAATCAATTAAGCGGTTTTAGATTTCTATAAATCAATTATAGAACAAATCATAACTTACAATTTTTTTTTTAAGAAACAACAAATAAAAATGGTTATTTTTTTTAAGAAGCACCAAGTAAAAACAATTATTTTGTAAGATACATTTAAAAGAAATAAAAAATAATGATTTTTCAAGAAAAGCAAAATCATAATCTGTATTAAATTTGAAATTTATGTTACTATTATTTCGTGTTGTTTATATAATAGACTCATTATAATATTGATAAACTTTAGTATTTTTTAAAAACATTATCATTATTTCTTTTAATAATAACTGATACATTTATATTTGGAAAATACAAAAATAAATAATTTTTTTATTATGCAACTATGACATCCACCAAATAATATTTTTAATTTAAATAAATCATAAAATTTTAATTAAAATAAATTATAAGTAAGAATATATGTCATTGAACAAAATAATATTGACTTACGAGCAAAAATACATTGTTGATATATATTTAAACATATGTAATATATTTTATAAATATGATATATACTAATTAAACATAATATTTAAATACATATATGTAATATATTTTATAATGATGATATATACTAATTGAATTTAATTTTAATGTTATATATTTCCCCATACTAAAATTATTTTGGGTCTGTTCCTAATCACAATTTTTATCAAATTGGTATAATACAAAATTAAATTAAATACACTATATAGTTTTAATAAATATTGTTTTCTCATATCGTGAAAATATTTTGAAACATGAAAAATGAAATTATTAATTCAATTATTTTTATAAACGAGAACAACTATAGTATTGATTCAAATATTTTTATAAATACTGTAATGCCCTGTATAATATATATCTAGAATAATACAATACAAGCATTTTATTTGGTACTGACACCATCATAAGTGCCTAATGGCACAATTCACATACTTGACCATTCTAAAAACATAATACAATCTATGGCTAATGATATGGAAACCAGCCAAAACAATAAAAACTAAGATCAATATACAATATCCTCAATTGTATACAATAGATTACACAACGAAAATACTAAAGCCAAGCTTCTCTTGAAACATCCAAGCATAGCTCCACTTGTAAATCAACCTGCAAATACCTCCTGAAAATAATCAACAATGAGATACATCAAATCTCAGTGAGTTCCCTATCTTATAGATTCTCTCGACTTTACAAGGTTCTAACCAATCCTAACTCAAGTCAAGGGGAAGGGAAAAATGACCTTGAGTACACAAACTCACAATCTCACACTATATGGAAACATGTCATGAGTTCATCAACTCAAAATATCACTAATCGATAACTTGTACCAAGGCATCCCCTTTTCCCGTCCGCTTCTACGTCTAGAAGTCGACCCGAGTCATGGATCCCTGTAGTTACTTGGCATACGAAATGGATTCAGAAATAAGGGACATATAATCACCTTAAATCGTCACTTCACACGTCCCGTACACCGTCACAAGTCTCTTTACCCGTAGGCTCCATTCGTACTACACACGGGAATCAAACATGCCAAGTAATTGTGCCTGCACTTCAGATGAGCTCGAGACTCATGAAGGCCTCTCAAGGGCAACTCAAAAGAAAATGGTTACGATTACGTGATCATACACTCAAACGTGATTGTATTCGACAATCACAAGGCCACACTCACCTTAAGACCTCTTTTGTCTTTTCACAAAACCACAATGGTTTACACACATGTTCCATACTAGTGTTTCACTCTTTTCTATACCATTTAGAAATGGACACACGCCTCGGCCTCTTCGGCACGAGCGTTGTCATTAAGTTATCTACTCTAGGCCAGAACTCATCAATGAATACACGAGCGTCGCCATCCAGAGTTTCTATCACAATTTTAATCACAACCTAGAATTATACCATTTTCTTTTGGGGTAAAGTTTCCTCACTCTTCCTAATTCATATTTTAAACATGCATATTTCTTTCATTCACAATTTACAATTAGATAGACATGGTATAATCACAAATATTACAAGTAGACACATATAATAGCATAATATGTCAAACATAACCACATAGTAGCTCGCACACATTTTTAAGGCATATAAGCCACTACTATCCTCTACCAAGCATCCTTGGTTAAAACTCGTGGTCTTACAATACCATTTCATAGCACGTCACATAAACCGTCACTTTCGGTTCCCTCCGATTCATTTAATCGAGTATCGAAATCCATACTTTTCACTTTTATCCCGTAGGATATTTCCACCGCCTTATATCGGTTATCATTATGCCGCGATCGGACTTATGATCCAAAATATATGGATTTCAACATATCACAAAACATTGTTATCGTTCAAATGCCACTAATTAATTAATCCCACATCATACTCAATATTTTTTATTGGGTAGAGGGTCGTCATAGCCTTCCAATGATACCAAGAACGTCTCGATCCGTGTTACGGATCAAAAGTTATGAAGGAAACAAAGTGGGAAAATCTGTCATGTTTGCTAGGCGAATCTCCAGCGAACATTCGCTTCGCGAACCTCCGGGCGAACCAAGTCAGAAGAAAAAGGGCATAAAGTTTGCTAAGCGAACACTGGGCAAACATTCGCCTTCCATTCGCTCCAGGGTTCGCTAGGCGAACCCTCGAGAACCATTCGCCTTGCCCTTCGCTAGGGGTTCGCTATGCGAACCCTGAAAAACCCAGAATCTCAACAGCGCTGTTATGGGTCATTTGGGCCAAAATCCATCATTTCTTCACCCAACACACTTCCAATTCATACCTTATCAACCAAAACATGTTCCAATCATAACAACAAGTATTCTATGCAGTTTATATCGCATTTCATCCGTTAGATTTCATTGATTTGTCCGTTAATCATTTTCTCTCAATCTAACCTAAGTTCTAAATCCTTAATTCTAGAACTTAGAGCGTCTAACTAGAACCCACCTGATAATCGAAGAGGAGTTTGAAGAAGATGATGAATCGATGAAGATGATCCATAAGCTTTTCTTCTTTCTTTTCCATTTTCTCTTCTTCAATTTCTCTCCTTCTCTTCCTTTCCTCTTCTTCTTTACTATCTTTTTCTTTCTTTTCTTTTCTTATATATATATATATAATCCAATATTATATAATATAATCCAATAGAGTAAAATATCTCCAATTGATATTTTGTCGTCTCAACCCAATTGATCAATTATTAGAGTTACCATAAAATACTCTCTCGTACTAATAAATATCAATCTGTCTCTTTCAATAAATAATTGATCTTCTCAGAGCTCATTAGTTGCTCTATTGATCCCAATTAATAATACTTAAAGTACTTAGAGGATTCTATTAATCCAATTTACCAAAGATAGAGCAGATAGATACTCGTCTGATCTCATTTGATATCTAATTGAACATTTATTAATATGGGGTATTACAAATACTGTCAAAACAAAAATAATATTTTGATTGAAATATTTTGATATATGGGAACACCTTTACTATTGATTCAAATATTTTTATAAATAGTGTTAAAACAAAATTAATATTAGATTATGGGATAAAATACATTGTTGATTATATTATTTTTATATAGGAGAGAAAATACTATTGTTATAAACAAAAACAATTTTACTATTGATTCGAATATTTTTATAAATATTGTCAAAATAAAAATAATATTTTTCTTCAAATATTTTTCTAAATGGGAACAACTTTACTATTGATTCAAATATATTTATAAATAATGGCAAAACTAATATAATATTTATATACGGGAAAAACAATACATTGTTGATTAAAATATTTTTATATACAGAAACAAATATTATTGTTATAAACGGAATCAACTTTACTACCGATCCAAATATTGAATAAGATAAATTTATCGACGGGAAAAAATAATATATAAGTAATGTCAAAATAAAAATAATATTTATATATGGGAAAAAAATACATTGTTGATTAAATTATTTATATTGATGAAAAAAATATTATTATTATTATAAACGGGATCAACTTTAATTGTTCCAAATATTGAATAATATAAATTTGTAGATCATTTTTTCAAATATGTGAAAAGATTAAGAGAAAAAAAATACTATTGTTATAAACGACAACAACTTTATCGCATTTTGGAAACAAATATGCATACTAACTATAGAAAGCAAATTTTAATCAAATCATAACTTATCTATTTTTTAAAACACGTAAATAAAACAATTATAACAGGAACATGAAGGTATTCATCAAAATATTGAATAATAATAATAATAAAAAGTTTATTATTGATAGTAATATTTTTATAAATAACGTCAAAATAAAAATAATATTTATATCAAAAATAATATATTATTGATTCAGATATTTTTATATATGGAATGAATTATAGACACTAATTTATTATATCTTTTCAAAATATGCATTTTTTTTTAACAATTTAGTTATTTTAATATTATTTTTATTATATTTTAGAAAAAATGTGTGTACCATACCAGTACCCGTGCGAATGCACAAATATCCCACTAGTAATATAAGAAAACTAAATGCTCTGGAAAAGTCTCTTTTAACCCTGCCTCCTTTATTGCCACTTCATGATTTTTAGGAAAAAAGTTGTCCAAAATTTTCAATTGTCAATTGATAATGTCATATACTTGCAAATGAATGACAGATTAACCATTTCATCTTCCTCATTTACATGTGTTGTGATTTTTGATACCAGGAACAAGAAATTTCAATTTCTCTTTAATTTTCTATTGGTTTCAAACCGTATTCTTAACTACACACTTCCCCTAAACCCAAATGTCAATCCAATCTCTCTCTAATGCTTTCTTCTCCCTCATCTCCCTCATTATTTCTGATTTCCCTAAACATTTAGTTTCTCCATTGAAGTTTTCTTCCATTATCAACATTGGTTCTATAGATCTTTGCCATTATCCCCAAAGACTTTTTTGCTCAACAAAGTAATAATAAGTTTCATTATGCAATTTGATTTTAGGGTTTAGACATTTTATATCGTTTAATTTATGGTTTGTCTCACTACTTACAATTATTCAAATTTTAATGTCATATAGAGTTTTACTATTTTTCTATTCAATTTTTTTGTTGTTTTATGGTTATATTTTTGGTTTATTTGTATGTTGATGTTGTAATTTTTTTTTATACTAATTTGATTAAGAATTCAAAACTTATAAGTCATCTTATTGATGTGTTTTTGAACCTTGAGTTAAACATTGTAATTGTAGTTTTCATTGTTGTTGTACTATTTATCATAAGTGTGGTTGAAGATGAAGAAATTAGATTTAAATTTTTTTTTACTTAGGCATGGTATATGTTTCACAGAGTTTCAAATTCTCTATCACGGAACAGTTTCATCCATGATCACTAAAATCAGACTAGACTGGCCGGTTCAGAACTAGATTTGTATATGATCCAACTACTTAAATAAACAATGGTTCAACTGAAATGGAATTCAAACCATTAAATTGGACAAAACCCAAAAAAGCTGGAAAACTGACTGTTTGGGCTGTTTTAAAAATTGAACTTTATTTTATTTTTTTAAGTGAAAAAGAAGAAGAAAAATATGTCGTATGAAAACCATTGTGTCTCCGGTAACACTAAATATGGTGTTGATATATATAGTCGATAAGAAAAGAAACATAGCAAAGAAAGGAGAAGAATAAAACATAAACTTTTTGTCATCTTATTAAATGAAAAAGAATATGAAATAGAAGTAGACAAAATGAATCTTTTCTCAAATCTTTAGAGGTGGATAGTTTATTATAATCAAAGAGAGATAATTTTTGCACAATTAAAAATGAAGTGAGATAGATGATATTGTGATTAAAGGACTTTTTTACTGTTGTACCCCACTCTGAAATTTTAAATACCATTCTACCATCTTTTGAAAAAAATTTACCAAGGTACCCTATTTTTTGAGGGTGCGTGTAGTCCCAGTTCACGAGCACGTGAAGGGAACCGAACTTTGTGGGTGCTCGCATACCCGGTTCACGAGCATGTGAAGAATTGTTTTTTTAATTGTTTTATTAATTAATATGTTTTGATAAAATCATTTAATAGATTTCAATAATATATATTAATTAAATAGTAATATAATAATTAAAAAATTATTATTTTATTCATAAAATTTAATTTTTTTTTAATTATTTTTTTAAAATGAGTGATGCTCGTTGAATGAGTTTGCGAGCAGAAACGTAAAATTTTTCTATAAATAAATGTCGTCTTGTATCAACACTCATCATTCTAGTTTGGCATTTGCGTATTCAAAAATGTCGGTCGAGGCTCTTGTGTTTTACGGGCAAGAAAAAAAATAGTGTTTACCTAGATCCAATGTGGAACTTCAGAACCGTGGTTGCAGCAATTAACACAGGGTTTCGACAGCTGGGTGGTTGTCATGGGAAGGTGAGAAAAATGGAGTATCGTTGTCCATACATAACGCTGACTGATGCAAGCCCGGAGGGTACGTACTTGTATTACAGGGGTATCGAAACGCACTTGATCACATGCAAGAAAGAGACGTAAGTCTGAAAGCATAAAACCTACATGTTTCATATACATTCTTACTTTATTCTAATAATTTTTTTCCAGTTTATATGGAGGTCATTCATTCACTTTCAAGTGCCAAATCAAAGAGACGCCAGAATCTGGAGTTCTACGACTTATCTTATCTGTTTCCATATAGTTGAAATGCATCAAACAGATAGAGTAAACTCCAGTTTAGTTTTGAATAAGAAATACCTTCCACACCTAGGTGTCTAACGGAACACCACGAGATGACAATGAAAAAGGCCCAAAAAGTTCATTGGCGCGATCTAAACAAGGAAGAGGTGACCGAATGAAAAAATAGAAGATATTTGGTTTTGCAGGGGGTCCCGGTAGATGGTGAACGCAAGCCAAGCCCGGAGTATTTAAATTGGTTTCGTGCGATTTCTTATGTGCATATTGCACCAGACCAATTTCTGACAGACCCTCGTATACGTGGTTCGTCTCCTACACAACCAACTCCGACACCAATGCATCATAACGTGCCATCAATGTATACTTCCCAATTTGGGGGACATGCATCTTCCTCCGCTCAGCATACATACCAACGCACCCAGACCACTGAACAACACACTTTCGACGCAGGACCATCCCAACACCAAACTCCATACAACCCACTCCCTCAACAAAACTACCACTATAACTAAACCCAACAAACTACAACCACCCATCGCCCACCCATACAGTTCACACCCGTTCCACCACCAAACTTTGGCCAATCATACCCCCATTATCAATAACAAACATACCACACTCCATACTCTCAACCCACATCCACCATCACACCTGGCGATGGCTACATCCCAACCATCCAACCACCACAAGCATTCCAACACTTTTTGCTGATGGAAGAACAATTAATGCAAATGCCTGATTTAAACATTGATGACATTCTGCAATCACCACCACAAGCGGACCCCTCTTCATCGCGACAAAACCCCCCAACAACATATCACGGTGAAAACATGTCTTCTGACTCATCTCAGTCGCTTACAAGAACACCAAATGAACCGATGGGTAGGGGACATCGACTTAAAAAGAGCACTAGGTGTGGAACGGGCGGCCATTTTTTATGTAATGTACTTCAGTTGTGAATTTTGAATAAAAAAATTAGTGTTTAAATAAATATTTTTTTCCTTATTTAATTTTCTGAAAAAAAAAATATTTATTTAGTTAAATTAATTAATATATTATTAATTATTTAATATATTTTAGTTTAAATACTTAAATTAATTAATTAAAATAATTAAATTATTATTTATCACATAAAACAATTAAAAAAAAAAACCCTTCACATGCTCGTGAACCGGGTATGCGAGCACCCACAAGGTTCGTTTCCCTTCACGTGCTCGTGAACTGGGATTACGAGCACCCTTAGAAAATAGGGTACCCTGGTAAATTTTTTTTAAAAGAGGGTAGAATGTATTTAAAATTTCAGAGTGGGGTAGAACAGTTAAAAGTTTTAAAGGACTTTTTTACTGTTCTACAGTGTTATATTGAAGTGTAGTGCATAAAGTTGTTGGAAAATGGTGAAAATATTGGGCAGTGCATCTGATTAGAAAGACGTAGAGGTAAAAAAGTTACTTTGAAAAACTCAATACAGTGTTAATAACAAATACTTCAGCATATTCCAACACATTCTAGCATTTTATTTTGACGGGAAAAGACTAATTCATTTCTTTAAAAATAAAATCTTGAATACATGTTAGTATCAGTCAAATTTGGAAACTAATAAGAGATGGAGTCACCCGAGTCAAGGCATAAGTAACCTCATTAGCTTGTCTTCTAATGAAATTAACATGAGAGTTCCAAAATAAAAGAGCTAATAAGCGATTACATTCCTGAGTAATGGCATCAAAATCTGAATCATTTGGTTGCTGTAGATTCACATTATTCACTACGCTTTTAGCATCCGACTAAAAATCCATACTATCAAAACCAAGCTCATGCACCCATTTAATAGCTTCCAAGAGACCTAAAGCTTCCCCAACATCGACTTCAGTACTAGGAGAAAATCAGTCAGTCTGAGTTGCAACAAACAATCCCTCTTCATCTCTAATACAAGTACCTATTCCTACCTTGTTATTAGCAAAGGATGCATCGATGTTGCATTTGAGACAACAAGTTAAAGGTTTATTCCACTTAATAACATTAGACATTTGGGCTTGGGTTGAATTACTTAATCTAAGCAGTTGGGCATTTCTCCAACCTTAATAGATGATAAATAACTCATAGGGTAGTTAGTTAGTTAGAGTTAGTTATGTTTGTTAACTTTCTTGTGTATCAAGTAACTAACTCCATCTTGTATATAAACACTTTCATTATCATCAATAAACTAGGTGTGTGTTTCCATTATTCTGCTAATCATTTTCTCTTTTTCTTGCTTATGATTTCCATTGTTATGGCTGTGGTTTGCTGAGCATATTATGGTATCATCGTCTTCAATCCACACTTCCACTCTTCCGTGTTTCTTTCATCTCAATTCTTGCTGATTCCTTTTCTTCTTCATCCTGCATTTCTTGTTCTATCTTCTTTCTCTATCAGATCACGCCACCACGCTTGATCCCACTGCAAATTGCATCACCAATGGTGATGTTGATTCCGTCTATTACGTCCATCCAAGCGAAGGCCCTAACTCTGTCAGCATTACTCCTCAATTAAACGGTTCCAATTACATTTCTTGGTCACAATCCATGGAGCGAGCTCTTGGAGCCAAGAACAAGATCTCCTTCATCAATGGCTCGATTGTTGTTCCTGCTGCTAATGATCTTAACCATTCTGCATGGGAGCGTTGTAACTGTCTTGTGCACTCATGGATTCTTAATTCAGTCAGCCCTGCCATTGCTCAAACAATAGTGTTCTTGGAGAATGCTCTTTATGCATGGAATGATCTCAAAGAACGTTTTGCAAAAGCTGATCGGATCTGTGTTTCCAATTTACGTGCTGAGATCAACAATCTCAAACAAGGTAACAAGTCCGTTCTTGATTATTTCACCGAGTTACGTGGTTTATGGGAAGAGCTGAATTCTCACAGACCAATTCCAAGATGTACATGTGCTCAACAATGTCGTTGCGAAGCCATGCAAAGTGCAAGAGATTTTCGCCTCGAAGATCAAATCATTCCATTCCTAACAGGTTTGAATGACAAGTTCTCAGTTATTAAAACACAAGTTCTGTTAATTGATACTCTTCCATCTATTAACAAAGTTTACTCTATGGTGATACAAGAAGAGAGTAACATTGTGTCTTTACTTTCCAAAACTGATCCTGCTCCTAATGTAGATGAAGCTAACACTCTTGTTAATGCTTATGATTCAAGGAAATTTGTTGATCGTGGTAAAAATTCTAACTCCTATGGTGGTTCATCTAACAATAAGAAAGATGGTAGATTGTGTACTTTTTGTCACAGGTCTGGTCATACTATTGATGTATGATATTGCAAGCATGGCTTCTCTCCAAATTTCACAAAAATACAGAGTTCAGCAAATACATCTAATGCATCTCATGGTGATACACAATCAGTAGTGCATACTGGTGAAGAAGCCCCTACAAACAATCCAAGTGCTAGCATTACTCAAGATCAAATGGCTCAACTGATTGGTTTGCTAAACAAACAAATTTGCTGCCTCTTAACCATAACACAAACACTAGTGCCAACCACATTTCCACTCATTCTGATCATACACCACATGAGTTTTCAGATAAAACCTTTGTATCAACAGTTTCTTGTTCTACTCTTACTAAACCTGAATTTTGGATTCTTGACTCAGGAGCAAATGATCATGTTTGCTCATCTTTACATTGGTTTAGCTCTTACCACAAAATCCAGCCAATTAATGTGTGTCTGCCTAATGGATCCATTATTGTAGCTAAACATGAAGGCACAATTAGTTTTTCACCTTATCTATATTTGTCCAATGTTTTATACACCCCTGAATTTTCCTTGAATTTTCCTTGAATCTTCTATCTGTCTCCAAATTATGTCAATCTCTAAATTGTACATTTCAATTTTTTGACAATAAATGTTTTATTCAGGATGTGAACACCAAGAAGATGATTGGTTTGGCTAATCAAGTTGAATGGTTGTACAGACTCATAACAGATCATGGTTTCCTTGCTGGAGAAGTTACCTCACCTCCTACCATCGCTTCAAGTATTTCCCTTTCCAACATTTCTGTACCTAACACTTTTTTCAATAATTGTAAAGTGATCCCTTAACAAGCTAACTGGCACTTTAGGTTGGGTCACTTATCCCATGATAGACTCTAAAAAATGTCCCAAATGTACCCTTTTATTTTCAATGATAATAAAGTTGTGTGTGATGTATGTCACTATGCTAGACACAAGAAACTTCCATATACACTGAGTCATTCTAAAGCTTTCCAAAAATTTGAATTGCTTCATTTTGACATATGGGGTCCCATTTCCATCAATTCTATTCACAATCATAAATACTTTTTAACAGTTGTTGATGATTATAGTAGATTCACTTGGATCATTCTACTTAAAACAAAATCAGAAGTTTCTGATCATGTCAAACAATTCAATGCTTTAATAGAAAACTAATTCCACACCTGTCCAAAGTATATCAGGTCAGATAATATACCTGAGTTTTTGATCCCCCAGTTTTATGCCTCAAAAGGGATTGTCCACCAAAGATCTTGTGTAGAGTCCCCTCAACAAAATGCTAGAGTTGAAAGAAAACACCAACATCTACTCAATGTAGGTAGAGCTTTACATTATCACTCTAACCTACCCAAATCATATTGGTTTTATGTTGTCAGTTATGGGGCTTTCATTATCAATAGGATTAATACACCTCTGCTTCATAACTAATCACTTTACCATATGCTTCACAACACACCACCTGATATCAACCAAATCAAAGTTTTTGGATCTTTATGCTATGCCTCAACCTTAACCAATCATAGAACCTAACTTGACACTAGAGCCAAAAAATCTCTTTTTCTTGGTTATGCAGTTGGTTACAAAGGATTTATCCTACTTGACCTACATTCCTTCACTATCTTCATATCCAGAAATGTTACACATCATGAACATATCCTTCCTTCTCATAGCCCATCTCCCTCTGTCACTCAAAATTGGGAATACTTCAGTACCTTAGATCCCAAGTGTAACACCCCATTTTTAACTATTTAATCGTCGTGTTATTTTCCGTTGTCTGGCCTTGTTAGGGGGTGTGTTGATAACACGAATTTATATCATATTTTTACTTCGATTTATGTTAGTTCTTATTCCGTTTTTCGTCTAATATCCGATTTTCTCGAGATTATTTAAGTGTTTTTACAGGTAATCATATTTCAATAGTCAAAGTATGGTAAATGTGGAAAAGAACCAAAACATGCAAGAAAAGAGAAGAAAAATTGAAGATATCCATTTTCTGCTAATATCACGATCGTCATGGGAGTGCCACGACCGCGGCAGCTCCAAAGTACACCACGACCATCACATATCACCACAATCGTCATGCGCTTAATTTGCACGTTGGATGCAGAGACTTAACTACGAATTCTCAGAGAAGCAGTTTCACACGATGCCATTTTCCTCCGAAGTTTTCTAGGTCCAACGTGGTATAACCGTCAGCATGAGTGGCTGAATTTTCTCCAACTTCTACCTCAGCTGAGCCTATAAATAGAGGCATTCACGAAGAACAAAGGGTGGCCAATTTTGCTTTCAAAGTGTACCGTCTTGCTGCCAATTTGTTTTCAGAATTTTTATTTCATTTCTTTACTTCGCATTTCCATTTCCTTGTTAGCCATTACCGAACAAAAGTGACAGTTTCTCACACTGAGGAACTGTTACAACTTAGCTTTAGTTTTCTTTGTTTCATTGCCTTCAACCTTGCAATTTATTACATTCAAGCAAGAACCTACCGGCTTGTGGAGGGATTGTTGTTGCCATTATTACTGAATTCTAGGTTTCGTTATTTAATTCAAGCATTGTTTATTTATTCATTAATTATGTATGTGTTTATTTATTCCCTTGCTTTTGCGTTTAATTTCTTAATTATGTCGAGCTAAACCGATATTATCGATATGTAATGAAGTAACTAAAATGAATTAATTTTCTCTAAGCTAAAATCAATAATCAATCCTTCTTCTGGCTTCGATTTCTTAATATAAAACCCAACTTTTATTACGAGAGTAAAAAAGTAACATAGGTTAAAGTCGAGACCACTGGAGTGTGAGGCTTTACCTGGATAGCTGAAATCGAGCATTAGTTTTAAAAACAGCGGAAGCGCTTTAAAGTTAATTAGGTTTAATTAGTTTTCAAAAAGTATTTTTAACCTCATACGGGCTAGCGAGAGCAGACATATTGACTTAGAAGTATAGTCCGAAGCAAGAACCACGGGAGTGTGAGTCGAGGGCTTTTAAACCGGTTTCTCCTACAGATGAATAGGGTGATAAATCTCTATAGGCTTAGGTTTAATTAATTCTACGTAGGTTACCGAATTATATACCGATAACTTATTCATAACTAGTATTCCCAAATTTTAATTTCCCTTTAATTTCCCGTTTGAACTAAAAACCCAAATTATGATTAGCCTTAGATAAACATAGTAACGATAGATAACGGTGCGTTCGATTTCTAGTCTCTGTGGGATCGATAATCTTTTAAAACTACGCGATACAACTATATACTTGCAGTAACCCTCATTCGACTCATAAAGTCGCGATCAAGTTTTTGGCGCCGTTGCCGGGGACTAATTAAGTCGACATCGTAATTCCTTTGTTATGCCGTATAGACTAAGGCAAAAAAAAATATAAAAAAAACCAAAATTCCCTTTCTGTTAATTGTATGCCAAGTACTCGCTCTTCTGGCGAAGACCTCGTACGACCAACAGACGAACCTGAACGTCTTCTTACTATAAAAACACGTATCCAAGAATACTGCTTAGCTCACGATATCCCTTTTCCTTTATCAGAACCTGAATCTCAATCAGATCCTGAACTCGAATCCGAATCAGATTCCGAATCAGAACCAGACATGGAAGATCCACCACAGAACCGACCTCTTAAGTATTATGTTGCTGCATCTCAACAAGAACCTCACAACAGCATTGTCGCTCCAGCTATCAACCGAAATGATTTCGAGTTGAAACCCTCGCTGTTATCTGCTATACAACAAAATCAATTTTCTGGAAACCTAATAGAAGATCCGAACGAACATCTAACCAAGTTTGTGCAGTATGCAGACACAGTGAAAGCGAATGGTGTAACCGCAGACGCCATAAGACTACGTCTTTTCCCTTTCTCATTAAGAGATAGAGCTTGGGCTTGGTTGCAATCCTTGCCATCAAATTCTATTACTTCTTGGGAAGATTTGAAGAAGGTCTTTCTGGCACGATATTTTCCGCCAAGCAAAACAGCTATGCTGAGAGCCCAAATAAACAGCTTCAGACAAAAAGACAACGAGTCTTTATATGATGCATGGGAAAGATACAAAGATATGAGGAGGATATGCCCGCATCATGGTCTTGAGGATTGGTTAATTATCCACACGTTTTACAATGGTCTCTTGTACAACGCAAGATTGACAATAGATGCCGTCGCAGGTGGTACACTCATGGATAAACCCTATGATGAAGCCCAACAACTCATCGAGAGCATGGCTCAGAATCACTACCAATGGGGAGGTGAAAGAACCCAAGTGGAGAAATCCCAACCGAAAGGAGGAATGTACGAAGTATCTAGCCTAGATGCCGTCCGTGCTAAGGTAGATGCAATCGCTTAAAAGATAGACAACTTGACCATGACACCCACAGCCATCGTGGCTGCTGTAGCGCCAAACTGCGAATTATGTGGAACAGCTGGACACGCTGCCCCTGAATGCCAAGTTTTGGCAGGAGCCTCTATAGATCAAGTGAATTATGCTCAAGCAAACCCTTATGCAAATACCTACAATCCTGGTTGGAAGAATCACCCCAACTTCTCTTACAAAAACAATAATGCACTGTATGCACCTGGTCAAGCACCTGCTGCACCGCCAGGTTATCAAAAGGCTGCAACAGCTGCTCCAAATGTTCCTAGGAAGTCTAATCTTGAACTGATGATAGAGAACTTCATAGCTACCCAGACTCAAACAAACAAAGAGTTCCTGAATCAAAACGTACACACTAGCGAACAGATAAAGCAGTTAGCAAACAAAGTAGACGCTTTGGCCACTCACAACAAAATGCTTGAAACACAAATTTCCCAAGTGGCTCAACAACAAGCACCTACTGCTGCTCCTGCTGGAACATTTCCTGGACAGCCACAACCTAATCCTAAAGGACATGCAAACGCTGTTATACTGAGAAGTGGAAAAGAATTAGATGGACCCATTGACCCAAGACTTCAAAATCTAGCCATGTACCAAAAGTCTGCTAACGACCAAACAACTGAGAAGGAGAGTGAACCCAAGGAAAAGGAAGATAATAACCAAGAGGATGTAGACAAAGAAAAACCTTATGTGCCTCCACCACCTTATAAGCCGCCTATTCCGTATCCTCAAAGATTGAAAATTTCTAAAACCGCAGGGCAATTTAAGAAATTTGTTGAACTTCTGAAACAATTAAACATCACGATACCTTTTACAGAAGCCATCACCCAGATGCCCTCGTACGCTAAGTTCCTAAAAGAAATCCTATCCAATAAGAAAAAGATTGAGGAAAACGAAACAGTTACGCTTACTGCTGTGTGTAGCGCAATAATTCAAAACAAAATGCCTCCTAAGCTAAAAGACCCAGGTAGTTTCTCAATACCTTGTGTAATTGGGAAGTTCATCATAGACAAAGCTCTATGCGACTTAGGAGCCAGTATCAGTGTTATGCCCTTATCCATTTGCAAGAAGCTTGATATGGGAGAATTAAGACTCAACTAAGATGTCTGTGCAATTAGCTGACCGCTCTGTTAAATACCTAGTTGGTATACTAGACAATGTCCCAGTTCGTATAGGACAATTCTATATCCCTACTGATTTCATAATCATGGATATTATAGAAGACTCTACTACTCCTATCATATTAGGAAGGCCATTCCTAGCTACTGCTAGAGCAATTATAGATGTAAAGAGAGGCAGGCTAACTTTTGAAGTTAGTGAAGAGAAAGTTGAATTTATCTTGACACAATTCTTACAAGCTCCAGCCATAGACGACACATGTTATTTACTAGATGTCATAGACGAGTGCGTAAGAGAAATCGAGATGGAACCGACCATATATTCAGATATTCTAAAAATTCCTATACCTCCGATTTTCGAAGATGATAACTGGCGTGAACCTTATCAAGATGATAACCTAAGTGAATGCTTAGCACTTACACCAGATCATCTACCTTGCCCAAAGAACCCAACCCTAGAACTGAAAACATTACCCAAAAATCTAAGGTATGAATTCCTAGACGAAGCTCTCGAACGACCTGTAATAGTCAACGCAGACTTAGGACAGACCGAAACAAAGAAACTATTAGATGTCTTAAGAAAATATCCAACTGCGTTAGGTTATAACATCGCTGATCTTAAAGGAATAAGCCCTTCTATTTGTATGCACCGCATTATGCTGGAGGAAGACTGTAAATCCTCTAGGGAACATCAGAGAAGGATTAACCCGATCTTGAGCACTGTAGTCAAGGACGAAGTGAAAAAACTTTTAGAAGCAGGAATCATATACCCGATATCAGACAGTCAATGGGTTAGCCCAGTACATGTCGTTCCAAAGAAGGGAGGTATTACAGTTGTTAAGAACGAGAAAGGTGAATCTATAACAAAAAGGGTTGTAACTGGAAGTAGAATGTGCATCGACTATAGGAAGCTAAATAAAGCCACTCGTAAAGACCATTTCCCATTGCCTTTCATTGACCAAATGTTGGAAAGATTAGCTAAACACTCATACTTCTGCTATTTAGACGGTTACTCAGGATTCTTTCAAATTCCTATTCACCCTGATGACCAAGAAAAGATGACCTTCACATGTCCCTATGGTACATTTGCTTATCGGCGAATGCCGTTTGGACTATGTAATGCACCTGCCACATTCCAAAGATGCATGATGTCAATCTTTGCTGAATTTATAGATGACATTATGGAAGTGTTTATGGATGACTTCTCTGTATGTGGGCAGAGTTTCGAAGGATGTCTATCGAACCTAGAAATGCTATTAGAAAGATGCGTAAAAGTTAATCTTGTATTAAACTGGGAGAAATGCCATTTTATGGTAAATGAAGGAATTGTACTTGGACACGTTGTGTCCGATAGAGGAATTGAAGTTGATAAACCCAAGATAGAAATTATAAATGATCTTCAACCTCCAAAAACCGTGCGAGAAATACGAAGTTTCTTAGGACACGCCGATTTCTACCGACGATTCATAAAGGATTTCTCGAAAATCACTAAACCTCTTACCGGTCTATTAATGAAAGACGCTGAATTCATCTTTGATGAGAAATGCCTAAAAGCGTTTGAACAGCTGAAAACAGCTCTTATTACCGCACCTATCATGCAACCACCAGATTGGAGATTACCTTTCAAAATCATGTGTGATGCAAGTGATTATGTTGTAGGTGCAGTCTTAGGACAAATGAGGGATAGAAAACTTCATGCCATTTACTATGCAAGTAGAACTTTAGATTCCGCCCAAATGAACTACGCTACCACAGAAAAAGAACTTTTAGCCGTGATCTTTGCCCTTGACAAATTCCGTTCCTACCTAGTGGGAGCTAAGATCATCATTTATACAGATCACACAGCTATTAGATATTTACTTAACAAGAAGGATGCAAAACCTAGACTGCTAAGGTGGATCCTACTTCTACAAGAATTCGATTTAGAGATCAAAGATAAGAAAGGAACCGAAAACGTAGTAGCAGACCACTTATCCAGATTAGAGGGCATTAAACCAGAGCCAGTACCCATTAATGAGGATTTCCCCTATGAACGGCTCATAGCCCAACTAGAAAGTGATATGTCTACTCTACAGTTAAACGACTCAAAGATGGAAGAAGTCGTGGAAGAAATTAACATGCACACAACCCTGCCATGGTATGCTGACATAGTCAACTACTTAGCAGCTGGAGTACTTCCACCAGACTTATCTTATCAACAAAAGAAAAAATTCTTTCATGATCTAAAACATTACTATTGGGATGAACCTTTGCTGTTTAAGAGAGGAGCCGACGGTATCTTCCGTAGTTGCATCCCAGAAGAAGAAATAGAAAACATCATCTCTCAATGTCATTCTGCTCCTTATGGAGGACATGCTAGTACCTCAAAGACATGCGCTAAGATCCTGCAATCCGGCCTATTCTGGCCCAACCTTTGGAAGGATGTCCACATTGCAATACTAAACTGCGACCGGTGCCAACGCACCGGTAACATATCAAGACGCGATGAGATGCCTCAAAAAGGTATATTAGAAGTAGAAGTCTTTGATGTATGGGGGATTGACTTTATGGGACCCTTTCCATCATCCTTTGGAAATAAATATATACTCGTAGCTGTCGATTATGTTTCAAAATGGATTGAGGCAATAGCATCTCCTACAAATGACGCACGAGTAGTCATAAAGCTCTTTAAAAACACAATTTTTCCCAGATTTGGTGTGCCGAGACTTGTCATAAGTGACGGTGGTTCTCATTTCGTATCAAAAATATTTGACAAATTACTATCGAAATATGGAGTAAGACACCGCGTAGCAACACCATATCACCCACAAACAAGTGGACAGGTTGAGGTCTCGAACCGAGAAATAAAACAAATTCTAGAAAAGACCGTAGCCACCTCTAGGAAAGACTGGTCATCAAAACTCAACGAAGCTTTATGGGCGTATAGGACGGCCTACAAAACACCAATCGGAACTACACCTTTCAAGCTTGTCTATGGTAAATCTTGCCATTTGCCAGTGGAATTAGAACATAAAGCCTATTGGGCTATTAAAATATTGAACTTAATGTATGATTCCGCAGGTGAAAAACGTATCCTAGATCTGCATGAACTAGAAGAGTTAAGATTAGACGCTTACGAGAATGCTAAGATATATAAAGAAAGAACTAAAAGATGGCACGATAAGCGCTTATCCAGAAAAGAATTTAGTGTGGGAGACGTTGTACTCCTCTTTAACTCAAGATTAAAACTCTTTCCTGGGAAATTAAGGTCTAGATAGTCCGGTCCTTTTGAAATTACAAAAATTCTACAAAGTGGAGCGGTAGAAATAAAGGGGAGGAATAGTAATCCATTTTTAGTCAATGGACAACATCTAAAACACTATCACAGCATTGAAAATAGAGATTATTTGAACTGCCTAAGACTTTTAGAGTTGCCCACCGAACCTCCTAACTAAGCATAAAATTGAATTCGTCAGGCTTTCGACGTTAAAAACAGCGCTTAATGGGAGGCAACCCATGATTTCCGTTTTTCATGCTTTATATTTGTTATTTATTTATGCTTTCTATGTTTTGTTTTTGTTTTACAAATTTTCAGTTTCTTTTATATCGTTTTAAATTTAATTTGGAAATATTGTGCTGATCTTAAAAATTGAAAAAACTACAGGATTATAAAGTCTTTCTACTCTCTCTGTTCTCCTCTTCTGCTTTCATTTTTGTAAAATGTACTAACTAATGGCAAACGAGGATAACATGCCAGTAGAATTCAGAGATGGAACACAGTGGCGTCGCTATGAAGCTTTGTCTCTTAGACCTTTTGCTTTGACAAAATTCGCCCACAGACCCACCATGACCGCCTTAGGTGTAGGTGAGAGCATAGACTTTCTGTTTAGCCAGTTAGGTTGGGAGGGTTTTGCCAATAAGAAACATAAGTGTTACCGTAGGCTGACTTTAGAATTCCTGAGTTCTCTAAGTTATAACCCTCATTGTGGAAAAGGTTTAACCTGGGGAAGAATTACATTTAGATTATTTGGATACAGCTGCCAGTTCACCATAAAGGAACTGTCGGATCTTTTGGGATTTCCTGAAGGACCCCATGTTTTCTCTGTGGTTCAAGAGGACTTAGAGTTAGTTGGAGAGCTGAGTGACTTTTGGGGTAGAATTTCAGGGAAACCTGACTTTGACATGGACCCTATGCTTTCAACAGAGACACATAACCCCGCTTTCCGATACTTTCATATGATCCTGGCCTATACCCTGTTTGGTAAACCCGAAAATGATAACATTGTTTCGAGGGATGAGCTTTTTATTATGTTTTGTGCTTCTCAGTCTAGAGAGGTTAATGGACTTACTTTTATGTTGAATAACTTTTGCAAACTTATCAATAATGATAACAGTCCAATTTTGATAGGTAGCCTGGTTACTAAGATAGTTGATGCTATGGGATTCCGAACCCGACTCTCTAAGATTAACCCCTTTGGAGAATTTAGACCCATGAATATCACCTTTTGCTTCAATAGGGCTATGATTAGAGACCAAGGTCCGAACCACTTCCAGCTTTTAGTTAACAATGTTGTCGTACCACACTTTACACTTCCAAATCATGAACGCACAAGTGTGCATGATCAACATAACTGGCTATATAACCTTGATGAACCCGTGCCTAAACCAGAAGAAACCTTTCCTGAACCTGAGATTGACCCAAAAACACCCCCTCATTACCATGATCTTGACTATATGGATTTCCAAGAAAATATTGACATTCCTAAAGCTGATGCCACTGATTATGCTTCTAATCTGAATTCTATTTTAAAGACTATGGATGAATATCATAAAGAAATCAATTCAGTGAAGGATGAGCTTAACACTGTGCGTCAAAATATTGTTGGACTTATGAACAAGACCGTTGAACAGTTTGATCATTTAAATCAAGCCATCGCATCTTTGAAGAAACGCCTTGGCTAGATTTATGAAGCACCTTATTTTCAAAACTTACTTTTTATGCATTTTACTTTAGAACAATTTACATTAATTATGTTTTCATTTTTTTTTCATGTTGGTAATAATTTGATTTCATACATTTTTGATACAGTGCTAGTAGTCTAATTCACCACCCAGATTTTGTGGACGTCACGATCGTGACGACCCCGTGAAGACCGTCACGCGGGTTTGAAACGAATTCTGCGTAAAAACATAATTGTTTCGTTCGTTCCCTCTTCTTCCTCCCATTCAAACCCCAGCCGTCCACTACCTTCTGAAATTCCAAACTGTCCCATTATCATTTGAACCGCATTACACATTTCAATAACCATTCAACTTACCATTACACTATATAATCACAGCATACACAATTCTCTCTTCACAAACCCTCAAAATTCCATAACCCACTTTCTTCCCAAACACCCTCTCTAACAAAACAATGGCACGTGAAATTCCAGATTTATCTACACTAAACTTCTGTGATGGAGAGGCAGGAGAACGCCAAAGAGCTTAGTATATCGACTTCTACCGCCGTTCCATTCAACCGACCCGCTATGTCGACATTGCATGCTTAGAAGAACTCGGAATGCTCGAGGGAGTTCAATGGATGTTACAGAATGCCGGTCTTTGGCAGCTTTGCACTCAGAGCTGGCCCACTTATGAAGACCTCACTTTAGAGTTCCTCAGTTCTTTTACCTACATAACCCCTCCAGGCGAAACGAACCAATTATCCGGAGTCGCAAAGTTCCGCATGTTCGGCAAAGAGTACTCAATCGAACAAGATCTCTTGCCGAGATGCTTGGTTTCAAACATGGCGAGAATGTCCATCGCCGAGTACCGCAGGAAACTTTCTACCAAGCAGCGTTCCAAATATGGAATCATTTAACGGGAACAACAGTTGACAGTTGGGATAGCCTTAACGCTACATTTATCCATAACCCAGCCGTCAGATACGTCCACCGCGCACTTGGAAGCACCATCTTTGCACGAGATAATAACCATAAGGTGAATTCTAAAGAGTTGTTTTTCCTTCATTGTATTTTTCATCCAGAGCTAATCAATGCCGCACCATTTTTACTAGCACACATACAGTCAAACTGTGCTAGAGGCTCCAAACCCTTCTACTTTGGAGGGATTGTCACCTCTATTGCACTCAGTTTGAATTTGGAAAACGACCTTGCTAGACTACCCTCCTTGCCTCCAGTCTTCCTTGATATCGATTATTGCAGAAACTCTCAGCTCATCAAGTTACGACGAGATGGAAAATACCATCCTATGGTCCGAGCCAAAACCGTAAGAAGTATCATCATGCCTTGCAGGAGTCGCATTGACCCTCAGAATATGGCCAATTGGCTTTTTGATCTTAATGCTCCTGAGCAAAATGCGCCTGCTCCAGATGATCAAGCACAAGGACCTGTTGATGAGATGGAGCAAGAAATGGATAACGCCCCTGAGAACCAACCACCACCAGCTATTGATGCTCCTTCGACCTCCAGACGTCGTCGCCGCCCTAACCAAGACCCAGTTACTAATGATGAAATCCTGAGGGCTATTTGGCAACAAACCCAACAACAGACTGAAATGATGACACTTATGCGTCAAATCCAGCAAGGGCAAGTTGACCAAGGACAAAGGCTTGACAGTGTCATCGAGGAGATGGGTGCATTGACACTACGAGTGCAGGGCTTACACGAGTACATCCATCACGTGGGCATTCCTAATCACGCCGCACAGCATGGAAGAGAACGCTCTAGAGGCAGAGGACGTGGTCCACCTTGATTTTATTCTGCTTTTTGTATTTTGTTTCCCTTTTTAGTTTTTCACTTCCCCTTTATATCACAACATTGAGGACAATGTCCGATATAGTGTGGGAGAGTTAGATTTATTTCCGTTTATTTCCCTTTCTTGTACTTTCTTTTTCCTTATCAAAGTAATATATGAATATTTTCGTTCAGTTATCCGGTTTCCTCACTTTACTCTGCCATAACGAAAATTTTTTACGATTAATGCACGTCTGTGACGTACCAAGCTTTAAACTATGTTAGGAAGCGTGGGAAGTGCTAACAAGATCGATACCGTCTTGACACCTTAGACCTCTTGCGTATGCGATGTCAGTTTCGATACTTATTATACGATACCTTGAGTTCAATCCTAAAGTAACCCTTAGTAGTTTATATTAGCAGTCAGCACCGTCTATATCACAAACCACGTGGGGAACCGATGAATATAAGTGTTTGATGCCCAAACAAGAAAAAGAAAAAAAATCTTTCTTATCTATATGCCAAAAAAAAAAATAGATTATGCAACAACTCTCACAGTTGTGAAAATGTGCCAGAAAAGAAAGAAAGAAAATCCGTTGTTGATTGGTTCAGAGGTACCTGATTCTGAACTTGGTAGGGCGAACTACTATTCGATCCCCCGCAATCTACGAATGGGATGTATAAAGGGTTGCGATATTTGTGTATCAGGCCCCGTGCGAGAAAATGGGATCAAAGTCACTAACCGGTTACTCCACTACGCGCGTGAATAAGGCAAAGGGCTTAATGTGATTGCGTTAGAATGAAACCGGGTGAAACGGATACGAAAACTTATGGTTGAACTGTAATATAATGATTTGGACTGGATTGTACAAAAGAGAGGTCTATGACAAGCTTGTTGCTTTGTGTCACTATTGTATCCTTAATGTTTTACACTGGTACCCGTCTCACTAACAAGAAACTCTTTTTCAACGCCATTGGTACGCCAGGTATGTGCATTTGATAAAGTTTGTCCATTTTAATAGATTGATTGCTTGAGGACAAGCAAAGATTCAAGTGTGGGAGAGTTTGATAACACGAATTTATATCATATTTTTACTTCGATTTATGTTAGTTCTTATTCCGTTTTTCGTCTAATATCCAATTTTCTCGAGATTATTTAAGTGTTTTTGCAGGTAATCATATTTCAATAGTCAAAGTATGCTAAATGTGGAAAAGAACCAAAACATGCAAGAAAAGAGCAGAAAAGAGAAGAAAAATTGAAGAAATCCATTTTCTGCTGATATCACGATCGTCATGGGAGTGCCACGACCGTGGCAGCTCCAAAGTACACCACGACCGTCACATATCACCACGATCGTCATGCGCTTAATTTGCACGTTGGATGCAGAGACTTAACTACGAATTCTCAGAGAAGCAGTTTCACACGATGCCATTTTCCTCCGAAGTTTTCTAGGTCCAACGTGATATAACCGTCATCATGAGTGGCTGAATTTTCTCCAACTTCTACCTCAGCTGAGCCTATAAATAGAGGCATTCACGAAGAACAAAGGGTGGCCAATTTTGCTTTCAAAGTGTACCGTCTTGCTGCCAATTTGTTTTCAGAATTTTTATTTCATTTCTTTACTTCGCATTTCCATTTCCTTGTTAGCCATTACCGAACAAAAGTGACAGTTTCTCACACTGAGGAACTGTTACAACTTAGCTTTAGTTTTCTTTGTTTCATTGCCTTCAACCTTGCAATTTATTACATTTAAGCAAGAACCTACCGGCTTGTGGAAGGATTGTTGTTGCCATTATTACTGAATTACAGGTTTCGTTATTTAATTCAAGCATTGTTTATTTATTCATTAATTATGTATGTGTTTATTTATTCCCTTGCTTTTGTGTTTAATTTCTTAATTATGTCGAGCTAAACCGATATTATCGGTATGTAATGAAGTAACTAAAATGAATTAATTTTCTCTAAGCTAAAATCAATAATCAATCCTTCTTCTGGCTTTGATTTCTTAATATAAAACCCAACTTTTATTACGAGAGTAAAAAAGTAACATAGGTTAAAGTCGAGACCACGGGAGTGTGAGGCTTTACCCGGATAGCTGAAATCGAGCATTAGTTTTAAAAACAGCGGAAGCGCTTTAAAGTTAATTAGGTTTAATTAGTTTTCAAAAAGTATTTTTAACCTCATACGGGCTAGCGAGAGCAGACGTATTGACTTAGAAGTATAGTCCGAAGCAAGAACCACGGGAGTGTGAGTCGAGGGCTTTTAAACCGGTTTCTCCTACTGATGAATAGGGTGATAAATCTCTATAGGCTTAGGTTTAATTAATTCTACGTAGGTTACTGAATTATATACCGATAACTTATTCATAACTAGTATTCCCAAATTTTAATTTCCCTTTAATTTCCCGTTTGAACTAAAAACCCAAATTCTGATTAGCCTTAGATAAACATAGTAACGATAAATAACGGTGCGTTCGATTTCTAGTCTCTGTGGGATCGATAATCTTTTAAAACTACGCGATACAACTGTATACTTGCAGTAACCCTCATTCGACTCATAAAGTCGCGATCATGTGTGTGCGTGGTTGTGCGCGTAGGCGTGTGGTCCTTAGTGAGAGGGTAGATTAGAGGTGTCGAGAGTAATTTTGGAGTATGAGTAGTAATAGTATTATTATTATTATTATTAATATTATCATTGGTATTATTATGATTATTATGTGAATAAAATTACTAGCAATATTATCATTTTTGTTAAACTAAAAATCTGATTTAGTTAAGTGGATAGTGGGCTAGTGGAGAAAAGAAGGGTAGGTTAGTGATTAAACAGAAATTAGTAAGGGTTAGTGGGGAGGTTAATCAAAACAAAACAGTTTTCACGTAAGAACCAGAAAGAGCTAGGGAAGGAAGAACAAGGGTGCTAGGGCAAGGTTTCTTCACCAATTCTCGCAGAATTTTATCAGGAATTCAGGTAAGGGGGAGAATGAATTCTCTAATGGGTGATAATGACATGAGAGGGAAGTGAGGAGTCCTTATCCTCGTAGGAATTTTGTATGTATGTTCTGTATGTTCATTTTGAATTTTGTTGTGAATGTGTTATCGTTGACTTGGTTTGAATTAGGTGATAATTCTATAAAAATTGTTTTGTACTGTCATGGATTGTGAATAGGAAAACATGTTGTTGTTGTTATGGTGATACGAACATTGGTGTACAGGGTTGATTTCGCGGTAAACTGAAATCATAAAATTACGGTGTTAGGAATACTTGATAATATAGTAATTACATGGCTGGAATATAATGTGAGATGATAGTCTTAAAATCAATGCAGAGTCATTTTTAGGACTGAATGTAGAACGTAGGCGTGAGGCAGTGGAGACGAGAGCAGAATTCTGAATTCTGCTTAGAACACGTATGACGATCGTGAGACTAGGGAGACGGCCGACATGGGTGTGACGACCGTAATGGGTGCGTGACGACCGTCACGGGATTAATTGCGTCTGACGAGGGTCATGGGAGTGTGACGACCGTCACACTGTGCAGTCTGGAATTTTCTTTACTTTCCTTCTGTGCTGTGTTTGCAGTGCATTTCTTTTCTGTTGCTTAGCTTAAGGGGGGGATTAGTACATATGTCAGCAATTAATGTCCACACGTAGAACGGGAAATAAAAATGGAATTTAGGAAAATAATCGGGTACTTAGTTGATTAATACAGTTTGGATTATTTCTTTGGTGTGTTAATGAATTGAATGCAAGAATATTGGTGCTGGTGCATATTATGGCGACTATGCACTTTAGGTGTGATCAGGAGGATCGTGTGCATATGCGTTACTATTACACATGTGTCTATATGCATAATTGTGTCATGCATTTCATGGTGTTGGTGGGATGAATCATTGCTCAGGAGGAGTGTATGTGATTCATCCGTACTCCAATATGGAGAATGGTAGGGATAGATCATTGCCAAGTAGGGGTGTATGTGATCTATCCGGGTTCAATTGAATGAACTGTGATGTTGGTACCACATGCATTGTGTCTAATGTTGAGTCGCATTGCATCATTATTGATATGTGTTGTTTGTATGGTGATGATTTGTGGACCAGTGGGTCGTAATTCGTATGATTGTGTGTAAATACCTACTCTTATCATGCATTGTTCACCTCTAAGTATTGAATGTAATTCTCACCCCTTTGTTGTTGTGGTGTCTGTGCTTCTTTGGAAGTACAGATAATCCAGGTACTTAGGTTACTGGAGTGCGTGTTGCTTGTTCGAGTTGTAGGAGTCGCTCTGATACGTAACACGGGAATTGTGGGGATTTCAATCATTTGTTATTTGTCATTTTTTTTGTTACGTATCTTGTTTTTGATTAATTTATGGTGAACCACGATTTTATGTGGAGCTTCTTGAAGTTGTTGGCATATGGCTGTGAAATGGATAAATAAATTATTTCCGCTGTTTATTTCATCTAATAAAAGGAGTTTTGATGTTGGTTTTATGAATGTGGCATCCTACTTTATTTTTGGTGCAAAAACTCTGATTATTTCATAGAATTTTGTGTATTTTTCATAAATGGGAAAGTGGGGTGTTACAATTGGTATCAGAGCAAGTCGGTCTGTCCGGCCAGGTGTAGTAGTATAGTCTGTCCTTAGAATAGGAGTCGATTGCGTGTTCTGACCATATGTTGATTGTTGATCAGTATGGCAGGAAGGAATGATGCTGCTCTGGCTGCCGCGATGCAAGCTATGGCACAAGCGGTAGAGAACACCAATCAGGCTGGAGGTGCTTAGTTTCGTGACTTAGCACAGTTCCAGAGCAACAAGCCGCCTACTTATGAGGGAGGTATCTTGGATCCAGAGGCTGCACAAAAGTGGCTGAAGGCCGTGGAAAAGATCTTCAGGACCATGGAGTGCAGCGATGCTCAGAAGGTACGGTTTGGTACTCATATGCTGGAAGGGGAAGCTGAGGCCTGGTGGGACAATAGTCGTCAGAGATTGGAAGCTGCGGGTATTGAGATTACTTGGGCAGTGTTTCAAGCTGAGTTTCTGGAAAATTATTTTCCGGAAGACATTCGTAGTGCAAAGGAGGTTGAATTTTTGGAGCTAAGGCAGGGTGATAAGACAGTTGCTGAATATGCTGCTCGGTTTGAAGAGTTGGTTCAGTATTGTGCTCATTATAATACTGAGGAAGCCATAACCTTGAAGTGCTTGAAGTTTGAGAATGGGCTGCGTCCCGAGATCAAACTGGGCATTGCTTGTCAAAAGATAAGAAATTATCCAGAGCTGGTAAGCAGAAGCAGAATTTACGACAATGATAACAGAGCCAGAATTGCTCATTACAAGGCTGTGAATGAGAAGAAGGGTAAGTAGAGATTTGGAGGTACTCCTTACAGTGCTCCAACTGATAAGGAGAAACAGAAAACTGATGTGGGGAAGAAACCAAAGGAGAAAGGAGTAAGTTCTGATACTCTCAAGTGCTTCCGATGCGGTAGTGCGGGTCACCGTGCTAACAGTTGCCCGAATGAGGTGAAGAAGTGTTTCAAGTGTGGTAAACCGGGTCATGTTATAGCAGATTGCAGAGCCACTATGCCTACTTGTTATAATTGTGGAGAGAAGGGTCACATCAGCACTCACTGTGAGAAGCCGAAGAAGTCTCAGGCGTCTCAGACTGGTGGGAAGGTGTTTGCCTTGGTGGGAGTTCAATCCACCGATGAAGAGCGTTCCGTCAAAGGTACTTGCTTTATTAATGATATTCCTTTGATCGCTATCATTGACACGGGTGCAACACACTCGTTTATTTCTGTTGACTGTGTGAAGAGATTAGGGATTGTGCCATCCACTCTAGAGTAGAGGATAACGATTGAAACTCCATCTATTGGTTCCGTGGTTACTTCTTTGGTGTGTTTGAAGTGTCCGCTGACCATGTTTGGTAGAGATTTCAGAGTGGACTTGATTTGTTTGCCACTCGGTAATCTCGATGTTATTTTGAGGATGAACTGGTTGGAGTTCAACCGAGTTTATATTGATTGCTTCAGGAAGACGTTACTGTTTCTTACTCCGGAAGAGGAAGCATTAGTGGATTCGCTATCTAGCAGGGAGTTGAGGGCATTGTTGGAGGATGAGACGAAGCTGTTTGCAGTGTTTTCCTCGTTGCCTGTTGAAAGCAAGACTTCAGTTAATGAATTACCAGTAGTGAATGAGTTTCCTGAAGTGTTTCCAGACGACATCACAGAATTGCTTCCGACAAGGGAAGTTGAATTCACTATTGATCTTGTACCAGGTACCAGACCTATCTCTATGGCACCATACAGGATGTCTGCATCAGAGTTGGCAGAGTTGAAATCTCAGGTCAGAGAATTACTCGATAAGCAGTTTATTAGACCAAGTGTGTCGCCGTGGGGAGCTCCAGTGTTATTGGTGAAAAAGAAGGATGGTAGTATGCGTCTGTGCATTGATTACAGTCAGTTGAATAAAGTGACCATTAAGAATAAGTATCCACTTTTGAGGATTGATGACTTAATGGATCAGCTGGTAGGAGCTCATGTTTTCAGCAAGATTGATTTGAGGTCGGGCTACCATCAGATTAGAGTAAAGGAAGGTGATATTCAGAAGACTGCTTTCAGAACTCGCTACGGACATTACGAATATGCAGTGATGCCTTTCGGAGTGTCTAATGCGTCGGGTGTGTTTATGGAGTATATGAATCGCATCTTCCACTCTTATCTGGATCAGTTTATTGTGGTATTTATCGATGATATACTGATTTATTCTAAGTCTGACGAAGATCATGCAGGGCACTTGAGAATTGCATTACAGGTGTTGAAAGATAATAAATTATTTGTAAAGTTCTCGAATTGTGAATTCTGGTTGAAGACTGTGAGTTTCTTGGGACATGTTATTTCTGGTGATGGTATAGCGGTGGATCCATCTAAGGTAAGTGCAGTACTCCAATGGGAAGCTCCGAAGACAGTGACGAAGATTAGAAGCTTTTTGGGTTTGGCAGGTTACTATA
This sequence comes from Lathyrus tuberosus, assembly GCA_022829125.1. Classification (NCBI taxonomy): domain Eukaryota; kingdom Viridiplantae; phylum Streptophyta; class Magnoliopsida; order Fabales; family Fabaceae; genus Lathyrus; species Lathyrus tuberosus. Next base: position 432,644 of record JALAZF010000525.1, read on the forward strand.
GAAGATTCATTGAAGGGTTTTCTAAATTGGCCTTGCCATTGACTCAGCTAACCAGGAAGAATCAAGTTTTTGTTTGGGATGCTGCCTGTGAGGAAAGTTTTGAGGAACTGAAGAAGAAATTGGCTACAGCACCAGTGTTAATTTTACCAAGTCCAAATGATTCTTTCGTAGTGTATTGTGATGCGTCTAAGATGGGTTTAGGCGGTGTGTTAATGCAAGATGGTAAGGTAGTGGCTTATGCTTCGCGACAATTGAGGGTGCATGAGAGGAACTATCCTACTCATGATCTTGAATTAGCTGCAGTGGTATTCGTGTTAAAAATCTGGAGGCATTACTTGTATGGATCAAGATTTGAAGTATTCAGTGATCACAAGAGTCTGAAGTATCTATTCGATCAGAAAGAGTTGAATATGAGGCAGAGAAGATGGTTAGAGTTCTTGAAAGACTATGACCTTAGTTTGAGTTACCATCCGGGAAAAGCTAATGTTGTGGCAGATGCTCTGAGTCGAAAGACAATCCATATGTCTGCGTTAATGGTGACGGAAATGGAATTGATTGAACAGTTCAGAGATTTGAGTATGGTGTGTGAAACTACACTGGAAAGTATTAGATTGGGTATGTTGAAAGTGAATAATGACTTTTTAGATGTAATTAAGGAAAACCAGAAACTTGATGTGAAGCTGGTGGACTTGATGCCTACAGGAGGAGATGATCCTGATAGTGACTTTAAAGTGGATAATGTTGGTGTGTTGAGATTCCGGGGAAGAATTTGTGTGCCGGATAATGTGGAATTGAAAAATGCAATCCTAGAGGAAATTCATCGAAGTAGCTTGAGTATTCATCCGGGAGCCACAAAGATGTACCATATGATTTGAAGAAGTTGTTTTGGTGGTCTGGTATGAAGAAGGACATAGCTCAGTTTGTTTATGCTTGCTTGACATGTTAGAAGTCGAAAGTGGAGCACCAGAAGCCTTCGGGATTAATGCAACTGTTAGAAATTCTGGAATGGAAATGGGACAATATTGCTATGGATTTTGTTACTGGTTTGCCAAATACGGCGAGAGGCTTTGATGCTATTTGGGTAGTGGTGCATCGACTTACGAAATCCGCTCATTTTATACCAATTAACATCAGTTCCCGTTGTCAAAGCTGGTGGAGATTTATATCAGAATAATTGTGAAGTTACATGGTGTTCCGTTGAGCATAGGGTCGGATAGAGATCCGAGGTTTACTTCAGAATTTTGGAAGATCCTGCAAGAAGCCTTGGGTTCTAAATTGAAGTTGAGCTCGGCTTATCATCCAAAAACCGATGGTCAGTCATAGAGGGCTATTCAGTCGTTGGAGGATTTGCTGAGAGCCTGTGTATTGGAAAAAGGTGGTGCGTGGGATACTCATTTGCCATTGATTGAGTTCAAGTATAATAACAGTCACCATTCTAGCATTGGGATGGCACCTTTCGAAGCTTTGTATGGTAGGAGGTGTAGGACACCTCTGTGTTGGTATGAAACAGGTGAGAATGTGGTACTTGGACCAGAAATTGTGCAACAGACTACTGAGACAATTCAGATGATCCGCGGGAAGATGAAAACGTCTCAGAGTAGACAGAAAATTTATCATGATAATCGGAAGAAAGACTTGGAATTCAATGAAGGGGATCACGTGTTCCTGAGAGTTAACCCAGTGACCGGTGTTGGGCATGCATTGAAATCAAAGAAGCTGGATCCTAAGTTTATTGGGCCGTATTAGATTTTGCAAAGGGTGGGCACAGTTGCATATAGGGTGGCGTTGCCGCCTGAACTTTCGAACTTGCATGACGTGTTTCATGTGTCGCAACTTCGGAAGTATGTATCTGATCCATCTCATGTTATCCAGAGGGATAAGGTGCAGATTAGAGATAATCTCATGGTGGAGGTGATGCCAATAAGGATCGAGGATCGCAAGATGAAGCAACTAAGAGGAAAGGAGATTCCTTTGGTGAAAGTAGCTTGGGGAGGAGCTGCTGGGGGAAGTGTTACCTGGGAGCTGGAGAGCAGGATGCGAGAGTCGTATCCGGAGCTATTTCCATCAGGTACATTTTCGAGGATGAAAATAATTTAAGTGGGGGAGAGTTGTAACACCCCATTTTTAATTATTCAATCGTCGTGTTATTTTCCGTTGTCTGGCCTTGTTAGGGGGTGTGTGCGTAGTTGGGCGCGTAGGCGTGTGGTCCTTAGTGAGAGGGTAGATTAGAGGTGTCGAGAGTAATTTTGGAGTATGAGTAGTAATAGTATTATTATTATTATTATTAATATTATCACTGGTATTATTATGATTATTATGTGAATAAAATTACTAGCAATATTATTATTTTTGTTAAACTAAAAATCTGATTTAGTTAAGTGGATAGTGGGCTAGTGGAGAAAAGAAGGGTAGGTTAGTGATTAAACGGAAATTAGTAAGGGTTAGTGGGGAGGTTAATCAAAACAAAACAGTTTTCACGTAAGAACGAGAAAGAGCTAGGGAAGGAAGAACAAGGGTGCTAGGGCAAGGTTTCTTCACCAATTCTCGCAGAATTTTATCAGGAATTCAGGTAAGGGGGAAGAATGAATTCTCTAATGGGTGATAATGACATGAGAGGGTAGTGAGGAGTCCTTATCCTCGTAGGAATTTTGTATGTATGTTCTGTATGTGCATTTTGAATTTTGTTGTGAATGTGTTATTGTTGATTTGGTTTGAATTGGGTGATAATTCTATAAAAATTGTGTTGTACTGTCATGGATTGTGAATAGGAAAACATGTTGTTGATGTTATGGTGATACGAACATTGGTGTACAGGATTGATTTCGGGGTAAACTGAAATCATAAAATTACGGTGTTAGGAATACTTGATAATGTAGTAATTACAAGGCTGGAATATAATGTGAGATGATAGTCTTAAAATCAATGCAGAGTAAATTTTAGGACTGAATGTAGAACGTAGGCGTGAGGCAGTGGAGACGATAGCAGAATTCTGAATTCTGCTTAGAACACGTATGACGATCGTGAGACTAGGGAGACGGCCGACATGGGTGTGACGACCGTAATGGGTGCGTGACGACCGTCACGGGATTAATTGCATGTGACGAGGGTCATGGGAGTGTGACGACCGTCACACTGTGCAGTCTGGAATTTTCTTTACTTTCCTTCTGTGCTGTGTTTGCAGTGCATTTCTTTTCTGTTGCTTAGCTTAAGGGGGGATTAGTACATATGTCAGCAATTAATGTCCACACGTAGAACGGGAAATAAAAATGGAATTTAGGAAAATAATCGGGTACTTAGTTTATTAATACAGTTTGGATTATTTATTTGGTGTGTTAATGAATTGAATGCAAGAATATTGGTGTTGGTGCATATTATGGCGACTATGCACTTCAGGTGTGATCAGGAGGATCGTGTGCATATGCGTTACTATTACACATGTGTCTATATGCATAATTGTGTCATGCATTTCATGGTGTTGGTGGGATGAATCATTGCTCAGGAGAAGTGTATGTGATTCATCCGTACTCTGATATGGAGAATGGTGGGGATAGATCATTGCCAAGTAGGGGTGTATGTGATCTATCCGGGTTCGATTGAATGAACCGTGATGTTGGTACCACATGCATTGTGTCTAATGTTGAGTCGCATTGCATCATTAATGATATGTGTTATTTGTATGGTGATGATTTGTGGACCAGTGGGTCGTAATTCGTATGATTGTGTGTGAATACCTACTTTTATCATGTATTGTTCACCTCTAAGTATTGATTGTAACTATCACCCCTTTGTTGTTGTGGTGTCTGTGCTTCTTCGGAAGTACAGATAATCCAGGTACTTAGGTTACTGGAGTGCGTGTTGCTTGTTCGAGTCATAGGAGTCGCTCTGATACGTAACACGGGAATTGTGGGGATTTCAATCATTTGTTATTTGTCATTTTTTTTGTTACGTATCTTGTTTTTGATTAATTTATGGTGAACCACGATTTTATGTGGAGCTTCTTGAAGTTGTTGGCATGTGGCCGTGAAAAGGATAAATAAATTATTTCTGCTGTTTATTTCATCTAATAAAAGGAGTTTTGATGTTGGTTTTATTAATGTGGCATCCTACTTTATTTTTGGTGCAAAAACTCTGATTATTTCATAGAATTTTGTGTATTTTTCATAAATGGGAAAGTGGGGTGTTACACCAAGTCACCGTCCAATTCACCTCAATTTCATCATGTATCTTTACTTATTCCAACTGATAACCATCCTCTCCATACTACTCTTACATCTCATCCATCCACCTCTAGTCCTCCCTCATCTGATTCTGCCCTTCCTATATACATTGATGATCCTCCAACACAACCCATAAATACACCTCCACCTAACCCTCGTGTCTCCTCTAGAATAAAAAATCCACCATCTCATTTGAAGGATTATGTCTGTACAACCTTCAATGACACACCAACACAATCATATTCAGGTACTCCCTATTTTATTTCAAATTTTCTATCATACTCTAATCTTTCTCCCTCTCAATATCATTTTAGTCTTTCACTTTCTACTAACTATGAACCCAAAACCTACAACGAGGCTTGCAAATATGAATGTTGGAACCAAGCTATGAAACTTGAGCTTGATGCTCTTGAGTAAACTGGTACATGGAAGATTGTAGATCTTCCATCCAATGTGAAACCCATTGGTTGTCGTTGGGTATACAAGGTTAAACACAAATCTGATGACAGCATCGAGAGATTCAAAGCACGCCTTGTTGCCAAAGGCTACAACTAGATTGAAGGCCTTGACTACTCAGATACCTTCTCACCAGTGGCCAAACTTACCACAGTCAGACTTGTTCTTGCTTTGGCTTCTATTCAGAACTGGTATCTTCACCAACTGGACGTCAACAATGCATTCTTGCATGGAGATTTGCATGAAGACATATACATGGTCATTCCACCTGGTGTTCAAACATCTAAACTTAACCAAGTCTGCAAACTTATCAAATCATTGTATGGACTAAAGCAAGCCAGCCGACAATGGCTTGAAAAGTTAACTTCCCTCCTTATTCACCATGGATACATGCAGGCAACATCTGATCACTCTATGTTTGTCAAGAAAACCCAATCTAGATTTACAATTCTACTTGTATATGTTGATGATGTTATCCTAGTAGGTGACTCCTTGCAAGAATTTCAATCCATCAAAGACATACTGCATCAGAGTTTCAGGATAACGGACCTTGGAGTTCTTAAATACTTTTTAGGTTTGGAAGTTGCCCATTCCAAACAAGGTATTTTCATTTACCAACGCAAATATTGTCTCGATCTCCTCAGTGATTTAGGTCTTCTAGGATCTAAACCAGCCACTACACCATCTGATCCTTCCATCAAACTGTGCCATGATAACAGTCCCGAGTTTGCAGACATTCCTTCCTACAGAAAACTTGTTGGCAGATTAATCTACTTAAACACTATAAGACCTGACATCACTTTCATCACCCAACAACTTAGCCAATTCCTTTCCAAATCATCTATTCAACACTACAATGCTGCTTTCCGTGTTCTTAGATACTTAAAGTAATACCCAGGCCAAGGCTTATTCTTTCCTCGCAGTTCATCCCTCCAAGTCACTGGCTTCTCTGATGCAGACTGGGCTAGATGTGTTGATACTAGTAGATCAATCTCTGGCTCTTGCTTTTACCTTGGCAACTCTCTCATTTCATGGCGTACCAAAAAGCAAACAACTGTCTCTCGATCATCTTCTGAAGCAGAGTATCGAGCTTTAGCTGCTGCCACTTGTGAACTCCAATGGATATTATACTTGTTTCGAGATATGTTCATTACATGCACATAAACTCCAATTCTATTTTGTGACAGCCAAAATGCTCTTCACGTAGCTGTAAACCCAGTATTCCATGAAAGAACCAAACATCTTGACATTGACTGTCATATTGTTCACGAAAAATACATAGCTGGCGTGATGAAATTGCTTCCGGTAGCCTCACACAACCAACTTGCTGATTTTTTTACCAAGCCTCCCCTCCCTAAACCTTTTCAATCTCTCAAGTCCAAGTTGAATTTGCTGAACATTTACCAAATTCCAACTTGTTGGGGCCTAATAGATGATAAATAATTCATAGGGTAGTTAGTTAGTTAGAGTTAGTTATCTTTGTTAACTTTCTTGTGTATCAAGTAACTAACTCCCTCTTGTATATAAACACTTCCATTATCATCAATAAACTAAGTGTGTGTTTCCATTATTCTGCTCATCATTTTCTCTCTTTCTTGCTTATGATTTCCATTGTTATGGTTGTGGTTTGCTGAGCATATTAAACCTCACAACAAGTGTGAAGCACGGTTACAAATATTATTCAGGGAGTCTTCAATATGATTCCAAACATGGTTTTTCTTGCATTTCCATAAACTCCACAGAATAATTGAGAATACTGCTTGATGTTATTGGTTTGATACCTGCAAAAAGGAGAATATTAAAGAAGCAAATGCTACTTCATTATTCAGAAGCTGCTGTAGCAAAGGTCAGAGTCCCACTTTCTCCCAACACTCTATACTCTTCAGACACTGTAGAAACAAATAATTATAGTTTTCTTCTCCTTCCCCACAAACAACGCAATTAGAAGGGCAATCTACTTCTTTGTCTTTTAGTCGTATTCTAGCATACTCTTTAACTAATATTATTATAAAATTATAAAATTGTTTTTTAATTATTTCGACACATCACACATTTGGGGTTATTTTCCATCCAGCATTTACTTTACTCAATTAAGCTAATTATTTGTTGTCTTTTTTCATTTTATTCAACTTCAATGTCTGGTGTTATTCCATGTAATTTCATGTGTATTTTTTATTTTTAAAAGTGGTGTTGGTTATTCCCTAAGTTGTGAAAACTGTGATAAATTTGATGTTAAATTTATTTGTTAGAATTTGATTGTAGATTTCAAAATTGAGATGATTGAATTTTAGAATTTAATAGTTCAAACCATCAAGATCGAACTTAGTATGTGACACATAATATACAAAAATATATGATAATTGATAAGTGTATATTTAATTGGGTTAAATATGTCAGGGGTCCTCATAAATATACCAACATTCAATTTTAGTCCTTATAAAAATATCATTTGAACAATGGTCCTCACAAACTTTTTCATCCTTAAAATTGGACTCTCCTGTTAGTTTCCACTGCCGAAGGCTTACGTGGCACGCAAATTTTTTTTCTTCTTTGACACGTATTATTTTTATTAAATTAATTATTTTTGTTTTATATTAAAGAAAAATGCTGAAACCCTAACCCATTTCCTTCGTCTTTGTCTTCTTCAACTCCACTTCGTCTTCTTCAACTCTGCTTCATCTTCTTCTTCGTTGAACCCTAATTTATTTTCATTCTTCTTCGCTTTCTTCAACTCTACTTCATCTTCTTCAGCTCCACCTTGTCTTCTTCTTTGTTGAACCCTAATTTCTTTTCATTATTCTTCATCTTCTTCAACTGCACTTTGTTCACTGCAAATAACTAATAATATGTCAATCTTCATCAAGGCAAATCAAATCAATATCATTTCATTCCACAAGTGTGAGCAACTGTCCAGGGAGAAGGTATGGGTGTAATGCTCGTATGATATCATACCATTGCAAAAACGGACGTAATAAAGGGATACTTTTCTGGAGATGTCTGTTTGGGCAAAATAAGGAAACTTGCAATTTATTTATTTGGGTTGATGATATTGCACAAGGAAAGGATATTTATGAAACTGTAGATGAATAATGGAGCAAAGATAAGAGCAAAGTGAGGGAGATGCAAGCTTTTAAAACTTTGAAGAAGCTGTATGAATCTTCAATGAAGAAGAACGAGAGATTGCAGATCAAGATTAAGTCAAAGGCATTTTCTGGAAAGTTGAAGTCAATTTGTCTTGTATTTTCATTTATGTTCAACATGTATTTGTTATTGAAGTGTAAATGTTGAAATGCTCTACTATTGTTCTTCTAATTTTGGAATGTTGTTTGATTGATGCTGAAATGTTATTGATTTCTTGTTCAATTATTTAACCATCACTTATGTAATGTAGTTCAGTTATGCAATGTGTTGTAATTTGGTATGATCTATAATTTGGTTTAATTGATTTTTTAAGTTTCACTTGGTATGACCTATAATTTGGTTTAATTTATTTTGTAAGTTTCACTTTGTATGACCTATAATTTGGTTCAGTTATGTAAAGTACTATAAATTGGTATGACCTATAATTTGGTTTAGTTATGTAATGTACTATAATTTGGTTTGACCTATAATACGGACAGAATGTGACCTATAACTTTGACATAAGGTGACCTATTAATTGGACACATTATGACCTATACTTTTGCATAATTGTGACATGTATGTACATAGAAATGCAAAGAGATTTCACCAAAGAGTAATTACAAACATCTCATTACATATGCAATACATTAGATTCATTACAAAGCAAAATAGTAATTTATCCATGCATTACATTACAGTACATATGACATGATAGTTATACAAAACCATACAAATATATTCTTTAAAATATAAGCATAAACATAACATAAATATTTATCTTCAATTGCATCTTCAAAGAGTCTTCACTTAGTTAGCCCCTTGCAAATGTCTGCCAAACTTTTTGATATCCTACCACCACCAGTTAATTCTTTTGTGGTTTCCTCTTCAGAGATCACCAAAGGATCATCAGGTATTTTACCATGGCCAGATACAACCTTTGTTTTCAAGGTCCTCATCCTTTCACTCTATCTTTTTGCACATGTCACATCAGCATTCTTCTTTAATCTTCTCTTGACCTGGGATAAAAAGTAACAAACATAAGAAATATGACTTAAAAAGGAATGAATATGCTTAGAACAGGTTTTCATACTCACTGGTTCACTGCAACTTGGCTTAGGTAAAGATAATCATGGGGGTTTGAAAGGTTATTTTTGGCAAACTTTTGGTTGTTTACCAAAGAAAACTCGGACACCACTTGAATTTGATTCACTTGGCTTGATAAGTGATGTGTCAACACTCAAAGGCTGATTATCCAAATCATCATCATCCCTCAGCAATGCAACCAAAGTCTCAACATCCCAATCATATATGTAATGGCACGAAAATCTAAATCAATTATTTAATTATTTATTTAATTAATTTAGAAGAAATTAAGAGGTTTTGATGATTTTGGAGAATTTTGGGAGTAAAAGAGTGTTTTTGAATAATTTTAATAAAGTAAATGAGCATGTGTTACTTATATTATTATTATTATTAAAAAAATAAAATGAGAAAGGGCAAGGTGGCCTTATTGGAAGTAAGTAAGGATAGGATGGGAAGTTCATAAGTTGGGATTGGTTAGTCAAAGAAAAGAACGATCGTTTTCTCATTTTGTCGTATCTTTTGTGAAGAACACTGAAGAAGAGAGAAGAAGGAGAGCTAGGGCTTGAGGATTACTAGAGGAATCTTGAAGGAAGAAGGAAAAGCTTCGGATTACTCTAAGGTATGGGGAGATTTCATAATTTCTTATAGTTCTTTAGGATATGGTGATGAATAGATTAGGTATTCATGTTATTGTGCATAATTATAGTGAATATTGATGTAGAATGAATGATTTGATGGTAATATGGTGAAATTGAGTGGTATGTGTTGATATATGTGTGTTAGGTGAGTCTTTGATCGAATTTTCGTTGGGGAAAAACTGATTTTTGGGGTAATCAAAGTCAAAAAAACACAGAAAAATCATTTTTGGGGAAAAAGTGGGTTTTATCGCATCCTGACACGGGCCGTGTCACACAACACGGGCACCCGTGTCAGCTTTCGGGTTGAGTGGAAAAGAAAATTTTCACTAGCAGGTTGCCTGACACGGGCGGCCGTGTCAGCCTACTGCCCTGCATAATTTCTTTTCGTTTTGGGGAAATTTTTTTCAGACTTCCTGACACGGGCCGTGTCACAGGACACGGGCGGCCGTGTCAGCTTGCAACCTTGCCAAATTTTTGTTGTTGTCTTGGACCGAGTCGGACTACGGTTTGTCTTGTTTTTGCTGTTTCTTGAGGTTTGTGATGTTTTCCCGTATTGATTCCGTGTTGTCGAGCTGTTGTTGATATATGGATGATAAAACATGATTTTATGATGAATGTTGCTGAAAAAATGAAATGAATGATGCACATGTTGATATCTGGATGAAATGAGGAGAATTAGCATCATTGCATTTCATGGCATTTTATTATGTTGGGGCTTCGGCCTATTGGTAGCTTCAATCCCACTGTGCGGATTGAAGTGATATGTTGTTATGTTGTGCTCCCTTGTGGAGGGTTGATGGCCAGTGTCCATCACATGGAGAAGAATCGGTACCACATGCATTCCTTGCATTTCATCTTGTTCGACGTTGCATTTATGATGTATTTGTGATTGTGTTGCGAAAGATTTTGATGATGATATGATGTTGTTGTTGCCTATTCTGTTTATTTTCCAAGTCTTTATATTACTATGATGAATTATGGTTTCTCACCCTGCCTGCTTGGAAATGTTGCCTCTTATGTGGGTAACTTGCAGATAACCAAGAGTAGATTTGCGATGTTGGTGGATGTAGCCTTGGAGTGTGTTCGCTTACCGTCGTTATTAATAGTGTTTAGAGGTGTCCTGCTCTGTGTCATGTAACATCGGGTTGAGAATTGTTGTGAACCTCGTTTCTTTTAGTTTATGACTGAAGTTTTATAATGTTGATGATGGTGTTTGATTTGAACATATTTATTATGAAGCACTTGATGGAATTAAAAATAAAAGTTGATTTCCGCTGTGCAGTTGTTAATTTTGATATTGATGAACGAGTAACCCGTGTTACGGGACAGGATAATGAGTGTTATATGATGTATTTGAATGTGTGTGACACCCTTTATGTTGTTTTTACTCTGATAATATGAAATGTTTCACTAGAAATTGTATGTGGGGTAGAAGGGTGTTACATTTAGTGGTATCAGAGCAGGTCGGTCTGTCCGACCAAGTTTTGTGTGGTCAGTCTGTTGTCAGTCGTTACTTGTTAACGATCAATTATTTCTTTCTGACGTGGTGAGTGTTGTACAGAATGGCTGGAAACAACACGCGCGCTCTTGCTGATGCTATTGCATCTCTTGCTCAGAACCATGCTCCTGACGAGTTTCGTGCATTGGAGAAGTTTCAGAGGAACAACCCACCAAAGTTTGAAGGAACTCATGTCCCGGCGAGCGCCCAAAAGTGGCTCAAGGCGATTGAGAAGATTTTTAGAGTGATGGGGTGCTCTGATGCGCAGCAAGTGCAGTTCGGAACGCATATGCTGGAAGAGGAGGCCGAGGACTGGTGGGATAACACCCGTCAGAGACTGGAAGATGTTGGCACTGTGGTGACTTGGAATGTGTTCAAGCAAGAATTTATGGGCAAGTATTTTCCTGAAGATGCTCGTGGTAAGATGGAAGTGGAATTCATTGAATTGAAACAAGGAAATATGACTGTGGCGGAGTATGCCGCCAAATTTGAGAGGCTTGTGAAGTTTTGTCCTCATTACAACCGTGCAGATGCTGAACTTTCTAAGTGCCTAAAGTTTAAGAACGGGCTGAGACCAGAGATTAAGCAGGGGATTAGATGCCAACAGATTTGCAGGTATGCGGAACTGGTGGATAAGAGTAGAATCTATGATGAAGATAGCCGAGCTCGATCTGCTCACTACAAACAGCTAAGTGAAAAGAAAGATAAGGGTCAGTTCAGAGGAAAACCTTATGCGACCCTAGGTGATAAAGGGAAAGAGAGGGTATCAGATGAGAAGAAGTCAAGTAGGGGAGCCGTTAATACACCTACTAAATGTTATAAGTGTGGAGAGGCAGGTCACAAAGCTGATGTGTGTACTAACAAAGTTCTGAGATGTTACCGCTGTGGTAAGACTGGGCATAGAATTGGTGATTGTCCGAATGAGGGTCTGACCTGTTTCAACTGTGGTGAACAGGGGCATATCAGTACTCAATGCCAGAAACCAAAGAAGACTGCTACTGCTGCCCAGACTACTGGAAGAGTGTTTGCTTTGGCTGGCTCAGAAGTTCCCAAGAAGGACAACTTGATTCGAGGTACTTGTTTTATTAACAATGTTGAGTTAATTGCTATTATTGATACTGGAGCTCCGCATTCATTTATCTCTCTTGAGTGTGCTACTAGATTGGGTTTAAATTTGTCTAATATGAATGGTAGTATGATAATAGAGACTCCGGCTAATGGTTCGGTGACTACCATGCTTGTTTGTGTGAAGTGTCCTTTGACAATCTTTGAGAAGAATTTTGTGATGGATTTGGTGTGTCTACCTTTGCACCAAATCGATGTTATCCTTGGTATGAACTGGTTGGAGTTCAACTACGTTCATATTAATTGTTATAGCAAGACTATGAGGTTTCCAGAGTTAGGTGAGGATGGTGAACTGATGTTCTTATCCGCTAAGCAAGTGGATGGACTCTTATTAGATAAAGCGTTGATGTTCGCATTGTTTGCATCGTTGCTAGTTGATGGTGAAGCCGTCAGTGCTGAGTTGCCTGTGGTTTGTGAGTTTCAAGATGTGTTTCCTGAGGATATAAGTGACTTACCTCCGGAACGTGAAGTTGAGTTTGCTGTGGACTTAATACCACGTACGAGTCCAGTGTCGATGGCCCCTTATCGGATGTCTGCTTCGGAATTGAGTGAGTTGAAGAAAAAACTAGAAGAATTGTTAGAAAAGAAGTTTATTCGTCCTAGTGTTTCTCCGTGGGGTGCTCCGGTGTTGCTTGTTAAGAAGAAATATGGTAGTATGAGATTGTGTGTCGATTATCGGCAGTTGAATAAGATGACCATCAAGAATAAGTATCCGCTTCCGAGAATCGACGATTTAATGGATCAACTTGTAGGTGCTTGTGTGTTTAGTAAGATCGATCTGAGGTCTGGTTATCATCAGATTAGGGTTAAGGCTGATGATATTCCAAAAACAACTTTCAGAACGAGGTATGGTCATTATGAATATACGGTGATGCCATTTGGAGTTTCTAATGCGCCTGGTGTGTTCATGGAGTATATAAACAGGATCTTTCATGACTATCTTGATAAGTTTGTGGTGGTTTTCATAGATGACATCTTGGTATATTCTAAATCAGAAGAAGAACATGCGGAACATTTGAAGATTGTGTTACAAGTGTTGAGGGAAAAGAAATTGTATGCTAAGTTGTCAAAGTGTGAGTTCTGGTTGAAGGAAGTGAGTTTCCTAGGCCATGTGATTTCAAGTGGTGGAATTTCTGTGGATCCCTCAAAGATTGATGCGGTGTTGCAGTGGGAGACTCCAAAGTCCGCTACGGAGATTCGTAGTTTTCTTGGATTGGCTGATTATTATCGTAAATTCATTGAAGATTTTTCTAAGTTGGCTTTGCCGTTGACGCAATTGACTCGAAAAGGGCAAGCGTACGTATGGGATGTCGCTTGCGAAGAAAGTTTTGTGGAACTAAAGAAAAAGTTGACAACTGCTCCGGTGTTGGTTTTGCCAGACCCGAATGAGTCCTTTGTTGTTTATTGTGATGCTTCAAAGATGGGCCTTGGTGGAGTTTTGATACAGAATGGTAAAGTGGTCGCTTATGCTTCTAGGCAGTTAAGAGTCCATGAGAGGAATTACCCTACACACGACTTAGAGTTGGCTGCTGTAGTATTTGTGCTGAAGATTTGGAGGCATTATCTTTTTGGTTCGAAATTTGAGGTATTCAGCGATCATAAAAGTTTGAAATACTTGTTCGATCAGAAAGAGTTAAACATGAGGCAGAGAAGGTGGCTAGAATTGTTAAAGGATTTTGAGTTCGATTTGAATTATCATCCTGGTAAAGCTAATGTAGTGGTTGATGCTTTGAGTAGGAAGTCATTGCATATTTCGATGCTTATGGTGAGAGAACTTGAAATGATTAAGCAATTCAGAGACATGAGTTTGTTGTGTGAGACGACCGCTGATAGTGTGAGATTGGGCATGCTTAAGCTGACTAGTGGGATTTTGGAGGAAATTCGGAGAAATCTGATTTGATATTAGTTGACCAGTTAATGAAGATTAATCAAGGTAATGGGGGTGAGTTCTGAATCGATGAAGATGGAGTTTTGAGATTTCGAGATAGAGTATGTATTCCGAATATTTCTGGAATCAAAAAGAGTATTTTGGAAGAAGGGCATAGAAGTCGATTGAGTATTCATCCTGGTGCTATGAAGATGTATCAAGACCTGCGTAGATTATTTTGGTGGCCAGGTATGAAAAGAGATATTGCTGAATTTTTGTATGCATGTTTGACTTGCCAGAAGTCCAAGATTGAACATCAGAAGCCTTCAGGTATGATGCAGCCGTTGAATGTTCCTGAATGGAAATGGGATAGCATTTCCATGGATTTTGTGACTGGACTACCGAAGACTGCAAGAGGTAATGACTCGATATGGGTGATTGTGGATAGGTTAACTAAGTCGGCGCATTTCTTGCCGATGAGAATTGAATATTCTATGCAGAAGTTAGCTGAAATTTATATTGATCAAATTGTGAAGTTGCATGGAACACCTTCGAGTATTGTATCGGATAGAGATCCGCGATTTACGTCAAGGTTTTGGAAGAGTCTCCAGGACGCTTTGGGTACCAAGTTGAAGATGAGCTCCACTTATCACCCGCAGACAGATGGTCAGACGGAAAGAACAATTCAATCTTTAGAAGATTTGTTGAGAGCTTGCGTGCTGGATCAAGGAGGATCTTGGGATAGTCACTTGTCGTTGATCGAGTTTACATACAACAACAGTTTTCATGATAGTATTAGGATGGCCCCATATGAGGCGTTGTATGGTAGACGTTGTCGAACTCCGTTGTGTTGGTATGAGTCGGGAGAGAGTTCTGTACTTGGACCTGAGATTGTTCAGGAGACAACGGAGAAGATTAAAATGATTGGGATAAAATGAAGACGTCGCAGAGTCGCCAGAAGAGTTACCATGATAAGAGAAGAAAAGCACTGGAATTCCAAGAGGGAGACCACGTGTTCTTAAGAGTTACTCCGATGACTGGTGTGGGATGAGCTTTGAAGTCTAGAAAGCTCACTCTGCGCTTTGTTGGTCCGTATCAAATTATGCAGAGGATAGGAGAGGTTGCCTATCGGGTGGCTTTACCACCGTCACTTGCAAATTTGCATGATGTGTTTCATGTGTCGCAGTTGAGGAAGTATATTCCGGATCCGTCGCATGTGATTCAAATGGATGATGTTCAGGTGAGAGATAACCTGACGGTAGAAGCTTTGCCTGTGAGGATTGATGGTCGAGAATTGAAGCAACTGCGAGGTAAAGAGATTGCTTTAGTGAAAGTATTGTGGGGCGGACCAGCTGGTGATAGTTGGACTTGGGAGCGTGAAGATCAGATGAAGGAGTCGTATCCGACTCTGTTTACCTCAGGTAATTTTCGAGGACGAAAATTCTTAAAGTAGGGGAGAGTTGTAACGACCCGAAAATCTAAATCAATTATTTAATTATTTATTTAATTAATTTAGAAGGAATTAAGAGGTTTTGATGATTTTGGAGAATTTTAGGAGTAAAAGAGTGTTTTTGAATAATTTTAATAAAGTAAATGAGCATGTGTTACTTATATTATTATTATTATTAAAAAACTAAAATGAGAAAGGGCAAGGTGGTCTTATTGGAAAGTAAGTAAGGATAGGATAGGAAGTTCATAAGTTGGGATTGGTTAGTCAAAGAAAAGAACGATCGTTTTCTCATTTTGTCGTATCTTTTGTGAAGAACACTGAAGAAGAGAGAAGAAGGAGAGCTTGGGCTTGAGGATTACTAGAGGAATCTTGAAGGAAGAAGGAAAAGCTTCGGATTACTCTAAGGTATGGGGAGATTTTATAATTTCTTATAGTTCTTTAGGATATGGTGATGAATAGATTAGGTATTCATGTTATTGTGCATAATTATAGTGAATGTTGATGTAGAATGAATGATTTGATGGTAATATGGTGAAATTGAGTGGTATGTGTTGATATATGTGTGTTAGGTGAGTCTTTGATCGAATTTTCACTAGGAAAAACTGATTTTTGGGGTAATCAAAGTCAAAAAAACACAGCAAAATCATTTTTGGGGAAAAAGTGGGTTTTATTGCATCCTGACACGGGCCGTGTCACACAACACGGGCACCCGTGTCAGCTTTCAGGTTGAGTGGAAAAGAAAATTTTCACTAGCAGGTTGCCTGACACGGGCCGTGTCACAGGACACGGGCGGCCGTGTCAGCCTACTGCCCTGCATAATTTCTTTTCGTTTTGGGGAAATTTTGTTCAGACTTCCTGACACGGGCCGTGTCACAGGACACGGGCGGCCGTGTCAGCTTGCTGCCTTGCCAAATTTTTGTTGTTGTCTTGGACCGAGTCGGACTACAGTTTGTCTTGTTTTTGCTGTTTCTTGAGGTTTGTGATGTTTTCCCGTATTGATTCCGTGTTGTCGAGTTGTTGTTGATATATGGATGATAAAACATGATTTTATGATGAATGTTGCTGAAAAAATGAAATGAATGATGCACATGTTGATATATGGATGAAATGAGGAGAATTAGCATCATTGCATTTCATGGCATTTTATTATGTTGGGGCTTCGGCCTATTGGTAGCTTCAATCCCACTGTGCGGATTGAAGTGATATGTTGTTATGTTGTGCTCCCTTGTGGAGGGTTGATGGCCAATGTCCATCACATGGAGAAGAATCGGTACCACATGCATTCCTTGCATTTCATCTTGTTCGACGTTGCATTTATGATGTATTTGTGATTGTGTTGTGAAAGATTTTGATGATGATATGATGTTGTTGTTGCCTATTCTGTTTATTTTCCAAGTCTTTATATTACTATGATGAATTATGGTTTCTCACCCTGCCTGCTTGGAAATGTTGCCTCTTATGTGGGTAACTTGCAGATAACCAAGAGTAGATTCGCGATGCTGGTGGATGTAGCCTTGGAGTGTGTTTGCTTACCGTCGATATTAATAGTGTTTAGAGGTGTCCTGCTCTGTGTCATGTAACATCGGGTTGAGAATTGTTGTGAACCTCGTTTCTTTTAGTTTATGACTGAAGTTTTGTAATGTTGATGATGGTGTTTGATTTGAACATATTTATTATGAAGCACTTTATGGAATTGAAAATAAAAGTTGATTTCCGCTGCGCAGCTGTTAATTTTGATATTGATGAACGAGTAACCCGTGTTACGGGACAGGATAATAAGTGTTATATGATGTCTTTGAATGTGTGTGACACCCTTTATGTTGTTTTTACTCTGATAATATGAAATGTTTCACTAGAAATTGTATGTGGGGTAGAAGGGTGTTACAATATAACTTGTCTAAACCTCAAGATTGTGTAGGTTTTTCCTTATTGACAGTTAAATCATTGACACTAGGTTCCTCCTTGAAAGTTGCCTCATTAATTGTTGGTACCTCCTTGACAGTTGCCTCATTGACTGCTGACTCATTGTTGATAGTTGCTTCATCATTGAAAATTGCTTCCTTATTGACAGTTCCTTCGTCATTAATAGTTCCCACTTTTTTCTTGTTTGACCGGGGTCCTCTACTTTCCTATGTATTGTAGCCACACCATGCCTACATGGTATACCCTCCAGTTCCCAATATTTGCATGAGCATGTTTGTTTTTACAAATCCACTACAAAGCTATCAATAAATATGACATGTGTAACTTGAAAAGTTAACCTACCAACATAAGTTATTATCCAACTATCACTTTTTTCAATTTCTCTATCTAATCTCCGTAATGGTTTGGTCATTATCTGCCCTTTATAACCATTTAACTTTTCTCTAAGGGTTGAAAACCTTCCCATTAGATAATTCCTAATCCACTCAAGCATGATTATTATTGGTTTGTTTCTTTGTAATAGAATTGTTGCATTAAAAGACTCACATAGATTGTTCATTAACACATCACACTTTGAGAAAAAAGGAAAGGTACGCTTACACCATTGAATTTTGGGAATAACCTATAACCATTCATATGCCTCCAAACTGACCTCATTTATCATAAGTATCTTTGATTCATGTGCCTTAAAATAAGTAGCCTTGGCAGCAACCATCATAAGATCCCTAAATAATGTTCCTCCTCTAAACTTCTTTTTGAAGTTAGCATACTAGTGCCTTAGAGAGAATTTGTGTTAAAACCTGGGTACTCCTCTTCAAACACTTGCACCAGACCCTTTTCCAACAAAATAACAAGTAGGTTGGTATAAAATAAAGGTAGATAAAAACACAACTAATGAGAGTCAAACTTGCCTTTTGCTGGTCAAATATGAAACATCATATGCTCTCTCCAATGCCTTCAAAAAGAAATTTAATGAACCAGCTCCATGAATCTTTTGTTTCATTTTCAACAACACCAAAAGCAATTGGCAAATATTAGTCATTATGATCTCTTCCTACAACAATCAGTAATATACCACCATACTTGTGCTTCAAATGACATCCATCTAAGTCAATAAATGGTCTACATGTTGTTGTCAAAGCTTTCTTGGTCCCATCAAAGCACATATAACACCTCTCAAATCTTGGTTTCAAACCTAGAGCTAGAAAACTAGTGTTGACCTTGAAAGTATTTCATGTTGAAGCCCTTCTCAACTCATGACCATAAGATCACAATATGCTAAATTGTTTGCTAGAGTCTCATTCTACAATATGTCTAGCCATCTGTCTTGCCTTGAAAGCTCTTCAGCCCGGGATTTATGTGGCATACCTAAGTCTAACATCTGTACCACCTCATTTAACTTCATCTTTGTATTATTCTTCAACTCATCAACAATAACATTGGCAACCCACTATGCTTTAGCACTTTTGTTGAAGAATTTTATTCCACACTTGTGTTGTGCAAACAATGTTTTTATCCTAAATGTTTATAGGTTCAAACTATAATGCACAAGAGAATATAGTTACTTTTTTCTTGTCCTTACATACCATCATACATATATTGGCACCATTTTGTTCAAAACTCACATCTCTACCATTCAAAATAGTATGCTCTAGTATAGCATCTTTAAACAGTTTCAATGAAGAAAAATCGATTCCAACCTTGAAAGTAAAGTCCTTACTTAGAGCATCTTCTTTATTGAACCTAATTACACATGGCATTTCATTACAACTGTCATCTTCATCCCCACTATCTAATTCATCAGTCATGTAGTCATCTTCAATGACATGTTCTTACCCATCTCTTATGTGATAAACATCTTCTTGACTGGTTCACTTGGGGCCTCACTATTAGCAACATTTTTAGTTTTACGTTCACTATCAACACATGTATCAACCCCTTCATCAAACCCTTTCATCATCTCCTCCTCACTATCATCAAAGTGCACACCCCTTAAAAATTCATCACTAGAATAACCACTACATTCACTTAATTTGCATCCTTTTCATCACGTGTCTTCCCCTTGCCTTTCTCTCTAACCATATCCATAAATATGGCCTCTCCTATAACTGGTTTTGGCTCAGAGAATATCTCAACTTTACAATTATTTCCAACAGCATACACAGCTAACTTAGAAGCATCTCCATCATCCCTAAATGGTTTTAAATATTCTTCAAGAGATTCTTCATCATGTTTCCACCACATTGTAACAACATTAAAATCAAACTCATGGTCAATCGCTTTCACTAAGTCATAAGCTTAAGAAAAATACCAATAATCGGGATCTTGACTACTAAATGCATATACTTCTCCACCACTGTATCTTATGTTGGAGTCTTTTACAAAGCAACCTTTTGTGTAGAGCACAACCTTAAATTTATCCATTTCTTGTACAATAAATTGACTTTGGTTTAAAATTTACCAAATTATGTCAAACAAATACAATATGCAATAGAAATACTACTTATATACGGATACCGATACGAAATCAATATTAATAATAGAAGAATGATTATTTATGTAACCCTACCACTATATGTGCAAAAAAGTTAATTATTTGGGACCACTGAATGCGACAAACTAGAACCACGCTTGCTTGCTAGTCAAAGGAGGGAACAAAGGCAACGACAAAGTTGTTGTTGGAACCACGCGAAAGAAGCTTTGTTATGGGACCACACAGAAGTTTTCAACACAGATAAAGAGTTTGTTTCTCTAGGACTTCACTCACTCACACACACACACACACACACACTCTCTCTCTCTCTCTCTCTCTTAAGTTGGAAAAGTTAGAGTTGTTTAAGCTTACCAAGATGGTAAGTATTATATGATAATCTGATAACTTTATCAACACATCCATGATGGCGCATTAGTAATAGAAATATCCACATGAGCAACATAAAGATGTTACATGTAGGCCTCCGTCAGTGGAAACTAATGGGACTGGCCAATTTTAGGGACGAACAAGTTTGCAAGGACCATTGAGGAACTAAAATTGAATGTTAGCATATTTATAGGGATTAAAACATATTTAACCCTATTTAATTTATATTTAAAAAAAAAGTAATTTTAAAGGATTATAATTGATTTTAATGTATTTGATTATTTTTAAAATAGATTTGACTAAATCTAAAAAAAATATTATATACGGCAATAAGTTTACTATTGATTCAAATATTTTCATAAATATTCTCAAACCAAAAATAATATTTATAAATGAGAAAAAATATATTATTGATTAAAATATTTTTATATATGTAAATAATTATAGGCACGATTTTATTATAATGGGAGCATAAATAATTATAGGCACGATTTTATTATAATGGGAGCATGAAGATATTGATCAAAATATTAAATAATAGCGATAACAAGTTTACTATTGATTCAAATATTTTTATAAATAATTTCAAAAAAAAAAATAATATTTATCTATAAAAAATATATATTGTTAGATTCAAATATTTTTATATATACTAAAAAATTATAGGCACCAATTTATTATCTCTTTAAAAATAATTATTTTTTCATTAAACAATTGTGTCTTTCTTTCATTTCATTTTTATTACATTTTAATAACAAATGCGCATATCTACCCGTGCATAGGCACATGTATTTTACTAGTTTATCCTAAACGACATAGCGTAATCAATAAATTCCATATGACACAGTAAGTACCATTAATGTATCTACTATTGTTGTTTACATATGAGTTTCATTTATATATACATATAGATTAATTAATTTAAAATATTTTTATATCATTTATTCATTATTGTAAAATCATAAAATCGATAACTTTTATCTGATATTGATTGATAGAAAAATTCTATATTTAAAATCTTGATGTTTTGATTTTCAGAATATTCTAATTTCTATGAGAAATAATAAAATGTATCTGAATTCATAATTTAAATTCTTCTTGTATTCAGAATGTGTCTTCGACACAACAGTTTCTTCTTTAATGCTTGAAACAGAAGTCTTAGTTGCCATTAATTGAAACTACTATATAAGATTGTTGGAAAATTAATTGTAAATTAAATGGATCGAGATTAGAATCATGAACAAATCACTTTTCTTATAATATTTCAAACATAATTCTCAAATTGTCTTAGAGTTTATACGCAAGATTATCCATGATAATTAAGTCTATGCTCGACTTTGCATAAGACTGGTGAAAACTCGAATGTAGGAAATTTGGAAATTGAAGTTTTGTGTGAAGAGGATATACTTTTTTTATTGAATTTTTCAGAATCAACAATGCTCAATTTATTGGTCAAAGTAGTGTTGTTTCACAAAGTTGTGATCCTTGATAAAACTTATAGTTTCAACAACACTTTTGCTGAATGTTGTAAATTTTTGCCTACTTCAACATTTCAGAAGCGTTGCCTATTTTGATTGCAATCTGCAACACTTTAGGAAGCGCTGCATATTTTCCGAATTTAAATTACAAACTGTCTACTGCGACACTTCATAAGTGGTTGCCTATTTTCGAATTCAAAAAAAAATTGTCTAATACAACACTTCACAAGTGTTAACCTAATTTTAAATTTATATAAAAAAAACTCACTTACTTATCGAGAGAGAGAGAGAGAGAGAGAGAGAGAGAGAGAGAGAGAGAGAGAGAGAGAGAGAGAGAGAGAGAGAGAGAGAGAGAGAGAGAGAGAGAGAGAGAGAGAGAGAGAGAGAGAGAGAGAGAGAGAGAGAGAGAGAGAGAGAGAGAGAGAGAGAGAGAAGTGTGCACTTTATTGGAATATAAGATCAAATTACAATATTATTATTTTAGATATCTTGGTAAATTTCATTACAAGATTTATATATAAGCGTTTAATATAATTTTGTGATATGTTTAATTTTATATTTATATTTAAAATGTTTTGCATTTGATTGTTAATATGTTTATTTTATTGAATAAAAAATAATTTAATAAATAGGATCACTAATTTTTTTGAATTAAGAATGTCCTTTTATGATATTTTGCATTTATCAGCTAATGTAACCGTTAATTTACCAAACACTCAAATTAGCTTATCGGCTATAAGTCATTAGCTATAAGCTATCAGTCATCAGCTATAGAGTTTGTTTGGTAAGACCCAGAAAAGAGCTTATACATTTTAGTTTTTAATTTCTCAGCTCATATTAATGTAAAAGTTCTGTTTGATAACTGTCTTTTAGCTTGTAGCTTTTTTTACTAGCTTTTAGCTTTTTATCAAAAGTTATTTGAACTAGCTTTTGAGCTTGTAGCTTTTAACTTGTGACAATTTTTTTTTCATTTATACCATTATTATTTTAACAAATTAAAAACTTATTTGTGGCGTCAATTTACTAGATGAAAGATAAAGCAATGTTTAATGTCTTTAAGTAATGAATTTCAAAATAGTGTTAATAATTTTGGTTAGTGAAACGCCATAGGAGAATCAATGAGATCAACCAAGACCAAAAAAATTTAGGATATCATTGCAGATATATTGTAGAATATTTAACAATAAACTTATTTTTTATTATTATTTTGGATTAATCTAACTAAATTCAAAATTAGAATGTTATTAATGTGTATCTTGTTAAATTTCATTATAAAATTTGTATTCAAATTTAATATATTTTGATGTTATCTTTAATTTTTCATATACATTAAAATTATTTTGCATGTTCTTATTAATACATTTTATTTTATCATATAAAAACTAATTTAATAATATATAATATAATAAGATAATAAACTATCAATTTTTAATTAAGAATATCCGTTTATGTCATTTTGTATCTATCGGCTAGTGTAACAGCTAATTTACTAAACACTTAAATTAACTTATCAGTTATCAGTTATCAGCTATAAGCTATCAGCTACTAACTATTAGTCATCAGCTATCAGCTATCAACTAGTTTTACCGAACAGAGGCATAAACTATTAGCTATTAGCCATCAGCTAACAGCTATCAGCTATCAACTAGTTTTACCAAACAGAGCCTTAGTGTCACGGTCCCTTAACTTAATTTAAGGTTTCACTTTGTCCTTTATTTAATAAACGGTGCATTTTAATCTCTAAAAAACGACTATGTTAATCAATTTAATCCATTAAGTTAATTTTAACTTTAAATGTATTGGATGAGACAATATTGTTGTATGTCCACCATAGATTTTATTATTTTTTTCAATTTTAACCTTTTGATCTTTTTGACAAATTTTACACATTTGAATCTTGAGGATCTATTAATTATAATCATGCACCATCAATACCTAATATTTTCTACCTATCTTCTTCTTCCTCTCCATTATTCGTCTTCATCTTCATTCATTCAAAAAATTTAAAAAATAATTAAAATTATAAAACTAATAAATCTTAATCTCTCAAATTGCAGAAAAATTAAAATTAAATATTAGGCTTAATACCTCTTTTAATCTTTTAACTTTAGTCAATGTTTCTCTTTGGTCCCTAAAAAAACGTTACATAGTGGTCCATTAACTTATACTCTGTTACATATTTTAGTTATTTATGTTAGTTTTTGTTGAAAAAACGTTAAAATTTGTTTTGCTAGACTTTTAATGGTTGAGTTGAAATATTTATTTATTTTATATTGATTAAAATATTACAAATAATAAATAGAAGAAGCTGAAAGTGTTTCTTACACCAAGTTCTGCCTCAAAAGTTGATTTGGAGAAACAGGTTCGTTTAAGCTGGTGAATAAATAATTGAATTGGGATTTCTTTACAATGTAAAAGATTAGCAAATGTGTTACTGTAGTTAACATTCTGAGTTAGGCATAATATCTTGGTCAAAGTAGAGTTAATTGTTAAGCTCATACTTATTAAGGAAGCTCGACATGGTTGCTATTACAACTGCATTAAACCTCCAAAATGACGAAATTACAAACTTCTATATCTGTTCACTATCATCAACGTGGGCTGCCAAAGAGGCATCTCATTTTCTTGAAAAGTAAATTCTAGTTACTGCTGCAGTTGTCCATTAAATTTCAAACTTCTTATGATTTTCCAATTTCATACAAGACTTTTATTTACAAAAGTAAGTATTATGAACATTGAGCAATAGCCATAATCATGGAAAGCAAGATCAATGTAGAAGGAGAAAAGATAAGAAAAGATGAGAAAAGTAATGAGTAATGATCTTGGTGTATTGATGATGATTGAATCAACTATATATACAAGGAAGTGGGAGTTACTTGTTACATAAGATAGCTAACAAACATAACTAACTTATTAGAATCTATAACAAACTAACTACCCTATTGATTATTCATCATTTATTAGGCCCCCACAAGTTGGAATTTGGTAAATGTTCATCAAATTCAACTTGGACTTGAGAGATTGAAAAGGCTTAGGAAGGAGAGGCTTGGTGAAAAAATCAGCAAGTTGGTTGTGTGAAGCCACTGGTAGCAATTTCATTACGCCAACTGTGTATTTTTCTCGAACTATATGACAGTCAATATCCAAGTGTTTCGTTCTTTCATGGAACACGGGATTGGCAGCTATGTGTCATACCCCAAATTTGTCCTACCTGTATATTTTTCATCTGTACATCCATCCACTAACCATTATTCAGAAAAATCAAAAAAATATGTTGTCTTCAACTTCATCCCTCTTTTATTTCTATCCTTTTTCATTTTAAGTCATATCTATCTTTTAACCTTTTTTATCCATTATCCATCCATATCCATTTACCGAACCATTATCCATTTTTATATCAATATCCATTTAAAACCAATTTCATCCCAGCATCCATTATTCATGATCCAATTCAAGTCCATCCATTATCCATTTACAAACCACTTTCTTAATCCATTTCTATTATATTCAATCCATTTTATTGTTATCAAGACCATTTACTATTTATTTATTTATTTATATTATCCATTACTATATTCCACAAAAAAACCTATTTTTATTCAATTAATTCCAAATTAGATCCATGTCCAAGTTACAAAGCCCAAGTCCAATTTCTAAAAAAAAAAGAGAAAAGCCCATTCCAATTTCCATTATTTTATAAGATTAAAAAATAATAACAATCAAAAAGGCCCATGAGCCTATGGCAACCAGAAAATCTACAAAAAAATAATAAGTCGTGCCACTTTCATCCAAACTTACAGCAAGCCTGCTATCCCCAAACCTACACTCCAAAACTGTATTCCTGCGATGAAAATCGTACAAGACAATGACCAAACTCTGCTACAAACACTAAAGGCCAAATTCTACCATAAGCCTACAGAACAACAACCAACAACCTGCTACCTCAGACCTGCGAGTGAAAATGACAATACAGCATAACACACAAGATTCAAAAAACAAAAACTTAAAGAAAGTAGGAGGACGGCCAAAATAAAAACCCAAAATCATCGTCCATTTAGGGGGGAACTGGGAACCGATTTGCGGACATCTTCATTCTCCAACATCAACCACCATTGAAGCTACACAACACATATAGATCACTGAACCACCATCATTTCATCCACACAACAACCACAAATTCCTCCCGACGTTACCACTATATCTCCGCCGAGAATCACAATAGAAATATAAACGCCGCCCCTGTTTCCGCTGCGAATCTGCCACTCACCCTTTTTGCTCCACCTCTCGCCTCCATTAAATAACCACAACTCGCAAACCACCAGCCACTGCTCGCCCTTATTTCCCAAACAAAGTGGAGATTAAGACAAAGAGAGATAGAGCTACGCTACCATAAGATTCAAGAAAACGGAGTTCCGCGACATCATTGTGAACAGCTGAAACTTAATCCAAACAACACCGATGCACCTTACTCCAACCACTGAATAACGATACCTTTTGTGGGTCCGCCTGGGATTTCATCAAACTCCTCCCTCCACGACCATTGTCGTCGCAGTCATCATCATACCACAACTTTCCGCCGCCACGGTGAGAGCGAAACCCAGAAAACCGAATCGAGAAGAGGGAGTTGCAAGCGAAGTGAACGAGAAAGATCGCAAGTGATGGCGGACGAGTTCGATTTGGAAGACAGTGAGAGAGCGAGATGGAAACCCAGAAAGATGAAGAAGTGTTGAAGGTCATGGCGCTGCTTAGCGATTGAGAGAGAGGTATAGAAATCGAGAGAGATAGAGATCTGGAAGAAGCGTTTGAAGAGGGTGAGCTGGCCTTGGAACACGTTTATCATAGCAGAGGGTTTCGTCTATTTCTTTTTCTGATTATTTTTCTTTTATTTTTTTAATTGATGGTGTTAATGGGCTAAGCCCATCTAATTTTCCATTGGTCTTAGATTTCTAATCACACGCTGCTCACAGCCTGCACCCTTCTTTTAGTTTTTTTTTATTTAGTATTAGGATTAGTTTAATATTAAGATTAATGTTTAAACCTTAGTAACTTTTTCAAACTTTAGATTAGTAAATTTTAATTTTAAGTTTAATTTTTTTTTTATTTTAATAGAATTTTTAATCATAGGATTATTAATTTTATTTTCTTAGTATTAGAGTTTTTTTTTTATTAGAAATTTTAATTTAGAATTTTGTTAATTATCTCTCTCAATTTTTACTAAACTTTTCTTTAAAATTATTTGGTTAAAAAAAAACTTTGTTAATATCATTTTGCTAAAAAGAAATTTCTTGATAATATTTTTGTAAATATTTTATTAGATATTTTGCTAATTATCTTCAAACATTATTTTGTTTTCTCATTATTTTTATTTCATTTTATTTTTGGGTCAATGAAAGTCTAATGTCATAACTTATCGATTATCGATTTAAGATTTTGATTAAGACGAGACCGATTTTTATGTCTATTTTGATTTATATTCTTTTATTTTCACTTTTGGTCAATGAAAGTCAAAAAAATCGTTGATTATCGATTTTCTCGAATAAATTCCGATTAAGACAAGACCAATTTTATGTTATATTATACCTTGTTAATATTATCTCGATTATATTATCGTTCATTCTCATTCATATCCATATCATATTTATATTCATGCTTATCTAACCTTTTTTCATTTGTTCAAACGCTACTTCCGACTAAAATACTTAACGCACCTAATCAAATCGTTTTTCTTAATTAAGTTGCGAAAGAATTGAATTCTTGAGGTCTAGCACCTCTTGGATTCTTGAGTGACTACTATTGAGGCGCACGCCTTAGATGGTGATCATTCGACCTTTTGCTCCTAAAACACTCGTCTTAACTATTTGGACAAAGGAATGCCATTGGAATCTAGCATTCCACGTGGTACTTTCGTCGTCCAACAAATAATATTTCATATATCAATCGAGTGAAAAAGGTGTCGTTGGGATCTAGCATCCCAATAATGCCCCGATTAATTGGTTGCGAGGCCGACGTCTCGTTTATCGAATAATCGTCATTCTCCCTAAAACACTTAACAAATCAAATCATTTTCAAACCAATTCTCGACTCGTCGTCGAGCCACTCTTCAAGACATTCTCGTAGGTCAAGTGCCTTTTGCCTCGTCGTCAAATGCACACTTGCACATCTCGTGGTTTCGTTACTAGGAGCACCCCTAGGGACTAGTATCGATCCTCACCTCTTTTCTCACCCAATTCGACTCAATCTTTTTCAAATCGTTTTCTTAATCAATTAACGAAAGGAGGAGATTCTTGGAATCTAGTATTCCTTGGATCTTCGAATGAATGGCTCTTAAGGCACGCCCTTGGGTTGTTATTCATTCACCCTTTCGTCTTAAAACACTTAATCCCTATCAAACATTTTTGTAATCAACTCACGAAAGAGCTGAGTTCTTGGAGTCTAGTATTCCTTGGATTCTTGAGTGAATGCTCTCGAGGCACGCCCCTTGGGTTGTATGTCATTCAATCTTTCGTCTCCTAAAATTCAAACCCTAACCCTTGTTTCGTGGGCGTACCACGAACTACGACTGCTCTGATTCTTTATTCTCTTCCGAATAAAGATACGTAGGCACAAGATTGCGATAATCTTGGCGAGCACACTACCATCTTTTTCCGTCAAACCCCGTAGTCGAACTACGATTGTTATGATTTCTCATTCTCGTCCGAATGAGCATACGTAGGCCCGAGGTCGCGATGATCTTGCCGAGCACCCTATCCTAAAACCACCCCATTTCCCCTTAGTATCTTTTCCCTTTATCTTATCGTTTCGCGTTTACCGTTGAGAAGAAAACAAACAAGCTTAGATAACATTCCTCATAATTAGAACTAAGAGGTTCCCGTTGAGTACAACGGACGTGAAGGGGTGCTAATACCTTCCCCTCACGTAACCGACTCCCGAACCCAGAATGTGGTTGCGACGACCATGTTCTTATCCTCTCCTTAAAGGTTTTCTCGATATTTTCCTTTCCCTCTTTTTGGGATAAATAAAGTTCGATGGCGACTCTGTCAAACCATTTTCCGCAGCTTTCGCGCGAGGGTCGTATTTTCGATGATTTTTCGAGGTGCGACAGCTGGCGACTCTGCTGGGGAACATTTGCTCCATGCAAGAGAGAGTCAAGCCTATCTTAGAGCGATTTGTGAGGAGCATTATCTTTATTTGCATTTTTTTTTCGTTTACGTATTTGTTTTCTTATTGCTTGGGATGATATCATGAGTAAAGCTCTACACCCGAGCTTCGGTAAAAGCAGAGAGAACACATAGTTTAGAATTGGATGTTGAGTAGTGTTAGTCCCCAAGGACTCGCTCCTTGCGTGCCTAGCATGAAAGCTCCCCTAGAGTAGACCTTTTCGTAGATCTTGTTGTAACGCAGCTAGCCTATTGCACGACTTGATTCATGAAGGGTCCGTGACTCTATGAACCACTCTTAGAACCAAGTTCTATATTGGTGGTCGTGTAGTGTTAGTCTCCAAGGACTCGCTCCTTTTGAGCCTAGCATGAAGACCCCGCTCAGGGGAGACCTTGTCGTCATTATCGTCGTAATGCATCTAGCCTGTTGCGTGACATTGATGCGATTTGTGTCCGTAATCCTGGGAACCTTATCCGTCAACATAGAAACTATCCCGTGAGTGGGTTTGTGGGTAAAGAACCTAGAACTTTCCTCATAGAGCCTACCTATAGGGTTTCTGTGATCAGAGACTTTGGTCATCTACCCCTGAACGGCCAACCTCAGAACTGTTTGAACCTGCGCTCTGAGATCCTGGATCTTGCATCTTGCATTGCATACATGTCATTGCATTGCATTGCATCTGTTATGCATCTTGCATTGCATTTTCAACATCAGAATCTCACTTCACCTTCCTTCCTTCTCCAGTAAATCAAGCTGATTCCTCAACACCAGTACGCAACTCGAGCCAACACAAGAAGAACGATGGAGCAGATTCAACAAGAGCAAGCTGCCTTCAGAGAGGAGATGGACTCTATGAAGGGAAAGATTTATCAAATTCTTAAAGCCATCATGATGGCCAGAAGAGAAGAAGAACTACGCGAAGCCGCTGCCGCCAACAACAATGCACAGGTTCAAGGGTCACCCTTAAGGCTCTCAGCTCCTGTTCCCAACCCCATCACTTATGGGATACCAATGAACTTCACTCCTGCCGCTGAAGGAGCCACCCCTCAACCACTTCCAACCCCTGGATTTACTGTTGGAGCTATTCCGCAAGCCCAACCTGTTGTCACTCAGATTCCTATTCCTCATGCTGAAGAAAACCCGGTAGATCAGTATGATGAGGTACAGAATTACCATGCTGCTATCCCAATTATCAATCCTACTGCTGCTCAGGATTTTGAAGCCATGAAAATATGTCGTGATCTAGCTGAGAAACTCCGAGTCATGGAGGGGCGCAACTCAAAATCTCTGAACGCTATGGAAATGTGCTTGGTGCCAGATGTTGTCATTCCTCCTAAGTTCAAAGTACAAGAATTCCCGAAGTACAAAGGCCTCAGTTGTCCCCACATGCATCTAAGGATGTACTGCCGCAAGATGGCTGCCCATGCCAAAGATGAAATGCTGATGATCCATTGCTTCCAAGACAGCTTGTCTGGGGCATCTCTTGAGTGGTATATGCAACTAGAGCATAGCAATGTGCGCACTTGGGATGATCTAGCTGATGCATTTGTTAAGCAATACAAGTACAACACCGACCTTGCTCCGAATCGTACTCAACTTCAGAGTATGGCTCAAAAGGACAACGAATCCTTTAAGGAGTACGCACAACGCTGGAGAGAGCTAGCTGCAAGGGTGCATCCACCTCTTGTTGATCGTGAACTGATTGACATCTTCATAGGTACTTTGCAAGGCCAATACTATGAGAAGTTGATTGGTAATGTTTCTGCGGATTCTCTGATTTGGTAATTGTCGGTGAGAGAATTGAAGAAGGTCTGAAGAGCGAAAAGATCCAAGGAGGTTCTAGCAGTCAATCTGCAGTCAAGAAACCCTTCAATGGATACAAAAAGAAAGAGGGTGAAACAAATGCTGTCTCTGCTCAGAAAGGGCAAACTCAACAAGCTCCTGCTCCAATGCCTTATTAAATCCCTTACTTCCAGTATCCATATGTTGCTGCTGCGCAATACGCTCCAATGCCTTATCAGCCAACTGTTCAAGCTCCAATGACTCAACAACAGATTCCTCAGCAACAATCGTACAACCAGCAAGGGTATCAGTATCCTCCTCAACATCAGCAACAGAGAGCTGCTCAACAACGCCAGCCTAATCAACAAAGGACAAGGAGGTCTGATAGAGACTTTGATCGTCTGCCAACGACATATGCTCATATCTTTGCTCAATTGATGGAGAAGAGGGCCATTACTCCCAGAGACTTGGCTCCTCCAACTGTCATTCCTCCAGATTATGATGCTAACACTCATTGCGAGTTTCATAAGGGTGCTCTAGGGCATACGATTGAGGACTGTAGAGCTTTCAAACACAAGGTTAAAGACATGATCGACTCAAAGTTTATCGCGTTCAATGGGAGGGCTCCAAACGTCATCAAAAACCCTCTGCCGCCGCCAAACTAGTGCCATCATCACGTCAAGTCAAGTCAAGTTTATTCCCCGAAGAAGGCAGTCATGTTGCCATCCCATCATTTGCATTCTTGTTTTTTGTCTTTATTTGTTTAAGTACTGTATGCTTTGAACATTGCCGTTTGTATTTGGTTTTCTTAATGTATTGACTATGCATGTTTTGAATCAGTTATGTCGTATTCACTCATTTATTCCATTTATTGCAAATCACCGACACATTTATCCACTTCACTCTATATATCAAACTGTTGTTAGAAATGATTGGAGGGAGGATGATGACAACTAAATACCCATAATTGCAAAATGTACCCTTTCGGATAGAATCCCGTCAATGATGTACAGGCATTATTTCAACCCCCAAACACTGGACAGACAAGGAGATAATCCCTAGTAAACCACTTCGAGCCTAGAAGTAGTAGTTTCCTTCAGATATTCAAACCCTTACACTCAACCTGGGGCAGGGTAGTGTTCAGTTAATCCTAACTACCAAAATCACAAAGCAAAATTCCGCAAGACATGATGGTTGTTCATCAAAGACCCATGACTTGACAGTCACAATCATCCAACAAAACCAAAAAACAAAAATTAAAGAATCAAAAGCCTGCTAAGTCGAACATCTCAAAGGAGACTTAGGCAAAAATCAAGACAACCCTGATGGACTCGACAAGCAAAATCAGTCCATGTAAAAGATAAGGATCAAAAACAAAATCAAAAGAGGCCCTCGAATCCTCACCAAAAACAAAATAAGACCCAGTGACCACCATATCAAAACCAAAGGATCACTGACAAAATAAGGTGACTACCATGTCGAGCAAACCTTGAATTATCACTCTTACACCGTCAACCCTTTTAGAATACAAACACGTGCAGAATTAATTGAACGTAGGACTGGAGTTCGTCACGAAGAAGGGGTGGGTACAGATCATACTTTGAGCCTAATATCCTTTGTTTCATGAACCGCGAACCAGACCACGTTACAACCCTCGAAAGACCTAATTGAGGAGAGGTTTATTCTAAAAGCATACTATCGCAAGGTTGCGTAAACTGACTCCCCATATTTGCTAATCCTCAGCATTGGTGTCATTCTCCTTGCTATATCTTTCACACCATCAAAATCAGCACATGTTTGGGCTAAGGGTCCATTCGTCTCACTATCACGACACTCCAATAAACGACACTTTTTCAAAACTTGCATGAGCATTACTTTAAGATTACCATTTGTGAATGTACAATTTTAACTGCAAATCAGTGCTAGACGTCAAAGCAATTCCAACAAAGGGAAATCAAAGAGGAACTTGAACTTTCAGTGGTGCCGACCCGAATCAAGACTACCTCAATACGCTCAAGCTGGGGCAAATCTTTCAACAGCTCAATCAGGGGTAAGTCATCTCAAAGCACATCAAGGCTCAATATCTAAAGATCAAATCGCTCCAGAACTGGTTAATCAGGGGCGGACCATTACCATGTTTAGACTGGGACAAGATCCATTGCAGCAGGCAGATCCCTTGGTATCTTCAAGTTGGTCAAGCAGGCTACCCTGATCATCAAGCACCAATTGTGAAGTCATATTCGTCTGCTTCAATCATGGCGTCTTCAACGAACTGAGCGTCGAGGAAATCAAATCCCTCCCACCGCCCAAAAGTCCAATCCGTGTTGGCAACTACTAAAAGACCACCATGCTGGCACCTTTAAAACTTATCACCCGTCTACAATCATGTGCATCATACGCATCATACGCATCGCATTCGACATCATTTGCATCATATGCATACAAAAACCAAATCATACTCCCCCAACACTTGCATCTCCGCGCGTCAGCATTTGCATTGCACAACATTACAAAATCAAGCATTTATACATATGTGAGATTCAAGATCAATTTCAAGACTGCAAGAAGATCTTCAGCCCAGCCAGGGGCATCTTCTTCAAATCTGTGGGTGTTCCTCACGAAGTCAAGAGCTCAAGAGCAATCTCCAGCCCAGTCAGGGGCATCTTTTCAAGTTCATGGGCGTTCCTCGTGAAATTTTTTCAATAAAGTTGTGATCTCCAAGCAAGTCAGTGGGCGTTCCTCATTGAGCTGTGTTCCTCAACCTTTTGTTACTGAGGTCGTCATCCTCATCCCAACCAATAAACATTCCTCCGAGTCAGTGGGCGTTCCTCATTGAATCTTTTCTTCAAGTCGAACTACGACTGCCCTGATTCTTTATTCTCGTCCGAGTAAAGATACGTAGGCACAAGATTGCGTAGATCTTGGTGGGTTACCTTCTTCATTTTTCACTGTTTCCCTTTCCTTTTCGTGGGCTTTCCTCATTGAATTCTTTACTTCAACCTTTTGTTGATGTCTCCAAATAAATCTCATCACATCCCCAGTAAACTTGACCTTTTGTCAATTGCCTTACTATCATCCTTTTAGTGATAGCCAAACCCAATCAACTCAATTCAACCTACATCCTTTTGGTGTTGGTAACCCTCAAATAAAAACTTTCCTATCATCCTTTTGGTGATAGCCGAAACCATGTCAATTCAACCTTCATCCTTTTGATGTTGGTCCTCATGAATAAGAAGTTCCTATCATCCTTTTGGTGGTAGTAGCTTATTTTGATCCGTCATCCTTTTGGTGTCGCCGACCCATAAACCCTTGGCCTGTGTGTCATCCTTTTGGTGAGTGACAACCTCTGTGTTGTGTGCCATACTATCCTTTTGGTAGTAGCCGGCTGTGTGTGTGTGCCCTACTATCCTTTTGGTAGTAGCGGGCTGTGTGTGTGTCCTATTATCCATTTAGTAATAGCAGGCTGTGTTGTGGGCCATACTATCCTTTTGGTAGTAGCAGGCTGTGTTGTGTGCCCTATTATCTCGTCGGTAATAACAGGCTTTGACCTCATTTCCATCCTTTTGGTGGAAGGGTCTGTGTGTGTGTGTGCCCTATTATCTCGTCGGTAATAGCAGGCTTTGACCTCATTTTCATCCTTTTGGTGGAAGGGTCTGTGTGTGTGTGTGTACCCTATTATCTCGTCGGTAATAGCAGGCGTTGACCTCATTTTCATCCTTTTGGTGGAAGGGTCTGTGTGTGTGTGCCCTATTATCCTTTTGGTAATAGCAGGCGTTGACCTCATTTTCATCCTTTTGGTGGAAGGGTCTGTGTGTGTGTGTGCCCTATTATCTCGTCGGTAATAGCAGGCTTTGACCTCATTTCCATCCTTTTGGTGGAAAGGGCTGTGCGTGTGTGCCCTATTATCTCGTTGGTAATAGCAGGCGTTGACCTCATTTTCATCCTTTTGGTGGAAGGGTCTGTGTGTGTGTGCCCTATTATCTCATCGGTAATAGCAGGCTGTGCGTGTGGGACCTATTATCTCGTCGGTAATAGCAGGCTTTGACCTCATTTCCATCCTTTTAGTGGAAAGTTTTGTGTGTGTGTGTGTTCACTATCATCCTCTTGGTGATAGGTCTGTCATCCTTTTGGTGTCAGATTTCTTGTATTCTAACTTCTCAATCTTTTTCTTTCTTTCAGACAAATTTGTGGTCTTTTTCATATCTAATTGTCTTATACCTCGAAAGACCGAACGCCGTAGCAGTTCATCTAACTTAGTTTAAGCTAATTAGATAGGGGCATCTGTCATACCCCAAATTTGTCCTACCTGTATATTTTTCTTCTGTACATCCATCCACTAACCATTATTCAGAAAAATAAAAAAAATATGTTGTCTTCAACTTCATCCCTCTTTTATTTCTATCCTTTTTCATTTTAAGTCATATCTATCTTTTAAACTTTTTTATCCATTATCCATCCACATTCATTTACCGAACCATTATCCATTTTTATATCAATATCCATTTAAAACCAATTTCATCCCAACATCCATTATTCATGATCCAATTCAAGTCCATCCATTATCCATTTACAAACCACTTTCTTAATCCATTTCTATTATATTCAATCCATTTTATTGTTATCAAGACCATTTACTATTTATTTATTTATTTATATTATCCATTACTATATTCCACAAAAAACCTATTTTTATTCAATTAATTCCAAATTAGATCCATGTCCAAGTTACAAAGCCCAAGTCCAATTTCTAAAAAAAAAGAGAAAAGCCCATTCCAATTTCCATTATTTTACAAGATTAAAAAATGAATCAAAAAGGCCCATGAGCCTATGGCAACCAGAAAATCTACAAAAAAATAATATGCTGTGCCACTTTCATCCAAACTTACAGCAAGTCTGCTATCCCCAAACCTACACTCCAAAACCGTATTCCTGCGATGAAAATCGTAAAAGACAATGATCAAACTCTGCTACAAACACTAAAAGCCAAATTCTGCCATAAGCCTACAGAACAACAACCAACAACCTGCTACCTCAGACCTGCAAGTGAAAATGACAACACAGCATAACAGACAAGATTCAAAAAACAAAAACTTAAAGAAAGTAGGAGGACGGCCAAAATAAAAACCCAAAATCATCGTCCATTTAGGGGGGAACTGGGAACCGATTTGCGGACATCTTCATTCTCCAACATCAACCACCATTGAAGCTACACAACACATATAGATCACTGAACCACCATCCTTTCATCCACACAACAACCACAAATTCCTCCTGACGTTACCACTATATCTCCGCCGAGAATCACAATAGCAATATAAATGTCGCCCCTGTTTCCGCTGCGAATCCGCCACACACCCTTCATCATTCACTCACCCTTTTTGCTCCACCTCTCGCCTCCATTAAATAACCACAACTCAAAAACCACCAGCCACTGCTTGCCTTTATTTCCCAGACAAAGCGGAGATTAAGACAAAGAGAGATAGAGCTACGCTACCACAAGATTCAAGAAAACGGAGTTCCGCGACATCATTGTGAACAACTGAAACTTAAACCAAACAACAACGATGCACCTTACTCCAACCACAGAATAACGATACCTTTTGTGGGTCCGCCTGGGATTTCATCAAACTCCTCCCTCCACGGCCATTGTCGTCGCAGTCATCATCATACCACAACTTTCCGCCGCCACGGTGAGAGCGAAACCCAGAAAACCGAATCGAGAAGAGAGAGTTGCGAGCGAAGTGAACGAGAAAGATCACAAGCGATGGCGGACGAGTTCGATTTGGAAGACAGTGAGAGAGCGAGATGGAAACCCAGAAAGATGAAGAAGTGTTGAAGGTCAGGGCGCTGCTTAGCGATTGAGAGAGAGGTATAGAAATCGAGAGAGATAGAGATCTGGAAGAAGCGTTTGAAGAGGGTGAGCTGGCCTTGGAACACGTTTATCATAGCAGAGGGTTTCGTCTATTTCTTTTTCTGATTATTTTTCTTTTAGTTTTTTAATTGATGGTGTTAATGGGCTAAGCCCATCTGATTTTCCATTGGTCTTAGATTTCTAATCACACGCTGCTCACAGCCTGCACCCTTCTTTTAGTTTTTTTTTTAATTTAGTATTAGGATTAGTTTAATATTAAGATTAATGTTTAAACCTTAGTAACTTTTTCAAACTTTAGATTAGTAAATTTTAATTTTAAGTTTAGTTTTTTTTTTATTTTAATAGAATTTTTAATCATAGGATTATTAATTTTATTTTCTTAGTATTAGAGTTTTTTTTTGGATTAGAAA
Source organism: Lathyrus tuberosus (assembly GCA_022829125.1). NCBI lineage: Eukaryota > Viridiplantae > Streptophyta > Magnoliopsida > Fabales > Fabaceae > Lathyrus > Lathyrus tuberosus. Next base: position 469,584 of record JALAZF010000525.1, read on the forward strand.
TTTTAATTTAGAATTTTGTTAATTATCTCTTTCAATTTTTACTAAACTTTTCTGTAAAATTAATTGGTTAAAAAAAAAAATCTTTGTTAATATCATTTTGCTAAAAAGAAATTTCTTGATAATATTTTTGTAAATATTTTATTAGATATTTTGCTAATTATCTTCAAACATTATTTTGTTTTCTCATTATTTTTATTTCATTTTATTTTTGGGTCAATGAAAGTCTAGTGTCATAACTTATTGATTATCGATTTACGATTTTGATTAAGACGAGACCGATTTTTATGTCTATTTCGATTTATATTCTTTTATTTTCACTTTTGGTCAATGAAAGTCAAAAAAATCGTTGATTATCGATTTTCTCGAATAAATTCTGATTAAGACGAGACCAATTTTATGTTATATTATACCTTGTTAATATTATCTCGATTATATTATCGTTCATTCTCATTCATATCCATATCATATTTATATTCATGCTTATCTAACATTTTTTCATTTGTTCAAACGCTACTTCCGACTAAAATACTTAACGCACCTAATCAAATCGTTTTTCTTAATTAAGTTGCGAAAGAATTGAATTCTTGAGGTCTAGCACCTCTTGGATTCTTGAGTGACTGCTATTGAGGTGCACGCCTTAGATGGTGATCATTCGACCTTTCGCTCCTAAAACACTCGTCTTAACTATTTGGACAAAGGAATGCCATTGGAATCTAGCATTCCACATGGTACTTTCGTCGTCCAACAAACAATATTTCATATATCAATCGAGTGAAAAAGGTGTCGTTGGGATCTAGCATCCCAATAATGCCCCGATTAATTGGTTGCGAGGCCGACGTCTCGTTTATCGAATAATCGTCATTCTCCCTAAAACACTTAACAAATCAAATCATTTTCAAACCAATTCTCGACTCGTCGTCGAGCCACTCTTCAAGACATTCTCGTAGGTCAAGTGCCTTTTGCCTCGTCGTCAAATGCACACTTACACATCTCATGGTTTCGTTACTAGGAGCACCCCTAGGGACTAGTATCGATCCTCACCTCTTTTCTCACCCAACTCGACTCAATCTTTTTCAAATCGCTTTATTAATCAATTAACGAAAGGAGGAGATTCTTGGAATCTAGCATTCCTTGGATCTTCGAATGAATGGCTTTTAAGGCACGCCTTTGGGTTGTTATTCATTCACCCTTTCGTCTTAAAACACTTAATCTCTATCAAACATTTTCGTAATCAACTCACGAAAGAGATGAGTTCTTGGAGTCTAGCATTCCTTGGATTCTTGAGTGAATGCTCTCGAGGCACGCCCCTTGGGTTGTATGTCATTCAATCTTTCGTCTCCTAAAATTCAAACCCTAACCCTTGTTTCGTGGGCGTACCATGAACTACGACTGCTCTGATTCTTTATTCTCGTCCGAATAAAGATACGTAGGCACAAGATTGCGATAATCTTGGTGAGCACACTACCATCTTTTCCCGTCAAACCCCGTATTCGAACTACGATTGCTCTGATTTCTCATTCTCGTCCGAATGAGCATACGTAGGCCCGAGGTCGCGATGATCTTGCCGAGCACCCTATCATAAAACCACCCCATTTCCCCTTAGTATCTTTTCCCTTTATCTTATCATTTCGCGTTTACCGTTGAGAAGAAAATAAACAAGCTTAGATAACATTCCTCAAAATTCGAACTAAGAGGTTCCCGTTGAGTACAACGGACGTGAAGTGGTGCTAATACCTTCCCCTCACGTAACCGACTCCCGAACCCAGAATGTGGTTGCGACGACCATGTTCTTATCCTCTCCTTAAAGGTTTTCTCGATATTTTCCTTTCCCTCTTTTTGGGATAAATAAAGTTCGATGGCGACTCTGTCGAACCGTTTTCCGCGCCATTCGCGCGAGGGTCGTATTTTCGATGAATTTTCAAGGTGTGACACTATGTGAAGCGCACTTTGGCTGTCGCAAAACAAAACTGGAGTTTGTGTGCATGTGATGAGCATATCGCGAAGCAAATATAGTAACCATTGAAGTTCGCATGTAGCTGCAGCCAAAGCTCAGTATTCTGCTTCAGAGGAGGGTCGAGAGACAGTTGTTTGCTTATTGGTGCGCCATGAAATAAGAGAATTGCCTAGATAGAAACAAGAGCCAGAGACAGATCTTCTAGTATCAACACATCTAGCCCAGTCTGCATCAGAGAAACCAGTGACTTGGAGGGATGAATTGCGAGGAAAGAATAAACCTTGGTCTGGGCATTGTTTCAAGTATCTGAGCACACGACAAGTAGCATTGTAATGTTGAGTAGATGGTTTGGAAAGGAATTGGCTTATTTGTTGAGTGATGAAAGTGATATCAGGTCTTGTAGTGTTTAGGTAAATGAGCCTGCCAATGAGTCTTTTGCAGGAAGGGATGTCTGCAAAGTCAGGTCTGTTATCATGGCATAATTTGATGGAAGGGTCAGATGGTGTAGAGGTTGGTTTGGAGCCTAGGAGACCTGAATCATTAAGGAGATCAAGGCAGTACTTGCGTTGGCAAATAAAGATGCCTTGTTTGGAATGAGAAACCTCCAAACCCAAAAAATACTTCAGGATTCCAGGGTCTTTTATCCTAAAATTCTGATGCAGTATATCTTTGATGAATTGGAATTCTTGTAAGGAATCACCTGCCAAGATAACATCATCAACATATACAAGAAGGATTGTGAATGTAAATGGTGTTTTCTTGACAAACAACGAATGATCAGATGCTGCTTGTTTGTATCCATGATGAATAAGTAGTGAAGCTAACTTTTCAAACCATTGTCTGCTGGCTTGCTTTAAGCCGTATAATGATTTGATAAGTTTGCAAACCTGATTTGGTTTAGATGTTTGAACACTAGGTGGAATTACCATGTATACATCTTCATGCAAATATCCATGCAAGAATGCATTGTTTACGTCCAGTTGATGAAGATGCCACTTCTGAATTGAAGCCAAAGCAAGGACAAGTCTGACTGCGGTGAGTTTGGTAACTGGGGAGAAGGTATCTGAATAATCAAGGCCTTCTATCTGGTTGTAACATTTAGCTACAAGGCGTGCTTTGAATCTCTCGATGCTTCCATCAGATTTATGCTTAACCTTGTATACCCAACGACAACCAATAGGTTTCACATTGGATGGAAGATCTACAATCTTCCAAGTACCAATTTGCTCAAGAGCATCAAGCTCAGTTTTCATAGCTTGGTTCCAACATTCATATTTACAAGCCTCTTTGTAAGTTTTAGGCTCATGGTTAGTGGAAATTGAAAGACTAAAACGATATTGGGAAGGAGAAAGATTAGAATATGACAGAAAATTTGAAATAGAATAAGGAGTACCTGAAGATGATTGTGTTAGTGTGTCATTGAAGGTTGTACAGACATAATCCTTTAAATGAGATGGTGGATTTCTGATTCTAGAAGAGACACGAGGTTGAGGTTGAGATGTGTTTATGGCTTCTGGTGGAATAGTATCAGTGTGTTGAGGTGTGGTTGTAGGTTGTTTTGGATGATCATCAATGTATATAGGTTGGTCAGAATTGGGAGAGTTAGGAGTATTAGAGGAAAGATAGTTATCAGTAGGAATAGATGAAGAATCATCCTGAGGTTGAGATGAATTGGATTGTGATTTGGGTTTTGAGGTGCTGAAATATTGCCAATTTTGAGTGACAGAATGAGATTGGTTATGGTAAGGGAGAATATGTTCATGATGTGTGACATTTCTAGATATGAATATAGTGTAAGAGTGTAGGTCAAGTAAGATAGAACCTTTATAACCAATAGCATAACCAAGGAAAAGGGATTTTCTGGCTCTAGTGTCAAGTTTGGTTCTATGATTGGTTAAGGTTGATGCATAACATAAAGATCCAAAGACTTTAATTTGACTAATGTCAGGTGGTGTGTTGTGTAGCATGTGGTATGGTGATTGATTATCAAGCAAAGGTGTGTTGACTCTATTGATGATAAATGCTCCATAACTGACAGCATAAGACCAATAGGATTTAGGTAGATTAGATTGATAAAGTAAAGCTCTACCTACATTGAGGAGGTGTTGATGTTTTCTCTCAACTCTAGCATTTTGTTGAGGGGACTCTACACAAGATCTTTGGTGGACAACACCTTTTGATGCATAAAACTGAGGAATTAAAGACTCAGGTCCATTATCAGATTTAATGTATTTTGGACATGTGTGGTATTGATTTTCTATTAAAGCAATGAACTGTTTGACATGTTCAGAAACAACGGCTTTTGTTTTAAGAAGAATGATCCAAGTGAATCTACTAAAATCATCAACAACTGTGAGAAAATATTTGTGATTATGAACAGATTGAATAGAGATAGGACCCCAAATATCAAAGTGAAGTAATTCAAATTTTTGGGAGGCTTTGGAATGGCTTAATGTATAAGGTAATTTTTTGTGGCTAGCATAATGACATACATCACACACAGCTTTATTGTCATTGAAAATAGAAGGGTACTTCAAGGACATTTTGGAAAGTCTATCATGAGATAAATGACCCAATCTAAAATGCCAAATGGCTTGTTGAGGAATCACTTTACAGTTATTAAGGGAAGTGCTAGATGTAGTGATAGAATATGGTGTGACTTCTGCAGTAAGGCAGCTAGCCAGGATCAGTTATGAGTCTGTACAACCCTTCAACTTGTTTAGCCAAACTAATCATCTTCTTGGTGTGCACTTCCTGAATAAGACATTTGTCATCAGAAAATTGAAAAGTACAGTTTAGTGATTGACATAATTTTGAGATAAAAATAAGGTTCAAAGAAAATTCAGGAGTATACAATACATTGGACAAGTAAAGGTGAGGTGAAAAGCTGATTGTGCCTGCATGTTTAGCAACTATAAAAGATCCATTGGGCAAACACACATTAATTGGTTGAATTTTATGGTAAGAATTGAACCAATGTAAAGATGAACAAACATGATCATTTGCTCCTGAATCAAGGATCCAAAATTCAGGTGTAGTAAGGGTAGAACATGAAACTGTGGAGACAAAGGTTTTACCTGAAGATTCATATGGTGTATGTTCAGTTATGGTGGAAATATGGTTGGCACTGGTGTTTGAGTTAGGATTAAGAGGCAGCAAATTTGTTTGATGTAACAAACTAATCAATTGAGCCATTTGATCTTGAGTAATGCTAGCACTTGGATTACTTATAGAAACTTCTTCACCAGCATGAGCCACTGACTGTGATTCAGCAGAGGATGAATTGGATGCATTTGCTGAACTTTGTCTCTTGGTGAAGTTTGGAGGGAAGCCATGTTTACGATAACATACATCAATGGTATGACCAATCCTGTGACAAAAAGTGCATAATCGACTATCTTTCTTATTGTTGGATGCACCACCATAGCTGTTAGAATTCCTACCACAATAAGTCAATTTTCTTGAATCAAAAGCATTGACAAGAGCATTAGCCTCATCTATATCAGCAGGTGTATTATTTGTGGAAAGTAAAGCTACATTGTTACTCTCTTCTTGTATCACCATAGAGTAAACTTTGTTAATAGAGGGAAGAGGATCCATTAACAACACCTGTGTCTTTATAACAGAAAACTTGTTATTCAAACCTGTTAGAAATTGGATAATTTGATCTTCAAGACGAAAATCTCTAGTACTTCGCATGGCTTCACAGCGACATTGATGATTACAGGTACAAGTTGGGATTGGTCTATGGGAATTCAACTCTTCCCATAATCCACGTAACTCAGTGAAGTAATCAAGAACAGACTTGTTACCTTGTTTGAGATTGTTGATTTCAGCACGTAAATTGGAAACTCGAATGCGATCAACTTTGGCAAAACGTTCTTTGAGATCATTCCATGCATCAAGAGCATTCTCCAAGAACACGATGGTTTGAGCAATGGCAGGGCTAACAGAATTGAGAATCCAAGAGTGAACGAGACAATTGCACCGCTCCCATGCAGCACGGTTAAGATCATTACCAGCTGGAACCGCAATTGAACCATTGATGAGTGCAATCTTGTTCTTGGCACCAAGAGCTCGTTCCATAGATCGTGACCAAGAAATGTAATTAGAACCGTTTAGTTGAGGAGTGATGCTAACAGAATTAGGACCTTCACTCGGATGCACCTAATAAACGGAATCGACATCGCCATTAGTGATTCGATTTGCAGTGGGATCAATCCGTGGAGGCATGATTAAGAAGAAAGAAAGTGTAAGGTGAGATGGAAGAAGAAATTAGTGAAAACTGGTTGCAAAGGATGAATTATAACAGAAAAGATTGAACTAAGAGAGATGAGGAAATGTGAAAGAGAGTATCGAAGACGATGATACCATATTATGAACATTGAGCAATAGCCATAATCATGGAAAGCAGGATCAATGTAGAAGGAGAAAAGATAAGAAAAGATGAGAAAAGTAATGAGTAATGATCATGGTGTATTGATGATGATTGAATCAACTATATATACAAGGTAGTGGGAGTTACTTGTTACATGAGATAGCTAACAAACATAACTAACTTATTAGAATCTATAACAAACTAACTACCCTATTGATTATTCATCATGTATTAGTAAGCTAACACCAACTCAGTTGAGGGAATATTTTGCGGATCTTGGCAATGAAAGCTTTACGAGCTACATGGCCCTGGTAAATATTTTGCCCATTAACTCATCTTCTTCCTCCACTAACTTTATACTCCAACAAATAGCATAGGAACAACCAGTAATTAAAGAGATGCAAGGTTGGGGAATGACTTCTGAGAAGGACCAAGAAGGAACAAATCAGCCACCACCACCACATATCCAAATGTACCATAGTTTTGGTTGTTTGATGTTGAAGCATTGTTTGCAATCTTTGACATTGAACCCTAATTTGGAGAAGAAAATCGAAGATGGAAGAAAGAAAATTGTGATTTAACCCTAATTTGGAAAAGAAAATAGAAGATGGAAGAAAGAAAAAGGTGATTTAACCCTAATTTACGCTGAATGTTCAATTTACCATTTGCTTACCTGACATGCCACCTCGGCCATATTTAATATTTTTTTCACACAAACTAACGGTAGAGACCAAATGGTTTAATGGAAGTGAAGTTAATGGATAATTATGTAACGTTTTTTAGTTCGGAGACCAAAGCGAAACTTCGTTCAAAGTTAAGGGACCTAAGGACTAATTATGCCTAAATCTTACAATAAAAAAAAAGCTCTAATATCCATTTCCAAATCAAAATATAATTTAATCTCCCAAGTAAAATGAGATGATCTTTTAACTTTCAAGAGATATCCATTGCAATGAAACAACAATTAAACAATCAACACTCTTACTAATTAAATCCATTTGAGAGAATATTTTGCAAATCTTGGCAATTTTATACGGATCTTAGAAATTTGTTTTTCATTAGATAATCATGAGATTTTTCAATTTTGCATGGAACTGTTATTTGCAATTGACATAAATGAGATGTAAGAGAGTGAATATTTACAAGACACACAAGTCGGTAATTATAGGTTCTAGACTTAAATAGTATCTTCACCTTTTTTTACTTGATTTAACATGGTTGATGTTCAAGCTTTGTAGATCAAATTGATGATCCAATAATATTAATGGTGTTTACCATGACTTAAATTTGAATTCCACGCTTGGCCTCTATTGATTGAAGCACTCAATACTGAGAATTTTGAAACATTGGTGGATCCAAGACTTGGAAAAGAGCTCCGATAGAAATGAAATGTTTAGAATGAATTTGAAAACTTGTGTTATTGGAAGAAAGATTAATTTTTGGAATTTTAACTTTTTTAGAATTTTTTTGAATTTTGGATGAAGATTTATGAAAATGGTGATGAAGATGAAGATAGGTAAAGAAGATTAGGCATTCATGATGTACCATTATAATTAATAGACTCTCAAGATTTAAACATGTAAAATTTGTTTAAAATATAACATAGTTAAAATTTAAAAAATAAAATAAAGTTTATGGTGAATACTCAACCATATTATTTCACCTAAGATATTTAAAATTAAAAGTTAATAGAATAGATTTAATTAATTAATTAAATAATTTTTAAAAATATATTTATTAAATACAAACAAAACGAAATATTAAATTAAGTTAAAAGAAAAAATATATATTAAGTCTAAAATATATAAAGAAAAAGAAAAATTTTGTGCATGTTCACAATATATATAAACAATGAAATACGGTATTGTGTCAAAATCTATATCAAAATATCATTTCTCAATATAATATAATTCTTTGAATTAATATGCAGTGACCACCACAAAGGTAGAAGATAACGACAATACTTGAATTTGATGGAATGTAAGAAATATGAACATTTGAAACGTGTTTTATAATTGAAAATAATGACTAATTGCCAATAGAATATACTATTAGAAAATATTGTAAAGTAGAAGACATTTATCCATAAAGTTAAAGGAGGAATAATGAGAGTTTGTGACTTTTCTTCATTTCCATGACAGTGGGAACCATTCCCTCCTTATCCTAATGGTTGGTGATGTTAAATCATGGTTGGTGAATGTATGACAATTTTTTAAAGTATTTTATATATTTTTTTTTAGACACTATGCAAAATTTTAAATTTGTCTCAAATTTTTAGAGATATATGTGCGAACATATTTTAATACATATATTTTATTCGTTTTTAAATTAAATTTAAATTTTATAATTAAATTTATTCTAAAAGTATATCTCCGAGAAATTTTCGAAAATATATTTTCAAAAACAATAATGTTAACTTTTGCAATCCCTACCCGTGTATCACGCTATATGAAATAATAGTTATACCAATTTTAATACATTATGACATTAAATTATCTAAACAACTCTATTTTTTTTTATAGTTCTTTCAATCACTAAACCTAATATATAATCATATTTTTCTAACTATTTTGTTTCAAATATGTTCATTACTTAGTATTTATATTGATTTAATATGGAATAATAGTTATACAATTATATTAATTAAAAATATATTGAACAAAATTGAGTACAATAACTTAATAAATAATTTTATATTATAAAAATTTTAAATAAAAATATACTAATTAAACAAAATTATCTAAATAACATTTTATTTAATTAATATATTTTTATTTAAAATTTTTATAACATAAAATTATTTATTAAGTTATAGTACTCAATTTTTTTAAATATTTTTTAATCATGTATAACTATGATTCCATATTAAATCAATATAAATACAAAGTAATTAACGTTAAAAAAAAAAATTCAAGTAGTGATTATATATTAGATTTAGTGATTGAAAGAACTATAAAAAAAATAGAGTTGTTTAGATAATTTAATGTCACAGTGAATTACAATTAATATAACTATTATTTTATATAGGGTGATGCAAGTGCAGGTACAGTAAAAAGCTAACATTATTGTTTTCGGAAATTTTTTGGAAGATATATTTTTTGAATAAATTCATTCATAAAATTCGGATTTTATTTAAAAAGAAATGAAATGTGTGTATTATGGTGCGTTCGGAAATGTATCTCTAGAAATTGGGGACATTTTTGAAATTTCGTGTAGTGTCTAAGAGACATATCTGGTGCTTTAAGAAATTCTCTAATGTTTTTTTTTGTATTGAGCCTGGCCCAATTAGTTCTAGACCCGTTTATGTCTTCTAGTCACTTAGGATATCTCATATAAATATTGTTGTTTTCTAATTGTTTTTTTAAAGCAACATGTTTCCAATGCCAAATGTTTACTCTGATTTTTTTCAATCCATTCTTTGGTGGAAACGTGTTGCTTTCTCACCACCCATTATCCTTTTCTTCACATACGTGTCTTCCTCACGTTCTTTAAGCAAGTTCCTTTTTTTTCCATCGGTGAAAATCTTATCTTCTTTCCTGTGTTGTTTTCTTTTCTTTTCAATCTTTTATTCTCTCTGCTATTTTCATCACTGTCATCGCTGTATCTTGGATTCTTGATCCAAAATCTCGTTCTTTCATCATCGCCATTTTCCCTTCCGATCACCTTTTTGCTTTACTAAGTTCTCTTTCATCATATTTTTCATGTTCTTGCAGAGTTTCGATTCGCAAACCCTAATTTTTCCCTTTTTCTTGTTCCTTGTGTTTTCTCTTCTATTCGACCGATTCTTTCCCAAATTCATCTGATTTATATTCCCTCATGGCCGATGCAAACGAAGATTCCTCTGAATCTTCCAAGAATACCGATGAATACCCTACAACCCACGACAAAATCAAAGAAACTGTTTGAAACTATCAGAGTGACATGCTCGATCCCTTTTACATGCACCCAAGTGATAATCTCAACCTTTCTATCGTCTCACCATCATTGAACAATACCAACTTCCATTCTTGGTCGAGTGCCATCAAGCTTTCCCTCAGATCCAAGAGCAAATTATGGTTCATTGATGGAACCCTAATTCACCCAAATATCTTTAATTCTAAACATCTAGCGTGGGATAGGTGCAACAACATGGTGATGGCATGGCTCACTTATTCCATCGAGAAAGACATATCTGAAAGCGTTTTGTGGATGGATTCTGCGAAAGCTAAATGGGATGAGCTTCATGAGATATACCATAAAGGTGATATTTTTCAGATCTCCGATCTTCAAGAAGAAATCTACTCTAAAAAACAAAGAGAAAAAACCATCACTCAGTATTTCACCACCTTGAAGAAACTATGGCAAGAATTCGACAACTTTCGGCCTATTCCCAGTTTACCTGTGAGCCTGCTTGCCATTGTCTGTTGCTCTCCACTATCAAAGCTTACTGCGATAACGACTACGTCATCAAATTCCTCAAAGGCCCCAATGAATGTTATGCTCCTGTTTGCGCTCAAATCATGTTGATGACCCCCTTACCTCCTGTCAACAAAGTTTTTTCTCAACTAATTCAACAGGAAAGACAACTAATCCAACCTCTTGAAGGCGACAAACTCGTTGCTCAAGTCTCAAAACCTTTCCAGAAAAATCGACCTTCTAACTCGACTTCCAAGCTGTAACATCCCAATATTTTATATATAGTTTAATATATTTATTAAATTATTTATTAATTTTTAAATTATTTATTAATTTTTAAATTATTTAAAAATGTATTTCGAGTAGAAAAATTTGTAACACCTAGTTTTTAAATAAATTGTTATTACTCAAACTTTATCAATTTTATTTTTGGAAAGGTATATTTGAGCTTTTAATAAATATATTAGTATTTCTTTCTAGTTTATTTATTTTTTATTTTTTATTTTTTTATACATTTATTTTATTTCATCTATACAATGTGACGATGATAAAATAATTATTGTCCTGGACTGGACCGATGGCCAGGCACGACCCAATCCACTTCTGCTCCCAGAATGGCCCAATTGCCTAAGTCCAATCCACAAAGGGCAAAAGTTACCTTTCTGCCCCTCCAACCGGGCAAGGAATGAATCACTCCTTCCTAGAACAGCTGCCCGTTCTGCACGGCGTCTCCACTCCCCGAACAGCTAAGGGCATGTGCCCGAAACTATGCATATGCCCGACAAAACGGCTTGTTTTGGGCACCCTGCCCGACATAACGGCTAGTTTGGGCAGTTACATATTCTTCGGGAAAACGGTTATTTCGTCCCGAAAATAGGACCGTTGGCCACGCGCTGGGGGCACTATATAAACCCTCTCAAGTGGGTCAGGTATCAAATATTCACCCTACGAACTAATACTCTGTACTTGCCCCTTTTCTCTGACCCTTTCTTACTTGAGCGTCGGAGTGCGTTGCAGGTACACCCTCTCCTCCTCTTCATACGTCCATTATCTCAGACGTACTTGGGGGCCCACTTCAACAAGATCTGATCCAGCCTTTACGATCAGTGGCGCCGTCTGTGGGAAACTTGTTCTCCCCTTCTTTCTTTCCCCGGAAACCAAAGATCAAAGCAAACTTTCAAAATCATCGTCATGGCCTCTCAAGATCACACCAAAGGTGCTCTCCAACCCGCTGTCATCGCCGTCAACAAGACTGACGTTGACGGTCCATCTTCTCTCCTCGGAGATCCCCGTTTTCTGAGAGACGGGGCCACGACCTCTCCTTCCCCTATTCCTACTAATCGCAAAGATGACCAGCCCTCGTTGGCCATCCAGACCGTTCCTGTTCCACCCAACGCCGACCCGGCCGTGGTGGCCCTCCTGGAGGCGATCAACAAAACCAACCTCCTGATCCTTCAGCAAAGCAAAAGGATCGGGGCATTGGAGGAATCTGCTCGCCAAGATCATCCCCTCCTCCGAGAAAGAACCATCGACGATCTAAGAGCCCGCAACCTCGGCATGAAGTCGACCGAAGGCTTTGCCAAGAACCAGAATCACGTGTTGTTCAGAAATGCGACCAGGTTTCCCCGCACAACCAGCACTCTCCCAGCCACAAGAGGACCCGAAGAGACAAGCAGTCACCTCCGGTCAGGTCAAAGGGCCGGGCCCGTTCACCTTCCCCCCGAAGAGGTCGTCGACACGAGCGAGTCATCCGGTCCCCGTCACCAACCAGTTCCAGCAGCGATGATGAGCCTCACGGCCCATTATCCCAAGAGATCTTGGCAACACGGCTCCCAAGGGCCTGGAGAAGCCCCCAGCACTGGGCATGTACGACGACACGACTGACCCTGACGAGCACATCAAAAACATCGATGCGCAGTTGGATTACCGTGGAGTCCGGGGCGCCATCAAGTGTCGGCTATTTCCAACCACGCTCCGAAAAAGGGCAATGACGTGGTACAAGCAGTTGCCCGAAGAATCTATTACGTCGTGGAAGCAACTAGGGAGGATGTTCTCCCGACATTTCACTGCGTCGCGACGTCACCCCAAGACCGAAGCCTCCCTTGGGGCCATAATCCAAGGAAAAGACGAACCTCTCCGGGCATACATCGAGAGGTTCAACAAAGAAGCGGTACAGGTCCCCACAACGGACGAGATGAAAATATTTCTACTCGAGCAAGGGCTCCGTCCAGGCTCAGAATTCTCTAAAGCCGTTGGCCTCGCTCCTCCGAGGAATTTGGATGTCCTCCTCCTCAAGGCACAGTCGCACATCCAGTACGAGGATAAGGAAGCGGCCAACTCTGTCCGAGCTTCCCGCCACCAAGAGAACGCTCGGGCCTCCAGAGGCGAAGAAGCCTCGACATCTCGTCGAGGAGAAAGGAAGCGCGAAGACCGTCCACGGGACTCCCGCGACAGTAGGGGGCCCTCCAGACGATTCCACAACTATACCCCCCTGACCGTCTCCAGGGAGAAGATACTATCCAAATGCGCGAATTCAGAATTCAAGCAAGCAGGGGTCCGCTTCCCCAAATAAATACCGGCCAAACCCAACACCGACAAATCGAAGTACTACCGTTTCCATAAGAGTCACGGCCATACTACCGAAGACTGCATCCATTTGAAGGATGCTATCAAGATACTGATCAGGGATGGCCACCTAAAACAGTTCACTGAGAAGAAAGATGCTCCTCGGCAGGACGCCCTAGAGTCCAAAAAGGTAGAGGAAGAGGTGTCTTCCTCGGAAGAGGCCAGCATCCCAGTCGCCATGTCCGTATCGCGGCCAGAGGACTTCTACGTCCCAGATGAGCTCAGCGCTCCTACCTACTTCGCGGCCCACAGCCCGTGGGAAACATTCCCCTCCGCCATGGTCATCTCGGGCGGGGGCTTCAACAAAGTCACGGTGGGCTCCGTGAAAAGGAAATTCGAGCACCTAATCAGCACGAGCTCCAGCAAGGTAACCACGCTCGACCAAGCCCACAAGGGCTCCGTCCCCATCTCCTTCTACAGGGAAGAGCTCCTCGGAGGGTCTCTAAACTCGAGCATACCCTTACTCGTCAGAGCTCGCATGGCGAACTTCGATGTTCGCAGAATCCTCGTCGACCAAGGCAGCTCGGTCGACATTATTTACTCCCAGCTGTTTTCAACACTTCAGCTGGAAGAATCACACCTCACCCCCTATGTGGGGTCTGATTTGCAAGGATTCAACGGATCAGTGACCAAACCTTGGGGGTACGTCGAACTGATTGTAACATTTGGATCGGTAGAGACGGCCAGGTCCGTCAAAGTGCAGTTTTTGGTGATAGATTGCCCGTCACTGTACTAGTGTATCTTCGGAAGATCAACATTAGCTGAGTTGGTAGTTGTGTCTTCAACCGTCCACCTCAAAATGAAGTATTACACTTCAAAGGGGATGGTCGCCACCCTCCACGGCGACATCGAAGCCGCACGACGATGTTTCGAAGCAGCCACAAAGGGACTCAACGTTATCACGTCCAAACCAAATGTTTCGAACAAACCATCCTTGCCCAGCAGTTCCGAGAAAGCCAACCCTCTGCCTCAGGTCGACTTCATTGACTTCGACAGTCGCTTCCCCGAAGAAGACCAGCAGGAGGACCAAGCAGCTTCAACCAGCTCGTCTACCCTCTCCAGCAGTAGCTCCCATCCGATGTGCCCAATCCCGGATGGCAACTTTGAGCTCGGTTTGTTCAGCGACGACCCCCAGCGGGGAGTGAAGATTGGAAAGGACCTTCCTGACATTGCGAGGAAGCAACTCAAGGCCTGCCTCCGTGAGAACGCCGACCTGTTTGCCTGGAGTGCCGCCGAAATGCCCGGCTTGGACCCGTCTGTCGCCTGCCATCAACTCACGATTGACCCGGTCGTCAAAGCAGTAGCACAACGTAGGAGAAAGCAGTCTCCGGAGAAAATAGAGGCTGCAGAAAAAGCTGTAAAGGACCTCCTTGAGGCAAAATTCATCTCGGAGGCCAAGTACACCACTTGGCTGTCCAATGTTGTACTTGTGAAAAAATCTAATGGCAAATGGCGAATGTCCATTGACTACACCGATCTTAATAAGGCATGCCCGAAGGATGCCTACCCCCTCCCCAATATTGATAAAATTGTTGATAATTCTGCTGGTTTTAAACTTTTATCATTCATGGACGCCTATTCGGGCTATAATCAAATTCCAATGGTAATGAGCGATAAAAAATACACGGCCTTCATGACCGAATCGGGCAACTATTACTACAACGTAATGCCCTTCGGCCTGAAGAACGCTGGCGCGACCTCTCAAAGAATGATGAACAAGGTCTTCCGAGGAGAGATAGACAACATGCTCGAAGTCTATATGGACGACATGATCGTAAAATTCCACGAGGAAACCGATCACACTGCCCATCTAAGGAAGGTCTTCGAACAGGCCAGAAAGTACAAAATGTGTTTCAACCCGGAGAAGTGCACGTTCGGTGTCCGGGAAGGAAAGTTCCTCAGCTTCTACTTAACGGAACGAGAAATCGAAGCCAACCCCGATAAGTGCCGAGCATTCTCCGAGTTTCTGACACCCAAGTCAAAGAAATCCATCCAGTCCCTCAACGGGATGCTCGCGTCAGTGTCCCGTTTCGTGGCCAAGTCTGCCCAACACGCCTTACCACTCTTCAAACTCCTCCGCAAGGAGGCAATGTTCGAATGGACCGAGGAATGTGATAAGGCACTTCTCCACCTAAAACGAGCACTCTTAGAACCACCCGTCCTCTCTCGCCCGGACAACGGCGAAACTTTATACCTGTATCTCGCCGTGGCAACCGAGGCGGTAAGCGCCGCTCTTATCCGCAAGACGCCTGACGGGCAGAAGCCCATATATTTTACGAGCAAAGCACTGCAGGGACCAGATTTGAGATACCAGCAAATAGAAAAAGTCGCGTTGACCCTCATCAGCGCAGCTAGAAGACTGAGACACTACTTCCTAGCCCACACGATTGTGGTTCGAACAGATCAACCCGTAAAGCAGCTACTGGGACGACCAGACATGGCCGGTAGAATGCTCAAATAATTGTTCGACCTGTCCGAATTCGACATCCAGTATGAGAGCAGAAAATCCCTCAAGGCCCAGGCCCTGGCCAACTTCGTCGCAGAAATGACGTTCGCAGACTCCCCCGCTCGCGGAGCACGCAAATGGACCATTTTCGTGGACGAGACCTCCAGTTCGGCGGGAAGCGGGGCGGGCATCATACTGGAAAGCGACAAGGGAATCATCGTTGAGGTATCACTCACCCTGTCCTTCCCCGCCTCTAACAACCAGGCCGAGTACGAAGCCTTCCTCGCCGGGTTACGCTTGGCCGAGGACCTTGGCGAAGAAAAAGTCATTATTTACACAGATTAACAACTCGTGGCCCTTCAATTCCGAGAAGAATATCAAGCCAAAAATGAAAACCTGACCGAATACTTAGCCCTGGTCAAGAAGAAGATGACGAAGTTCGCAGCGGTAGAGGTAAAGCATGTTCCCCGCGAACACAATGTCTGGGCAGACGTTTTGTCCAAACTAGCAAGCACGAAGAAGAAAGGCGGAAATAAGTCCGTCATACAAGAAGTACTTCCTCGACCCAGCATCGAGAAAGCTTCCCCGATGCTCGACGTACAAATGATCGGCGACAGCAATTGCTGGATGACCCCCGTTTACAACTACCTCGCTAGAGACGAACTCCCGTCCGACCCTAAAGAAGCCAGCGTGGTCAGGCGAAGAGCCTGCTCCTATGTCCTAGTCGAAAATAAACTCTATAGACAAGGATTCTCCATCCCGCTGCTTAAGTGTGTCGAGGAAGAGACGGTCGCCCATATCTTGCGCGAAATCCACGAAAGAATCAACACCCAACATCTCGAAGGAAGGTCCCTTGCCCATAAGGCCCTCCGAGCAGGATATTACTAGCCAACCATGCAACATGACACTAAAGAGCACGTGAAGAAATGCGATAAATGCCAACAGCATAGGGACATGCACCTAGCTCCACCTAACGAGCTCAAATCTATGTCCTCCCCATGGCCATTCGCCTGGTGGGGCCTGGACATCCTGGGACCATTCGTGGTAGGATCAGGTCAGAACAAATACTTAATAGTAGGCGTGGACTACTTCACAAAATGGATAGAAGCGGAGGCTCTAGCCAAGATAACTGCCCTTAATATACTGCACTTCTACAAACGCAACATCCTCGCACGTTTTGGCATTCCCCAGGCGATAGTCACGGACAATTGGACACAGTTCACAGACAGGAAGTTCCAGGACTTCGTCGCCCAGCTCGGGACGAAGCAACACTTCGCATCCGTCGAACATCCTCAGACAAACGGGCAGACTGATGCAGCGATCTGAGTCATCCTTCGAGGCCTCAAACGAAGGCTTGACGAAATGAAGAAAGCTTGGGTCGAGGAGCTGCACAGCGTCCTATGGGCATATCGTACAACCCCGCACTCTTCAACCGGGGAAACACCCTTTCGTCTAGCTTATGGGACCGAGGCCGTGATCCCCGTCGAAGTTCACATACCCTCTAGGCGGACAGAATCACCCCTGGACGAGGAAATGAACGGTGAGGCACTAAGGGAGGAACTCGATCTCATCGAGGAAATCCGAACAGGGCAACTCTCCGTGAAGCCTCGTTAAAACAAAAAATCGCCATCAGGCACAGTGCCAAAGTCATACGACGAGAGTTCGACGTGGGCAGCCTCGTCCTAAGGAGAAACCATAAAGACTCTCGCGAAGGCAAACTAGCCGCTAACTGGAAAGGACCCTATCGCGTTCGGACAAAAACGGAGAATGGGGCCTATTACCTATAACACCTCAACGGGGACGAACTTGCCCGACCATGGAATGCCGAAAAGTTATAGCAATACTACAGCTAAGGCCCAAACTGTCGGTTTGAATTCGTCACAACGACGAGCATCGCCTACCGACCATGATGCACGCCTAGGTACAAGCGTCGCATACCGATGAAGCAGAATCCCACTCAGGAACGAGCCGGATCTCTGCTCGACAGTGGTCCCTCAATCAAGCGCCACCGTCGTCAAAGTACCACGACAGGCAGAACACCCAGCTCGCGATGGGAGGTTCACGCTGCGAACTCAGGCCTCAAACGCGACCTGAGCTCCGCATCCTCACCCGGATATTCCCCGGCCGTTCGTCCAGTACCCCTCATTGACGAACACATCTACAACGAGAAATCCCCAAAACTTGAAGCAAAACAAAGTAATCCATATTGCGGGCATACATGCACAAACGAGCATAAGTACAACACTTAGCGAAATTTAAAGCAGATAAAGCCATACAAATAGCAAAACTGGCCACGAGGACCGGACACATAATTAAAGGTAATAAGTGGCCACAAGGACCACAATTGTGCTTGTTACATAAACAGGGGGCCACACCCCCATTCAAAATAAGATTACAACAATCACACGGCACGCAGGCCGAACAAAATTACAACAACAACAAAAAGCTTTACTCATCCATCTGGTCGGTCTGCTTGGTGTTAGGCTGAGGCTTCTGGCTCTCCACAGGTTGATCCTCGGCATGCTCTTTGAGGAGGGAGTCCGGTCGGATTATCCGGCCGTCTTCGACATGCGCCAGATAGTGGGTACCCTCGGTGGAAAAGTCAAGTTCGGGGTTCACCACCCGCAGTTGAGACATGGAGTTCCTGAAGGATTCGTCTGCAATAACGATGTTTTCGTCCTCGGCCGCCAACATACGGGCAACCAGCTCATACCTTGTCTTAATCTCCTTCACGTCCTCGGGTTCATCTTCGCCCGGAGCATTAGCTGACCTCTCATTCTTCAACCTGGACACCTCCTCGTCCGCCTTCTTTCGGGCATCATCAGAACTCCTAGCCTTCTCCTTAGCCTTCCTCGCCGTCTCCTCAAGGGATGCTATGGTGGCCCGAGCAGTTCTCAGTTCAGACTCAGTTACAGAGTCCCCTTCAGCATAAACGGCCGCCATCTCCAACATTCTGACCAGCGCAGAAGCATCTTGGGCCACCAGCGCCCTCGTGCTCGGACGGTCCATGCCCTCCAGCCGGAGAGACTCTACCCGCGGCACGACCAAGGACGTTCCCTCGAAGAACCGTCTGTCATGAATACACGGAGGGAGTTCGAACTTCCCCTTTTCCGGCGCCCGGGTGAAATCTACCCCTTCGGTGGCCCTGAACCGCTTGGGCCATGGAGCCAGAGGCAAGGGAGATCCCTGGGGGGGCAGGAGTGGGAGAAGAGGTCCCTGCAGTAGGCTGAGGAGGAGTAGGAGCATGCTGGGAGAACCGGGTCTTAGGAGCAGCCGCCCCGGGCTTGTTCCTCACAAGAGCATTCTTCACCATTCTTTCGTGGGAAAGAGGCATCTCACCTGCACAAACAAAATACGAACATGTTAGACAAGGAAGAAAACATAAGTCGGATAAGTTAAAACAACTAAAACTACCAAGCAACTTGTGAACTTCCGCAGAGGTCTTGCACTCCAGGAGTGCCTTGGTATTAATAAAGCGATACTCCACCCTCTGGCTATCATCCTCCTCGAAGATGGGGTCACCCTTCTTCGTCCAGCATTCAGCAAGCCGGAAGGAGTTAACGTACTTCACCAGCATATCATAAGCAACAACATCCTGCCCGACTAAGTTGTGCGGCTGGAAAACGTACTCATTGGGCACCTTGGTGAAATGGCCAGGTCCCTAGTGAAAAGGGAACTTGAACATTCTCTCCCCGACAAACTTCCCGGCCTCATCGCGCAGGTCGTTACCCTCCTCGTCAACCTCGATCTCCCAGACATAAGTGTTATCCTGGGCAGCTTCCGAGACGGGATCTATGATGTAGTACCTCTCCTTGAACATCCGTATCAATTATGAAAAGGGCTTGAACAGCTTGCGAGGCTGTTTCGACGAAACCCAACCGTACCTCCTCCCCGTCAGCTGCCGTTGAAGATGAAAGACGGTGAAAAACAAAGGAAAAGTAGCCCCTATCTTCAAAAAGTCGCACGTCAACTCAAATACCCGGATGAAGGCCAACAAGTTCGGATACAACTGCGTCGGAGCCAAATTCAGGTGCATAAACACTGATTGTTGGAAATCAGTGAACAGCAGCCTCAGTCCCAGCTCCTTGAATGCATACTCATACATGGTAAAACGCTTCCCAAAATTCGTGCAGACCCGGTCATCCTCAGAGGGAAAGTGCACCTTCCACTCCCCCTCTGGTCCAACTACCGTGAAAACGTCCCCCAGATATGACGTAAAGGTGGAGACATGCTCGGCTGGCTCAGCAACTAGCCACTCCTCCGCGGAATCTTCAACAGCATCCTCCTCAATTTCCTCCTCCTCCCCGGTTTCGCTAGGGACACTCGAGGATTCCGAGCTGCTGCTTTCCGAGGAACTCCCTTCCTCCTCGACGAATCTATTATTATCTCCCCGTCTATCCCCGTCGTCATGGCAATCATCTGAAAAGCAGAGAAAAAAGTGAATTCGACGAAGATCAAATCCACCCTTCCACCGCTAGTCAAGTGAAAGGGCGCGCGAAGTGCTGAGGACGACGTCCCGGCCTAAGCCCTAACATCAAAGGGAAAACTCGAGAGTCTCCCACAAGGAGACGCCCGAAGCGAACCACTTCCGCACGAGGAACCTCCTCGAGCCACTTCCCAGTTTCCGTTTGAAGCTTCACCGGAAACTGCAAAGCTTCACCGGAAACTGCAAGGGCTTCACCGAAAAATTCATCGTCACCCCAGAATATGAACGACCGCAGCGATTGCACATGCATCATCATTGCAACGACGTAGAGAACCGCCCTCCTCACCAGAATATCTTAGAAGCCCAGCGGCACATCAGCAGCGGAAAATGGCATAACCACCGTCCACCACCAACAACCACCGGAAACAGAGCAAATCGTCCTCTAAACCTAGTCCTAACCGCATGCAATCCACTAGTAATCATCAAAAAGGGATGAAAAAAGCACAAAATCAGCAAACTTACTTGGACTAAGAAGACAAAAACTGGTTGCCTGGAGTTGATACGGTGGCCGGAACAGCTGACGGCGTGAACGGACAAGAACTCTGAAGAAGACGAAGAGAAACGAGAGCAAAAATTTCAAAATGAAACGGTTCTCCCCCTTTTATACTGAGGGGCACATGCGGAGACACGCCCTCGTAGGTCATGATGGCTATCAACTAGCCATCATTGCCTAGTAACTTCTACACAAGCCTCGAGGCACACGTGGCACCCTAACGTTTCAATTCCTCCTAACCGTCAGCCTCCCCGTACGACGGACAGTTCAGTCACGGCCAAGGATCTCACTAACACCAGGGGTCACGGGCACCATGAGATAACTTTCTCCGATACCAAACAACGACTTCACGCTAGCTCTCCTGAACCACGAGTTGTCCTTAAGTCATCACTCCCATGCTCGGGAGCAACGACTTGGGGGGCTCCTGTTCTGGACTGGACCGATGGTCAGGCACGGTCCAATCCACTTCTGCTCCCAGAACGGCCCAATTTCCTAAGTCCAATCCACAAAGGGCAAAAGTTACCTTTCTGCCCCTCCAACCAGGCAAGGAATGAATCACTCCTCTCCGGAACAGCTGCCCGTTTCGCACAGCGTCTCCATTCCCCGAACAGCTGAGGGCATGTGCCCAAAACTATGCCTATGCCCGACATAACGGCTAGTTTTGGGCACCCTGCCCGACATTACGGCTAGTTTGGGCAGTTACCTATTCTTCGGGAAAACGGTTATTTCGCCCTGAAAATAGGACCGTTGGCCACGCGCTGGGGGCACTATATAAACCCTCTAACTTGAGAGGGCCAAGTATCAAATATTCACCCTACGAACTAATACTCTGTACTTTCCCCTTTTCTCTGACCCTTTCTTACTTGAGCGTCGGAGTGCCTTGCAGGTACACCCCCCTCCTCCTCTCTATACAACCAGCATCTCAGACGTACTTGGTGGCCCACTTCAACAGGATCTGATCCAGTCTTCACGATCAATTATCATTTGGACAATATTTATTTATAGAGTTATTCTTATATTTACATTTTAATAAGTTGGCATAAATAGTGTTTTCATCCCTGTACGTTAGTGACTTTTTGGTTTTCGTACCTGAATCTTTTTTTTTTGTCCAAGTCCCCATATGTCCATTTCTCTTTGGTGTTAGTCCCTACTATCAATGGCACGTTAAAAAAAGCTGAGGTGGCAGACGATGATGACTTGGCTTATGTTTTATCATTCTTATTTATTTTTTTTTTGAACACGTGGATATAATGTTTTCCCCCAAAAAATAAGCCATCTAAAAGACATTTCCCTCTTTTATATTTAGTCTATGTAAATTAAGGTTTCATATTTAGAAAGGAATTCAGCTCAGGGAAGATGAAGTGACTGATGCAAGAGCTTGTCTGAGCAAGGCGACAGAGGGTGACAAAGCTACAACCGTGATTGAGTGACTTAATCGAATCTACCAGGTATGACATTTACGGTGAACATTCATTACGGGGGAAAGTTTGTTAAGGATAATGTCGTGTACTACTTAGGTGGGGATAATGTTGAAGTAGACATTGACCCTAATAGGTGGAGCTTCTTTGAAGCAACTAGTATTGTGAAAGAACTTTGCAACCTTGAGTCCACTGATTATTGGTTATGGTGGTATAACAGTATATCAGGTAAGCATGCAAGGATAGTTAGTGAATTGTGTAATACCCCAAATTTTGACCACTTAGACTTCCCATCATTGTGAAAATCATCATCACAATATGGATGAACCATCATGCTTCATCAGTCTCCCCAAAGATGGGTGAGCATCCAATACAATCAAAATTAGGGTTTCAAGCCCTCTCTGAGTGCTTAGACAAAGGATCAATCAAGAAATGACATGATCTTCAACTTGTCTAATCTCTCAAACATCCACAATGGATCAAAAAGGACTCCCACTTCAAGGATTAAGCACAAGGCTGCTCCCTTCTAGGTGGATCAAGTCTCAAGATCGACAGTGTCACCAAATTAGGGTTTTGGTCGACCAGGGCCTCCAGATGGAAATTTTCATCTGGGCATAAGGCAATGATCCAAAACATGACCTAATATACTTCATGGAACCTCATGAACCCATGCATCAAGTCAATTTTGCCTCAGGGGATGCATTCATCAAAAATCAGGAATTAGGGTTTCTTGACCTAATTCACCCCTAAGTTGACTTTTGGGACAAACCATGAGCCAACACCTCAAGAGATGATTTGAGGGTCTCTAATATACCATATTGATCCATTTGGAACAATGGATTGATCCAATAAGCTTGAGCACCTAGTTTCATTTTCATCTGCACCACAATTAGGGTTTTAAGGGAAAAGTCAACTGTAACTTTGACTTTTAACCAAGACATGCTCCCAAACCCTAATACATGATTGAATATACCCTATGACACCCATGGAACATGTCCATCAAGTTTGATTTAGGTCAAGGACATGATTTCCTGAAGAATTGCACAGTTTGGAATTCATCTGATAAAAAGTCAACTGTGCACAAAAGTCAACTTTGACTTTTTGAGATTTTTCACCAAAATGGATTTTTAACCCTAAAATGATGTTAATGTATGATTTGAATCATCATTCATCAAGAAAAATCAAGAAAAGTGAGATAACTTGTAAAAGGGGTAACCATAAAACTTAGAAATTTTTCTAAGTTAAAAATAAAGTGGCAAAGGTACCAACTTTGGAGGACCATAACTCCTAAACCACAAGGCCATTTTTTCTCATCCAAAGATGGATTTGTAGCCCTCATTATCACCTACAAAAACTTCAACTACAAGTCATTCCAATTCATTAAGGATTTTGAGTTATGGAATGATCAAAGTGGCTGAAAAGTGAAAAAGTCACTTTTTCCAACACTTAGTGAAATTTTCACTAAGTCAGATTTTTGCCTCACTTTTTGCCAAATGTAGGGGGATTTTTCACTTGGAATCAAAAGAGATCAAAACCAAACTTGTTCAAACAGTTGTTGTATCATGTAAGAGCTTTCCAAAATGGCCAAGAACATTGCCAAATTCAACCTACATCATGAGATACAACATTGGCAAGTTGCCTTGCTGAAATCTGTCAAAGCAAGGCAGAATTTGCATTTTGGATCGATTTGCCAAAATCAGCCAATTTCAATTCCTCCAATCCACTTGGACACCTCAGAGGATTGAATCCAAAGGGGACAATCACTGAGCCAAGCCTCCAAGGTCCAAGGAACAAAGATTGGCATGTTGAACCTAGAATGGCCAAAATAGGGACAACACTTCAAATTTGGAATGAGGCATTCAATGGAACCATCAAGGTGGCATGGACTGAGCCATTCTCATCTGAAATCAGTCAAGACTTATCCAAGACCAAGGGGACCAAAGCTCTGTGCCCTAACCTCTAGTCAATGGCTAGAGGAGACTTTCATTTCCATTGGCCAACATTGAGGAAACCTACTTACCAGCTGCCATGCACTATTCCTTGCAAAACAAACTTGCTCTACTATAAATAGCGCTCAATTGTGGTCAGTTTAAGTACACCAAAGCCATCTAACAGATGCTTTCCTCAAAATCTCTTTCTCTTGGCAAAAATGCCTTTCTTAGCAAGGTAGCTATCGGGTTTTGAGTTTGAGAGCAATTCTGCACAAACCAATCACTCACACACCTCACATATATCACATATGAGCTGATCAAACACTCACATAACATCTGAAACATCAATTTCACAAAATCACTTGCCATCCACACAAGTTTGAAGTGAAGTTGCAGCTGAGATGCCATAAACTGATCCAGTCCATTTCAATTCAATCCAAGTGTTCAAACACACTCCATATGGTGTAGGGAAGCTGTCCAGATCATCACAACTTGTCTGTAACACCTCCAACTCAAAATCACATCTGCTCTTGCTGTCACGACTTGGAGGTAAGCACATATTTGGTCATCTCTCAATCTATGCATATTTCCTCGCACAATAATTTGGCCATAAGTTCATAATCATGCATGGAATGTTTTCCCTCAATTAATTGCATTGTTTGAATCGTGTATCAAAAATCCTAGCCTTCATGCAGAAATTAGGGTTCTTGAGGTCTCTTCGTGATTTCTTGTTGTATATTTAATTTAAATGAAATTAAAGTACATAGACATGATCGTGAGGTTGAGGCGAGCATAATGATATGTGGATTGCATGTTATAATTATGTATTCAGTGAGATTGGATGGAAAATGCAAATCTGGGCAAACTGAAAAACGCGCGTGTTCTTGGTGTTGTTCTTGGAGCCATTTTCATATATTTGAATATTTGAATTTTGTGATTTTGTTTAATTGATTCAAAAATTAATTTCTCTCTGAGTTTTAATGATTTTGAGTTGATTCTTTTTTTAATAATTCACAAAAATGTTAAAATATTTTATTTTATCAAAAAATCCCAAAAATATTATTTATTTCATATAATTGATATTTTTGTAAAGAATTAATATTTTGATTGTTTTTGGCATTTTAAATATTTTTTCTACATTGATTTTGCAACTTTTAATGCTTTCTAATTATTTTGTAGGTCAATACTTAATTTTTGAAGCATTAATCCAAGATCACAATTTTTTTTCCATGTGTTAAACAATTTTTGATCATTTTAATTGAATTTTTATTCAATTAAATACATTTTTGAAAACAAATTAGGGTTTTGGATTAATTCAACCCTCATAAATCATTTTCAAAACACTTTGGGCCTCTATTAGAGTGTAAGACCCAATCCTTTTTCTTTTTTTGACCAAATTATCTTTGGGCCTCACTTATTGTATAAGTCCCGATACCGTCAAAAAACAAATGGCGCGATCGTCGCCTTTTCAAAAATCATCCGGGCCTACCCTCGTGTTATAAGCCCCACTCTTTTCTTTAAACCTTTTTGGGCCTCTTGAGAGAGTGTAAGACCCATCCCCCCTTGTACAAAAACTTTTTGGGCCTCACTCATTGTATAAGACCCTCTGTACAAGTAAACGGCGCGATCGTCGCCCGTTTAAAAATAAAAACCATCTGGGCCTACCCTCGAGTAGTAAGACCCATTTCTTTTTCTTTAAAACACTTTGGGCCTCTTGAGAGAGTGTAAGACCCATCCCTTTGTACAAAAAACCTTTTTGGGCCCCAGTCACTTGTATAAGTCCCTCTGTACAAATTCAAACAGTGCGCTCACTGATAAAACCCTGGGCCTCTCCTTGAGCTGTAAGCCCCAGATCTTTCTTTTTCAAAGCACTTTCTCCTTTGATTTTGAATATACTGTTATTTTTAATCTTTCTTTGTTGAACAACTAACCAAACAGCATGGAAGCACTACAACCGAGTAAGTGGTTATCGCTTTCATTTACTGCTTTCATATTATAAACTGTATTGTGGGGCTGCTCACTGTAAGTCTCCTTTCATAAAACTCATATCTACTGTGTAATAATAGTATAGATATTTCGAGTTTCCCCGGCAACTACGTCTAGAACTAGGTGACGTCGTTTCATTTATTCGTAGAAATAGGCGCCTAGATCCCCAATAGGAGCACCAGATACAGTCTTCTCTTCGGCTGTCCTCCTTAGGAATCGTCAAGAAGCTCTACTCCCCAAGATGAATGTATTCTCCGTGAATGGCATCTTTGAGTTTCTTCCAAATTCTCGAACTTTCCTGACTTGATCTATTCCTTGTGGATAGCTTGCCTTGAATGTCTCGGGGTTTGGGTACCCACTACGGTCATAATCTTGGACCTTAACTAAGGAACCCTCTTTAAAAGCTAAAAGTCGCTGGATAGTAAACCTCGCACGTTTACCAGTGGTTTTTATCTTTAAAAGAGTTATCTCTCCTAATGGAAAGGAGATGATAGACCCACAGGCTTCTTAAAAGCATCGGCCTCCTCTTGGGCATTATTCAAGGACCCTACGGCTTCTTAGAAGTATTCACAGCCTCCTCTTAGGCTTCGTATAATGATCTCTTCCTCCGGTAATGATAGCCTCCTCTTGGGCTTCGTACAAGGACCCGTCGGCTTCTTAAAAGTTTCCAGCCTCCTCTTGGACTTCGTACAAATTGTCCCGACGACCTCCTAGAGGTATAGGAACAGAACCTAGTCATCCTCATAGAACAGTCCTTTCATAGAGTCTACTACTGTTTCTCGAAGCATAGTACAAAAGATAAAACTCTAGACACGGACAGTTTAACTTCCTTGAGTCTCAAAGACATTCTCAAGCACCCTTCGTTAAATAGGAAGGAAACCCGCAGACTCGGATAGTCTCAATACCCTTTGGATTTCCCGTTTCCTCAAAGAGAAGGAAATATCCCTGATCCTCAAATTAAATCCCTGAGTACAGTATTGCTCATATAAGAACTGATTTTCTCTTTTTAAATCAGTATATTGGATCTGTCACTCAACTGAAATAGTTACAATAGCCTCCATCTCGGGCTTCATACGAGATACCAAAAATCTCCCCAGTGGAGTTAAAATAACCTTTTAGCCTCTCTCTCAGGCTTTGTATGAGACACAAAAGATTCCCTCGTTGAGTCAATCACCCCTTTTTGCCTCCATCTCGGGCCTCGTATGAGATACAAATTCCTTAAGCAAGAGTCGAACTCTTTTAGCCTCCTCTTAGGCTTTGTATAACGATATGCCCCACTGGGTCAAAAACTTTTAGCCTCTCTGTCGGGCTTTGTACGAGACACAAAATAGCCTCCTCTTAGGCTTTGTATAATGATTTTCCTAGCGGAAATTAGCCTCCTTTTAGGCTTTGTATAAGAAAACCACTGGTTGATCCAATCGACCTTTTAGCATCAAAGCTGTGCCTCGTTCACAGCATACAAACATCAACAACTATTTCCCCCATCTAATCGCTGTAAGCGGCAATCCTCTGGATCATCTACATCCATGCCACTGTCCCTCTTTTAGCATGAGAAATTCCTAAGGAAAGATGGCATTGCTCTACAATGAGTTAAAGTCTTCTCCTTCAGGTTAAAACCCTTTCTTCGGAAATTATGGCATTGCTCGGATCCGCGTATCCCAGTTAAAGTAATTCTCCTTCTCCCCTCTTTAGAGATGACAAATTCTCTCTAAAGTCGAGGTCTTTCAGCTTCACGTCTTAGGCTTTGAACAAGACACAAATAGACCTTTCAGCTTCATATCTTGGGCTTTGATCAAGATACAAATCACCTTTCGCTTCACGTCTTGGGCTTTGAACAAGACACCAAAAACCAATTTCCTCCCATAGAATAGGAGGAACTACGAACACTCTGATTTCCCTGTTTCGGTAAACGGGAATACGTAGGCATAAGATCGAAATAAAAGATCTTAGCGAGCGCAATCAACAAAAAGCCCCCCCCACATTGATAGCATCCGTAACCTAACAGACCGCTGTTTAAACTCAGTATGTAAAGTAGGGTTAATTGGAGACATCTATTTCCCTTCCTTATTCAGCTCACAATAGGATAAAAAATGAATCGACCTATAGTTTAAAGCTCAAACCGCAGAGAGCGACCAGCGCTTAAGAGCCGCGTCCAAAATCGCTCGCTACAGAAAAGTGGCGCCCACCGTGGGGCCGATTCTTTCTTTCAATTTAAACCTTGGGTAAGTCATTTTCATGGCGGTGGCCGCCAACAGAAAAGTGGCGCCCACCGGGGGGCCCTCGTTTTTCTTTCTGTCTGTTTTCCTTGTAAAATGGAGACTCTGCTGGGGAGTCTCCTTTTCTGCCTTAGGGCATCATCCCCGTTTTCTACGGAAAATGGGAACTCTACCGAAGAGAAAGATTGACCTATGCTGGTCCATCTCTTAGGCAGGGAACCACAGATTGGGGCTTCCGCCGGGGAACCCATTTCTGTCAGGAACTTAAGATTCATAGCTTTATAAGTCTAGGATGATTAGGACAAATATATATACTGCTTTTCCTAATTGCTATACGTGTTTATTTTTCTGCTACTGGGAATGCGTGTGATGCCGCATGTGGTGAGATTGAGTATACACTTAAGAAAAGCCAACCTTTTTCGTAGTGCGGAAGCTATTGGAAATAGTTGTTACGCGATACTACCCTCATTTGAGGCTGGTGATCTATTCTCGGTGAATGGCACTTACTCTAAGATTGCACACAACTCGCTGGCGATCCGCTTGTTGTCTGCCTTCCTCGGAGGAGCTGATGATAATGAGTACAGGTACAAAAATCACCCTAGTATAAACCTTTGGGGATGGGTAGAGCCTTGACTTCATGACAACGACCCTTTGACCCCATGTTTTTTCTATGTTTTTGTGTGCTGCATTCATGTATTCATTTAATAAAACATTAAAACATTCAAAAAATTTCTCTTCTAGTCTCTCTGTTTTTCAAATTAAACTAAGACTGTGATTGCAAATATCAGAGAAAAAGGATTACGCTAATGGATTTCGGTAGAAGGAGAACTCACCAGTATACCTTCAAGGTTCCAAAACTAGGAGATTTGAGAAAGTTAGCGAGAATGATCGTTAACCCAAAGGCTTTCAGAGCCAAGCACGGTGGTTTGCTACCACTGTTAAGAGTCCATGTGATTGAGGGGATCATGGACGCGCTCATTCAATTCTACGATCCGGTTTATCACTGTTTCACATTCCCGGATTACCAGCTAGCACCAACGCTGGAGGAGTATTCTCATCTGACTGATTTACATATCACTGATCGAGCTCCATTTTCTGGACTGGAAGAAATTCCAAAGAATCAGACTATTGCAATAGCAATTCATTTGGACGAGTCTGAGGTCCGGACTCACATGACCACTAAGGGTGGCACCCAAGGTTTGCCAACCCAGTTCTTGACAAAGAAAGCTATGTACTTTGCTAGTATAGGGAACGGGACTGCTTTTGAAAGCATCTTTGTCTTGCTCACCTACGGATTCTTTTTGTTTCCCAACATCAATAACTTCGTCGATATCAACGCTATTAAGGTTTTTCTCATTGGAAACCCTGTGCCGACTTTGCTCGCAGATGCGTATCATTCTGTACACTTGGGAAATTTGTACAGCGGAGGGGAGATCACATGCTGTGTACCTTTGCTCTACAAATGGTTTATCTCGCACTTGCCCAAGTCTGCTGCTTTTTGGGATTGCAAGAGTGTCTTACGTTGGTCGCAGAAGATCATGTCTCTCACCAATTCCGATATAGATTGGTGTAATAGGATTTATGAGGGAATCAGAATCATTGACCGTTGTGGAAACTTCCCCAGCGTGCCCCTCATATGAACTAAGGGAAGAATCAACTATCATCCGATATTAGTTCTTCGTCAATTTGGATACCCGATGAGACACATCCCACTGGGTGTTCATCTGGAAGGTCTTTTCTTCAAAGAAGGAGAAAGTGACAGAGCACTAAAGATAGAAATAGTGCAAGCTTGGAAACAGGTTCATAAGAAAGGACGAGGGTCTCTGGGAAAACCGGACTATGTCTCGGGGGAGCCTTATCTCCATTGGGTACAAACCAAAGCTCTCAAGCTAAAGATGCCTTATCCTCGTTACAGAATTCTTCCGCCGAGGGAAATTGTCATGTACTTCATGACGGAAACTGAAAGGCTTCAGGTTACTCTCAACAAAGTTCAAAGGGAAAGAAGATCTTGGAAGAACAAGTACCGCACCCTCGACGTAGAGTGTATCCAAATACAGCAATTACTGAAAGAGAAGGATGCTCTGATTGAAATTTTGGAGCAAAATGCTGTAGAGAATCAAGATGACCAAAGGAATTTGCTCGCTCCTTTCACCTGGCAAAGGAATGACAACCCGACAACGGCCCAAGCGCCCCGGTCAAAGAAAAGGAAGATACCAGAATCAGCACCTGGTTTCTCTTCAGAGAGGACTCGGGACCCATTAGTTTAGGTTTCTGTTTCTGCACTTTGTAATCTACTGTATATCCATTTCTGTAATCCTTTGGAATTCAATAAAAAGGGGTTTCCCCACTGTTTGATATTTGCAATCTAATTGTCGAAGTTTATTTTAATTAAACCTAAAAATAATTAATATAATCATTGCATTCATCATTCTCACATCGCGTATTCTCCTTACCTACGAATCTCATGTTTGTGTCTCGATTCTAGAGTCAAACTGTCTCATTCGTATAATACTCGGGCCAATCGTCAGAAAAAGATGGATGATCTTGAGGAAGAAAACAGAGAGTTGAAAGAAGAGATCGACGCTCTGAGAGAGGATATGAGAAAGCTTCATAACGACATGCAAGCCATGGTAGAAGCTTAGCTACAAAGAACTGTGATCTCAGAGATCACCTCAACGCCCATCATAGAAAAGTATGATCCTAGGTATCAGATGCCGAAAGATCGTCCTTGGGGCATGCCTGTTAACTATATCCCGGAAGGATATGTTCCGCCGATCACTGAAGATCAGGGAATCGCAACAGAAGCCGCTGGGCCTGAAGGTTACAAACTTCGGGAAAGCGAAGATGCCAGGGGCATACTGAAGACTCCTGAAGGTTACAAACTTCGGGAGGCGCCAAGACTTACTGCCGTAGTCACGGTACCACCCCCTGTGGTGCACACTGTCCCGGAAGGGCAGATTCCACAGAAACCTTCTGGTAAGAAGGAAACTATGTTCGATAGAATGGATGAATTCCAGGAGCAGTTCTTGGAAATGCAGAAAGAGCTGCAAGCCATTCGCGGTCAGGATCTATTTGGAAAGAACGCCGCAGACCTCTGCTTGGTCCCGAATGTGAAAGTCCCGCACAAGTTCCAAGTGCCCGACTTTGAAAAATACAAGGGTAACTCTTGCCCTCAGATCCATCTGGTGATGTATGCTCGGCAGATGTCAGCTCAGACGGAGAATCAGGACCTGCTGATTCACTACTTCCAGGAGAGTTTAACCGGTGCCGCACTCAAATGGTACATGGGTTTAAACCGTACTACGATCAGTACATTCAGAGATCTTGGTACTGCCTTCGTCCAAAAATACAAGTACAATTTGGACATGGCACCCGACAGAGATCAACTTAGATCAATGTCGCAAAAGGAAAAGGAAACCTTTAAGGAGTATGCTCAAAGGTGGCGTGAAATTGCCGCTCAAATTTGTCCACCTCTTGAGGAAAAAGAGATGACAAATATCTTCTTAAAGACCTTAAGCTCATTTTACTATGACCGAATGGTTGCCAGTGCGCCCAGTGATTTCACCGAAATGGTCGGCATGGGTGTACGTCTTGAGGAAGCCGTCCGAGAAGGACGTTTGGTGAAAGACACTGGATCAACGAGCGGTACTAAAAAATACGGTAGTGCTCTCTCTAAGAAAAAAGAGCAAGATATTGGGAATATCTCTCTCGGAAAGCAAAGGCGACGTTATCAGCCAGTAGCAGCTGTTACTCCTGCCATCGGCCCCGTACCTGTTCCTACGTATCAACCTCAGGTTGCGCAGAGCCAACCTGACCAACAAAGGACACAACAGCCTCTTCAGCAGGCTCGTCCTCCATATAACAACAACCGTACAACACGGCCACCAGGATTTGATCCTATACCCGTAATGTACGCAAAGCTGTTTTCGTTACTGCTGGCCAAGGGGCACATTCAGACTAAGTCTCCCCTTTCAGTTCCAGAAAATCCGCCTTTTTGGTTTAAGGTGGATCAAACATGCCCTTATCATCAAGGAGGTTCAGGGAATAACATTGGGACTTGCCTCAATTTCAAATTCGACGTGCAAAAGCTTGTTAGGAGCGGGCTCTTATCTTTCAAAGATACGAATCCCAATGTTCTCACGAACCCGCTGCCTCAACACGAGAAGGCTACAGTCAATCTGATTGAGAAAGAGACTAACAATGTCTATCAAATTCACGATGTACTCTTATTGGGGACCAATCTGGTCAAGATGCATTGTAGACAGAGTGGATATGGCCATGTGCCACCTCATAATTATCACCAGTGTGATATCTGCTCTAAAGATAACCAAGGATGTTCGGTAGTGCAAGCAGCTCTACAGGAACAAATGGATCTCGGATGGATCCAGGAGCACCGAGTTCGTGGAGTTAACATGGTCTCTACGAATTCTAACGTCATTTAAAACCACGACATCCGTGTGATGAATGTCAACTTGGTGGCGATGCACTCAAGGCAAAGCCAGTATCATAATCTGCCACGGCACGATTACAGTTCCTGTCTGATTTGCTCGGTAAACAAACAGGGATGCTCTTTCATACAAGAGGCCCTCCAGCGTCAGATGGATCTTGGATGGATCCAAGACTACCATGATAGGAACTCCTATCAAATCAACATGGTTCAGATCTTTGACATTCGCGTGATGAATACCAATCTGGTAGAGTTACATGCTGAGCAGGTCCGACTCGGATTCTTAATATCACACGATTATCAAAACTATAAAGCAGGTTGCGAAAACGATCGAGGTTGTACCCTTGTCCAGGAGGCACTTCAGCACTTGTTAAATCACTGGTGGATGCCAATCTATATGGACGAAGATACTTAGCAGATTAGTATCAGTAACGGGAATCCTACTCGTCGTCAAAGTCAGGATGTCCGATCAATGGAAGGTAACCTAGTGAGGTTACATTGTATTCAAAGTGGGAGTGGCCAGGTGCCACCACACAACTATGACAATTGTAGCGTCTGTTCGGAAAGTAACCAAGGGTGTTACTTTGTGAGAGCAGCTCTTCAGGGTCAGATCGATCATGGAGAAATTCATCCATATCCAGGTTCTGGACCCATCATTTGGTCGCCGAACTACCTTGCCGATCAAGTTGAGGATGTTGTCACGATCTCTGGTCATCACCAGATCAGGGATGTTTTTGCCATCGTCCCTCTACTTGACGAATCTAGAGTTCCCAACCGGGAACGGATCAAGGTTACTTATGACGGTCAGAAAAATCAGAAGGTTCCCATAGTCATCTATCTACCGGGACCATTACCGTATGAATCAACTAAGGCTATCCCTTACAAATACGGTGCAACAATAATCGAGAATGGAAAGGAAATTCCATTACCCTCCGTCGTGAATATTGCAGACATCAGTCGTGTAACACGGAGTGGTCGAGTCTTCAACCGAGGGGTTGGAGAATCCAACAAAGAAAAGGAACTTCAGGCAGAAATTCCTGATCCGCCAGTCAGTCAATCTGGTAATCCCGACTTTTCAAAAGACAAAGATGAGATGCTAAAGCTCATCCAAAGGAGTGAATATAACATCGTTGATCAACTGTTACAGACTCCTTCAAAGATCTCAGTATTATCACTGTTACTCAGTTCAGAAGCACACAGAGAGGCTCTACAGAAAGTCTTGGAGCAAGCCTTTGTGGAACAGGATGTAACAATCAGACAATTCGATAGCATTGTCTCTAACATCACTTCCTGCAATAATTTGGGATTTAGTGATGAAGAATTACCTGAAGAGGGTCGCCGTCATAACATGGCGCTCAACATTACAGTTAACTGTCAGGGCGATGCTTTAGCCAACGTACTGGTAGACACAGAGTCAGCCCTGAATGTTATGCCGAAGTCCACTTTGACGGAATTATCATTTAAGGGCCCTCCGATGAGAGTCAGCGAGGTCGTCGTCAAAGCATTCGACGGATCCAGAAAAATAGTTATCGGCGAAGTTGATCTTCCCATAACTATTGGTCCTCACACTTTCCAAATCACTTTCCAGGTCATGGACATCCGGGCAACGTACAGTTGTTTATTAGGAAGACCTTGGATACATCTGGCTGGAGCGGTTACTTCAACCCTCCACCAAAAGCTAAAGTTCGTCAAGAACGATCAACTTGTCACGGTTTATGGGGAACAAGCCTTGCTTGTGAGTAACCTATCATCATCTGCTTGTGTAGAACCCGAGGAGGTTATTGGAAATCAGTTCCAAGCACTATCGGTGAGCAAGGATAATCAGTTCGAAGGAGGAACCTCAATTTCCTCATACAACGATGCTATTAAAGCGGTCGAAAGTACCGATACAACCGGATGGGGACGACTTGTCATACCTATTGACAATAAAACAAAGAAGGGTCTTGGTTTTTCTGCAACCTGTACCCAGACAGCCGCCAACGATGAAAGTCTTCATCCCCTTAAAAACTTCTTCCACAGTGGAGGTTTTCTTCACCCAGTGTCTCAGACAGTTCATGCTATCAATGAGGAAGATCCCTCTGACACAGATGAAGAATGGAAGTCCTACCTTAACAAGGACGACTATATGTCTCAGGAAGAGGTGCCTATGCCTTTTTGCTTTCCTACAGAAAGTCCGAGATTTATACCAAGATCAGATGTCGAAATGATCTACGGAGATTGTGATCCGGAAGGATGTCGTGCTCCGCCAAATTCATTAGAGGAAGACACTCTGATGAAAGACAACTTTGATCACAATTACTATGGCCCGATGGATGGCCTGCCAATGTGGCAGCCTTACCCAGAAAACTTGGGGCAAGAAAGTCAGCCGAGTAATGAAACTCAGCTGAGCGTCATTGAACAGAATACCTGTGTCCCCACCATGTCATGGGATCAACACTCAGGTCATTCGGAAACTACTCAACATGAAGATGAATTCGCAACGTTTGCAGGACTTGAATTCATCAACTATGCTTTTCCCGAGGTCAACATCATCGAGAGGGATGACTTCTCCAGTTCCAAAGAAGTTTGGGACACTCTGGGATAACCAAGTGGAAAATACGACTTTATGGTCAAGTACACTGCTCCCGGAAGCTCTCGTATCAGGCTCGAAGATATCCAGTCAACTGGATGGGGAGATACAGCTGAG
Source organism: Lathyrus tuberosus (assembly GCA_022829125.1). NCBI lineage: Eukaryota > Viridiplantae > Streptophyta > Magnoliopsida > Fabales > Fabaceae > Lathyrus > Lathyrus tuberosus. Next base: position 505,045 of record JALAZF010000525.1, read on the forward strand.
AGCACCAATGCTATGCAAAATGCAATAGAGGAATCCTTCTACGACAATTCTTCCTGGGAAACAGATTCCAATGATCCTACTCCACCAGAAAACAACGTCATTTCTGAAGACAAATCGAGGAAGGTGCCAGACTTTGTGATTCACCGAGGAGTTCGCCGCCAATGGGTTGCCGTCGAGGTTTCGAAGGTCGTTCATCAGTCAAAGTAATTGCCATCTTTAACCTTTCACCCTGCCCAGGTGAAACGGATGTTTTGATAGGGCTCGCTTTCTGTAAATTTCCCTCTTCGCTTTGCCCGAAGCGAGTGAGTTTTGTTTTATAGGGCTGTAGTTTCAAGATTCGACTTGTTCATTAATAAAATAACGTCGTTCTGTAATTTCCGCATTAATTGTTGTTTTCTCTTTTTGCTTTTTCAGAAAATGGTAATCCTAAAAAAAAAACATTCAATCATAAAAACAAGCAGTAAAATCAAAACACTGCACACACTTGCATTTTCTCTATCTTTTCTAAACACGAATCATCACGTCATGCAGATTGCTTGTTTTATACCCCGTTGAAACATACGATCCGATGCCTTCTTCCAACTTTGAGTTCCCGGTATTCGAGGCTGAAGAAGAAAATGACAACGAAATTCCAGAAGAGATCTCCCGACTACTCAGACAAGAGGAACGGTCCATTGAACCTCACAAAGAGCCGTTGGAAACGGTAAACTTGGGTTCAGAAAAAGAGAGAAAAGAAACCAGGATTGGAGCATTGCTCAGTCCAACTGCCAGAGAGGGTTTGATAAAGCTTCTCAAAGAATTCCCCGAAGTGTTCGCTTGGTCCTATCAGGATATGCCAGGGTTGGATACCAGCATCGTGGAACATCACTTACCGCTAAGATCGGAATGTCCGCCAGTAAAGCAAAGGTTGAGACGGACTCACCTGGACATGGCCATCAAAATCAAAGAGGAGGTACGGAAACAGATTGACGCGGGTTTCCTCGCTACATCTGAATATCCTCAATGGTTAGCCAACATCGTACCCGTTCCCAAAAAGGATGGAAAGGTCAGAATGTGTGTTGATTATAGAGATCTAAACAAGGAGTGTCCAAAGGACGACTTTCCTTTACCACACATTGACATGTTGGTTGACAGCACAGCCAAGTTCAAAGTATTCTCCTTCATGGATGGATTCTCGGGCTATAATCAGATCAAAATGGCGCCGAAAGACATGGAGAAAACTTCGTTCATTACCCCATGGGGTACCTTTTGTTACAAGGTAATGCCGTTCGGTTTGAAGAATGCCGGGGCAACCTATCAAAGGGCCATGACTACTCTGTTTCATGACATGATACACAAAGAAATCGAGGTATATGTCGATGATTTGATTGCAAAATCAAGAACGGAGGATGAGCACGTTGAACATCTGTCAAAATTGTTCGAACGTCTAAGAAAATTCAAGCTCCGCTTGAATCCCAACAAGTGCACCTTCGGTGTCTGTTCAGGGAAACTACTAGGGTTCATCGTCAGCCAGAAAGGAATTGAGGTTGATCCTGACAAGGTCAAGGCCATTCAAGAAATGCCTTCTCCGAAAACTGAAAAACAAGTCAGAGGATTCCTGGGACGTTTGAACTACATCTCCAGATTCATATTCCTTATGACCGCCACTTGTGCGCCGATTTTCAAGTTACTCAAAAAGAACCAGGATTGCGTTTGGTCAGAAGATTGCCAAACCGCCTTCGACATTATTAAGGAATATCTGTTGAATCCTCCGATCCTATCACCTCCAGTGGAAGGAAGACCACTAATCATTTACCTCACAGTCCTAGAGGACTCAATGGGATGTGTACTTGGCCAACAAGACGAAACTAAACGGAAAGAGTCTGCCATTTACTATCTAAGCAAGAAATTCACCGACGGCGAAACTCGGTACACAATGCTTGAGAAAACTTGTTGCGCTTTGGCTTGGGCATCCAAACGTCTTCGCCAGTACATGATTCGTCATCCTACTTGGTTGGTCTCCGAAATGGATCCAATCAAGTACGTTTTCGAAAAACCTGCTCTCACGAGAAGGATTGCCCGTTGGCAGATGCTGTTATCAGAATATGACATAGAGTACCATGCTCAGAAAGCCGTTAAAGGAAGTATTTTAGCCGATCATTTGGCTCATCAACCGATTGACAATCAAGAATCAATCGGGTTTGACTTCCCAGACGAAGATGTCATGTATCTAAAAATGAAAGATTGCGATGAACCGCTACCCAGTGAAGGGCCAGAACCAGGTTCCCAGTGGGGACTTATCTTTGACGGAGCAGTCAATCATTATGGAAACGGAATTGGGGCAATCATTGTTACCCCTCAGGGTTCCCACATTCCTTTCACAGCTAGACTTACGTTCAAATGTACGAACAACGAGGCCGAATACGAAGCATGTATCATGGGTCTCGAAGAAGCGATTGATTTAAGGATCAAAAACTTGGACGTATACGGCGATTCAGCCCTGGTTATCAATCAGATAAAAGGAGATTGGAACACATACCAATCAGGATTGATTCCTTACAAAGACTATGCAAGAAGGTTGTTACCCTTCTTCAACAGAGTCGACTTTCATCACATCCCTCGTGATGAGAATCACATGGCTGATGCATTAGCCACTCTCTCTTCCATGATTAGTGTAGGTCGATGGAATGACATACCTAAGATTGACATAATGCGCCTTGAACGGCCCGCTTACATCTTCACGATTGAAGCAGTCATAGATGACAGACCTTGGTATCACGATATCAAATGCTTCCTTCAGAAACAAGAGTACCCATCTGAGGCACTCAGAAAAGACAGGAAAACCCTCAGAAGATTGGCTGGAAACTTCTTCCTGAGCGGTGACACTCTTTATAAGAGAAATTTTGACATGGTTTTGTTCCGATGCGTCGACAGACCAGAAGCAGACATGCTCATGAAAGAAATTCATGAAGGATCCTTTGGCACTCATGCCAACGGACACACAATGGCGAGAAAAATTCTCAGGGTCGGGTACTATTGGTTGACAATGGAATCTGACTGCTACAAGTACATGAGGAGGTGTCACAAGTGTCAGATATACTCCGACAAAATTCATGTACCGCCATCACATCTCAAAGTTCTTTCTTCCCCTTGGCCATTTTCCATATGGGGAATCGACATAATTGGTATGATTGAGCCCAAGGCTTCAAACGGACATCGGTTCATCCTGGTAGCCATTGACTATTTCACCAAGTGGGTCGAAGCAGCGTCATTCGCCAATGTAACCCGACAAGTGGTGGTCCGATTTATCAAAAACAATATCATATGCCGTTATGGTGTTCCAAGCGAGATCATTACTGATAATGGATCTAACTTGAACAATAAGATGATGAAAGAGTTGTGTGCAGAGTTCAAGATCGAACACCATAACTCATCTCCCTACCGACCCAAGATGAACGGGGCGGTAGAAGCGGCTAACAAGAACATCAAGAAGATCGTTCAAAAGATGGTTGTAACCTACAAAGATTGGCACGAGATGCTACCCTTTGCTCTTCACGGTTATCGTACATCTGTCCGCACCTCAACAGGGGCAACCCCTTTCTCTCTAGTATATGGCATGGAAGCAGTGCTCCCCATAGAAGTAGAGATCCCATCAATCAGGGTATTCGACACGACGAACTGAACCTGATCGAAGAAAAGAGAATCACGGCACTATGCCACGGTCAGTTGTATCAACAAAGAATGAAGAGGGCGTTCGACAAAAAGGTCCGACCTCGTATTTTCAGAAAAGGAGACCTCGTGCTCAAGAAGATACAATCATTTCTCACTGACTCTCGGGGCAAATGGACCCCGAATTATGATGGCCCCTATGTGGTCACGAAAGCTTTCTCAGGCGGCGCCTTGAGACTTGCAACCATGGACGGAGAGGAATTTGCCTACCCCACGAATGTTGATGTAGTCAATAAATACTTCGCCTAAAACTAAAAAAAAAAAAAAAAAAAAAAAAAAAAAAAAAAAAACGTCTCGGTGGATTGAAAACCCGAAAGGGCGGTCCAGGCAAAAGTTAGAGACATGAAAAAAAAAAGAATCATCCCGATGGATTGGAAATCTCATAGTACAATCCAGGCAAAAGTTAGGGATAATGGCAAGTAACTATGTTCAACAGAGGCAAGTCCCTCAGCAGCAGTTACAGCATCATCTATCGGAGGAAATCTCCAGTCAAAGGTCATCTTCGACAGAAGCTCAGGATGCCCCGAATTCAAAGTTGGTAGAAGGATAGTGGTCGTTATGTTTCAACGTAGCCCTTTTCCCTGTAAATTACCGTTTTCTAACTTTGTATATACTCTTTGGAATCACGCGTTTGGCTGATCTCCATCTTATCAATAAAATTTGAGTCCTTGTGCTTTTGTTTGTAATTCTTGCTTGTTTTAGCTTTACAGAACGACGTTGTTTAAACTTAATCAGCGATTCTTGAAATAAAACAAAAATGAATTTACTTGTTAAAACTTTTTCTGCTTTTAAAATAAAGATGGCAATTTCTTTTGACTGTTGAACATCAGAAGAACATCGATTGCTTCTCCCGAAGTAAGCGAACTTCAAAGTGCAGAATCAAAGTACTCCTTCTAAGCCAGTATGCCTGAATGAAGGGATCAACTGTGTCAGAGACCTTGTTTCGTCTGACATCCTCGGCCGAGTTCTCATCTCTTAAGCCCGATCAACATAGCTCCCAACGGGACTATCTCTCCTAAGCAAGGTGGAATTGCTATTTTGAATCAACGGTACCTCTTCGCCCCGCGATGGCCGAGTATCCAATTGTGTTCCTCCATTAGTTTATATGTTGGGTCTGTTTTGTCAACATATACATACATACTTCATGCATTTTATTTGCATTCGCATTTCGTATTGCATCACTATCACTTGAGTCGGTCTTGTCCCCTAGTGATAAACAGTTTTCTCAATCGAGTTTGTCAGTTCTTTCCTCGTCAGGAAGTGTTGCGTCTGCACAATCTCGCCACCAGTGTATCTTTAGATCAGAGTCGGCACTTGGCCACTTTGATAACTTGAACCTCTGAAAAGCCAGAGAAAACTCTCAATAAACATCACTCTTCGCCATTGAAGATGATATCCTTGCTTTCCCGGATTAAGGAAAATCCACAGAGAAAGCCTCGTGATCAGAGATTCGGCAGCACGCCAGTTTTGCTCCGAAAAACCGCTGATGAAAAGGTCATTGGCACCTCAAAATTGGACCCCATCATATGGCGTTTCTCTGGGAAGATCCCGAGAAAAGTATGATGAAAGATCCCAAACGAAAACAGTCTCTCAAGAGACTCGCTTTCCCCAGTAGAATCGACAAATGGCGTCTCCAACAGAGAAGTTTGTACAACTCTACAAATCAGACGACTGGGTTCCCCAATAAGTCTGACATCAAAACTTTTTCCACTCAAATGGCATCTCCCTAGGAAAATTCGGCGAGACGTTTGAAGGAAAGCCGCTACGAATAGCGTCCCTTGTCAGTAAAGTTTATTGACAAAAGAAACTAAGACCAGTTCTTGGTAGGAAACCAGGATCGAGGGGAAGTTTAAATCAGAAACTAAGACCAGTTCTTGGTAGAAAACCAGGATCGAGGGGAAGTTTAAATCAGAAACTAAGACCAGTTCTTGGTAGGAAACCAGGATCGAGGGGAAGTTTAAATAATAAACTAAGACCAGTTCCTTGGTAGGAAACCAAGAACGAGGGGAGGTTTATTTCAAAAGAAAACTGAGACCAGTTCCTTGGCTGAAGACCAGGACCGAGGGGAAGTTTACCTTTTCTAAGCATCATCGCTTAGCTAAAGAAGATGAATGCATAAACTACCATTCATAACCACCATCAAAATTTCGGATATTCCGATATTTAATCCTCTTGCACCCCGAATGCTCGAATCCCTTCGTCATTCATACCTTCGGGTCCAAGAAGATTAAATATGGGGCATCTGTAATACCCCAAATTTTGACCACTTAGAATTCCCATCATTGTGAAAATCATCATCACAATATGGATGAACCATCATGCTTCATCAGTCTCCCCAAAGATGGGTGAGCATCCAATACAATCAAAATTAGGGTTTCAAGCCCTCTCTGAGTGCTTAGCCAAAGGATCAATCAAGAAATGACATGATCTTCAACTTGTCTAATCTCTCAAACATCCACAATGGATCAAAAAGGACTCCCACTTCAAGGATCAAGCACAAGGCTGCTCCCTTCTAGGTGGATCAAGTCTCAAGATCGACAATGTCACCAAATTAGGGTTTTGGTCGACCAGGGCCTCTAGATGGAAATTTTCATCTGGGCATAAGGCAATGATCCAAAACATGACCTAATATACTTCATGGAACCTCATGAACCCATGCATCAAGTCAATTTTGCCTCAGGGGATGCATTCATCAAAAATCAGGAATTAGGGTTTCTTGACCTAATTCACCCCTAAGTTGACTTTTGGGACAAACCATGAGCCAAGACCTCAAGAGATGATTTGAGGGTCTCTAATATACCATATTGATCCATTTGGAACAATGGATTGATCCAAGAAGCTTGAGCACCAAGTTTCATTTTCATCTGCACCACAATTAGGGTTTTAAGGGAAAAGTCAACTGTAACTTTGACTTTTGACCAAGACATGCTCCCAAACCCTAATACATGATTGAATATACCCTATGACACCCATGGAACATGTCCATCAAGTTTGATTTAGGTCAAGGACATGATTTCCTGAAGAATTGCACAGTTTGGAATTCATCTGATAAAAAGTCAACTATGCACAAAAGTCAACTTTGACTTTTTGAGATTTTTCACCAAAATGGATTTTTAACCCTAAAATTATGTTAATGTATGATTTGAATCATCATTCATCAAGAAAAATCAAGAAAAGTGAGATAACTTGTAAAATGGGTAACCATAAAACTTAGAAATTTTTCTAAGTTAAAAATAAAGTGGCAAAGGTACCAACTTTGGAGGACCATAACTCCTAAACCACAAGGCCATTTATTCTCATCCAAAGATGGATTTGTAGCCCTCATTATCACCTACAAAAACTTCAACTACAAGTCATTCCAATTCATTAAGGATTTTGAGTTATGGAATGATCAAAGTGGCTGAAAAGTGAAAAAGTCACTTTTTCCAACACTTAGTGAAATTTTCACAAAGTCAGATTTTTGCCTCACTTTTTGCCAAATGTAGGGGGATTTTTCACATGGAATCAAAAGAGATCAAAACCAAACTTGTTCAAACAGTTGTTGTATCATGTAAGAGCTTTCCAAAATGGCCAAGAACATTGCCAAATTCAACCTACATCATGAGATACAACATTGGCAAGTTGCCTTGCTGAAATCTGTCAAAGCAAGGTAGAATTTGCATTTTGGATCGATTTGCCAAAATCAGCCAATTTCAATTGCTCTAATCCACTTGGACACCTCAGAGGATTGAATCCAAAGGGGACAATCACTGAGCCAAGCCTCCAAGGTCCAAGAAACAAAGAATAGCATGTTGAACCTAGAATGGCCAAAATAGGGACAAGACTTCAAATTTGGAATGAGGCATTCAATGGAACCATCAAGATGGCATGGACTGAGCCATTCTCATCTGAAATCAGTCAAGACTTATCCAAGACCAAGCGGACCAAAGCTCTGTGCCCTAACCTCTAGCCATTGGCTAGAGGAGACTTTCATTTCCATTGGCCAACATTGAGGAAACCTACTTACCAGCTGCCATGCACTATTCCTTGCAAAAAAAACTTGCTCTACTATAAATAGAGCTCAATTGACATCAGTTTAAGTACACCAAAGCCATCTAACAGATGCTTTCCTCAAAATCTCTTTCTCTTGGCAAAAATGCCTTTCTTAGCAAGGTAGCTATCGGGTTTTGAGTTTGAGAGCAATTCTGCACAAACCAATCACTCACACACCTCACATACATCACATATGAGCTGATTAAACACTCACATAACATCTGAAACATCAATTTCACAAAATCACTTGCCATCCACACAAGTTTGAAGTGAAGTTGCAGCTGAGATGCCATAAACTGATCCAGTCCATTTCAATTCAATCCAAGTGTTCAAACACACTCCATATGGTGTAGGGAAGCTGTCCAGATCATCACAACTTGTTTGTAACACCTCCAACTCAAAATCACATCTGCTCTTGCTGTCACGACTTGGAGGTAAGCACATACTTGGTCATCTCTCAATCTATGCATATTTCCTCGCACAATAATTTGGCCATAAGTTCATAATCATGCATGGAATGTTTTCCCTCAATTAATTGCATTGTTTGAATTGTGTATCAAAAATCCTAGCCTTCATGCAGAAATTAGGGTTCTTGAGGTCTCTTCATGATTTCCTGTTGTATGTTTAATTTAAATGAAATTAAAGTACATAGATATGATCGTGAGGTTGAGGCGAGCATAATGATATGTGGATTGCATGTTATAATTATGTATTCAGTGAGATTGGATGAAAAATGCAAATCTGGGCAAACTGAAAAACGCGCGTGTTCTTGGTGTTGTTCTTGGCGCCATTTTCATATATTTGAATATTTGAATTATGTGATTTTGTTTAAGTGATTCAAAAATTAATTTCTCTCTGAGTTTTAATGATTTTGAGTTGATTCTTTTTTTAATAATTCACAAAAATGTTAAAATATTTTATTTTAAAAAAAAATCCCAAAAATATTATTTATTTCATATAATTGATATTTTTGTAAAGAATTAATATTTTGATTGTTTTTGGCATTTTAAATATTTTTTCTACATTGATTTTGCAACTTTTAATGCTTTCTAATTATTTTGTAGGTCAATACTTAATTTTTGAAGCATTAATCCAAAATCACAATTTGTTTTCCATGTGTTAAACAATTTTTGATCATTTTAATTGAATTTTTATTCAATTAAATACATTTTTGAAAACAAATTAGGGTTTTGGATTAATTCAACCCTCATAAATCATTTTCAAAACACTTTGGGCCTCTATTAGAGTGTAAGACCCAATCCTTTTTCTTTTTTTGACCAAATTATCTTTGGGCCTCACTTATTGTATAAGTCCCGATACCGTCAAAAAACAAATGGCGCGATCGTCGCCTTTTCAAAAATCATCCGGGCCTACCCTCGTGTTATAAGCCCCACTCTTTTCTTTAAACCTTTTTGGGCCTCTTGAGAGAGTGTAAGACCCATCCCCCCTTGTACAAAAACTTTTTGGGCCTCACTCATTGTATAAGTCCCTCTGTACAAGTAAACGGCGCGATCGTCGCCCGTTTAAAAATAAAAACCATCTGGGTCTACCCTCGTGTAGTAAGACCCATTTCTTTTTCCTTAAAACACTTTGGGCCTCTTGAGAGAGTGTAAGACCCATCCCTTTGTACAGAAAACCTTTTTGGGCCCCAGTCACTTGTATAAGTCCCTGTACAAATTCAAACAGTGCGCTCACTGATAAAACCCTGGGCCTCTCCTTGAGCTGTAAGCCCCAGATCTTTCTTTTTCAAAGCACTTTCTCCTTTGATTTTGAATATACTGTTGTTTTTAATCTTTATTTGTTGAACAACTAACCAAACAGCATGGAAGCACTACAACCGAGTAAGTGGTTATCGCTTTCATTTACTGCTTTTATATTATAAACTGTATTGTGGGGCTGCTCACTGTAAGTCTCCTTTCATAAAACTCATATCTACTGTGTAATAATAGTATAGATATTTCGAGTTTCTCCGGCAACTACGTCTAGAACTAGGTGACGCCGTTTCATTTATTCGTAGAAATAGACGCCTAGATCCCCAATAGGAGCACCAGATACAGTCTTCTCTTTGGCTGTCCTCCTTAGGAATCGTCAAGAAGCTCTACTCCCCAAGATGAATGTATTCTCCGTGAATGGCATCTTTGAGTTTCTTCCAAATTCTCGAACTTTCCTGACTTGATCTATTCCTTGTGGATAGCTTGCCTTGAATGTCTCGGGGTTTGGGTACCCACTACGGTCATAATCTTGGACCTTAACTAAGGAACCCTCTTTAAAAGCTAAAAGTCGCTGGATAGTAAACCTCGCACGTTTACCAGTGGTTTTTATCTTTAAAAGAGTTATCTCTCCTAATGGAAAGGAGATGATAGACCCACGGGCTTCTTAAAAGCATCGGCCTCCTCTTGGGCATTATTCAAGGACCCTACGGCTTCTTAGAAGTATTCACAGCCTCCTATTAGGCTTCGTATAATGATCTCTTCCTCCGGGAATGATAGCCTCCTCTTGGGCTTCGTACAAGGATCCGTCGGCTTCTTAAAAGTTTCCAGCCTCCTCTTGGGCTTCGTACAAATTGTCCCGACGACCTCCTAGAGGTATAGGAACAGAACCTAGTCATCCTCATAGAACAGTCCTTTCATAGAGTCTACTACTGTTTCTCGAAGCATAGTACAAAAGATAAAACTCTAGACACGGACAGTCTAACTTCCTTGAGTCTCAAAGACATTCTCAAGCACCCTTCGTTAAATAGGAAGGAAACCCGCAGACTCGGATAGTCTCAATACCCTTTGGATTTCCCGTTTCCTCAAAGAGAAGGAAATATCCCTGATCCTCAAATTAAATCCCTGAGTACAGTATTGCTCATATAAGAACTGATTTTCTCTTTTTAAATCAGTATATTGGATCTGTCACTCAACTGAAACAGTTACAATAGCCTCCATCTCGGGCTTCATACGAGATACCAAAAATTTCCCCAGTGGAGTCAAAATAACCTTTTAGCCTCTCTCTTAGGCTTTGTATGAGACACAAAAGATTCCCTCGTTGAGTCAATCACCCCTTTTTGCCTCCATCTCGGGCCTCGTACGAGATACAAATTCCTTAATCAAGTGTCGAACTCTTTTAGCCTCCTCTTAGGCTTTGTATAACGATATGCCCCACTGGGTCAAAAAATTTTAGCCTCTCTCTCGGGCTTTGTACGAGACACAAAATAGCCTCCTCTTAGGCTTTGTATAATGATTTTCCTAGCGGAAATTAGCCTCCTCTTAGGCTTTGTATAAGAAAACCACTGGTTGATCCAATCGACCTTTTAGCATCAAAGCTGTGCCTCATTCACAACATACAAACATCAACAACTCTTTCCCCCATCTAATCGCTATAAGCGGCAAGCCTCTAGATCATCTACATCCATGCCACTGTCCCTCTTTTAGCATGAGAAATTCCTAAGGAAAGATGACATTGCTCTACACTGAGTTAAAGTCTTCTCCTTCAGGTTAAAACCCTTTCTTCGGAAATTATGGCATTGCTCGGATCCGCGTATCCCAGTTAAAGTAATTCTCCTTCTCCCCTCTTTAGAGATGACAAATTCTCTCTAAAGTCGAGGTCTTTCCGCTTCACGTCTTGGGCTTTGAACAAGACACAAATAGACCTTTCAGCTTCATATCTTGGGCTTTGATCAAGATACAAATCACCTTTCGCTTCACGTCTTGGGCTTTGAACAAGACACCAAAAACCAATTTCCTCCCATAGAATAGGAGGAACTACGAACGTTCTGATTTCTCTGTTTCGGTAAATGGGAATACGTAGGCATAAGATCGAAAGAAAAGATCTTAGCGAGCGCAATCAACAAAAAACCCAAATCCCACACCTTCGTCAACCAAAAGCAGTAATTCAAAAGCACCAGTCCTAACATCCTAATCCTTATTCCCCACCAGAAACCCTTTGCCTAGAAAAAAGAAAGAGAACCGTATTGGCGAAATACGAATAACCAGTACAAAAGCCCCCCCACATTGATAGCATCCGTAACCTAACAGACCGCTGTTTAAACTCAGTATGCAAAGCAGGGTTAATTGGAGACATCTATTTCCCTTCCTTATTCAGCTCACAATAGGATAAAAAATGAATCGACCTGTAGTTTAAAGTTCAAACCGCAGAGAGCGACCAGCGCTTAAGAACCGCGTCCAAAATCGCTCGCTGCAAATTGATATTGCTGCAGTTTATGAAAAAGTTGTTGAAACTAGTTGTAGTATGGATTTATTTGTTGAGCATAGAGTAATTGTAGCTGATAATGTCGTTAATGATGCTGATAAAATCGTTAATGATGCTGATAATGTTAATGATAATGCTGATAATCTTGATAATGTTGAAGCTGATAATTTTATTAAGGATGATGTTAGTGATAATGCTGCTAATGGTATTGATGATAATGTTGATGATATTGGAGCTGGTAATGTTATTGAGGATGTTGTTCATGATAATGCTGGAAATGTTGATGGTGATGCTGACAATCTGAATGTTAATGAACCTGCCAAGGTTGATGAGAATGTTGATGGTGTTGAAGGAGATGATAGTGATGATAACGATGATAGTGATGATAGTGATTATAATGGTTTATCATTTAAGGACAGTGAGGATGAAAGGGCCCTTGGCATGGATGGTGGATTTGATGTTGTAGACAAACCAACTAGAATGGTTAAGCAAATAGCAAGGAAACACAGGAATACTCCAACAAAGATAAGAAATGTTGATGCCAACGTGGGTTCATCGAGTGGAGTTAGTGTTGGTAATGAAAGGCTTGAAACTAATTATTTAAGTGATGATCTAGGCATTAGTGATCCAGATGCATCAGATGGAGAGAAAGGACCAAAATATCATAGGTTTAAGATGGAAGAATTAGACATGGATTACAAGTTCAAAGTTGGTTTGGAGTTTGTATCTCTAACTGAATTTAAGGAGGCAATAACTGAATGGTCGGTATTAAATGGAAGAGAGATAAAGTATGTGAAAAATGACAAGGTTAGAGTGAGAGTAGTTTGCAAGGGAAATTGTGGGTTTTTGGCTCTTGTTAGTAAAGTGGGGAATAAGCACACGTATTTATGAAGAAATAGATTGGTGCACACACGTGTGGTAGGGTTTTGAATAACACCACTGCTAACTCCAAGTGGATTGCGAAAATTGTGGCAGCCAGGATGACTTCATCTGATGGAATCAAGCTTCGTGATATTGTGTTTGAGATTATGAGTACTTACTCTGTAGGTATATCTATGAGCAGGGCATAAAAGGCTAAGCAAATTGCAAAAGCTTTGGTTAAAGGTGATGCAACAAAGCAATATACACTATTTTGGAGGTATGCTACATAATTAAAGAGGGTCAATGCAGGGAACACGTTCAAAATTAATGTCACCAGGATTTCTCCAACAATTCAACCCAGATTTAGATACTTTTATTTTTGCTTTAATGGGGTAAGAAAGGGATCACTACTGCTTGCAGGCTATTCATTGGTCTTGATGGATGTCACCTAAAGACAAAATACGAAGGCACATTGCTTGTTGTTGTTGGAAGGGATCTTAACGGCCAATATTACCCATTGGCCTTTGGTGTATGTGAGACTGAGACAAAGGAGTCATGGAGGTGGTTCTTGACCTTGCTTTTGGAAGACATTGGACGACAAAAGATAGGTATTCATATCCGACCAGCAAAAGTTACATTTTAGATCTATATAATTTTTTGAATTCATCCCTAATATATGTAATTATGTTTTGATTTGGTCCTTGTATATGTCAACTTGTTTTTAACTAGGTCCCTGAATATGTCAATTTGTTTTAAACTCATCCCTAAGTTATGTAATTGTGGATTTCATCTGTTTTATTTATGTTTGCTTGAAATAGGTACCTTATTTTATTGTTTGTTTTGATTTGTAGGGCTTAATTCCTGTTTTTGAAGATATGTTTGAAAGGGTGGAGCATAGGCTTTGTCTTAGGCATTTATATGACAATTTTAAAAAGAAGTTTGGTGGTGGCACACAGATAAGAGATTTGATGATGGCTGCAGCAAAGGCCACATATATACAAGCATAGGAAGCAATGATGAAAGATTTGAAGGTGTTTAATCCTAAGGCTTGGGAGTGGTTGATCAAAATACCTACAAAATCATGGTGTAATCATGCTTTCTCATTCTATCCCAAATGTGATGTGCTAATGAATAATGTATCTGAAGCTTCTAATAGCACAATCCTAGTGGCTAGGGATAAACCAATCTTAACCATGTGTGAATGGATAAGAAACTACCTTATGAATAGAAATTCTAAATTAAGAGAAAAAGTGGATAAGTGGGAACATAGGATAATGCCAAGACCTAGAATTAGGTTAGATAAAGAGGTAGAAAATGTTGGTAATTGGATTCCAAAATGGTCTGGTGATACTACTTGGCAAGTTGAACATATCTATCGCAAACATAGCTTCATAGTTGACACTTCTAAAAGAACTTGTACCTGTAACTTTTGGGAATTGGTAGGCATACCTTGTAGACATGCAGTTGTCGCCTTAGGCTTTAGGAACTAACACCCTGAAGACTATATAGATGACTGTTATTCTAAGGAAACATGTGTGGCATGCTATGATTTCAATGTAGCCCAATTAATGGCCAAGACATGTGTCCTGAGGTTAATACTGAGGAGATGTTGCCTCCATCATACAAAAGAGGCCCTAGTATGCCAAAGAAGTTAAGGAGGAGGGAACCTGATAAGGACCCTAACAAGGGAAGGACACAAACATCTTATTATTGTATCAAATGTGGTGTACATGGACACAATACAAGGAGTTGTTCAGTCCTGGTGCCTGACCCTGAAGCTTAGAAAAGAAAGATATTAACTTAACTCAATTATGTATTCTTACTAACTGTTTGTAAGTGATATTGATTGAATCACTCTGTGTGCAGAAAAAGCCAAAGAAAAATGTTACACAAACAACACAACCTGAAGCTTCTACTGAACAACACAACTCTGAAGCTTCTACTGAACAACAACAACCTCATCATGAACCTCTCACTAAAGAACAGCCAGAAACACAATGTGATGTGGACCAATAGTTTGAAATGCTTGCAGCAGATCTTTGTGCAGCTTTTGAAAGAATATAACTTCAACCTAATGTCAATGATCTCACTTCCCAAATTCCAGCTTCAACTAAAGTTGCTAGGGACCATGCTCCAACTGTTTAGGTTGTATCCGTAATGGTTTCACAAGGAGTTGGTGACTCACAACCAAACTACATTCTGTCTACACCTGTTCCAGGGATTGAGCCTACACCTAATGAACCTGTTCATGCACCTCCTCCTAAGGAACCTGTTTCTGCCCCCACCTAAACCAGTTGAGTCATGCTACTGACTAATTGGCATAATGTGTATGTTCTCAGTTTTAATTGACTTAATGAACCTGCTCCATTGTGTCTTTGTAGGAAAAATAACCCAAACAAAAGGTCGCAAGGAAGTTGGCATTGAGGAAAAGTGATAGACAAAGGGTGCTCAGAAGCAACAAGCTCAAAGGAGCAGAAGGAAGTAACCCTGCTAAAAGGAGAAGGAAGTAACCCTGCATAAGGGTGCCATGGAATTTGTAAACATTGGACCTGTTTTGACTTATGTTTTATTGAACAACTTTATGTTTGATGCCAACGTGTATTTTGGCTTAAGACTTAATGTTTATGATACAATGTGTATTTTGGCTTAAGCCTTTATGTGTATGATACATTATCAAGATTGTTTAATGCAATATATCAGGTTATTTTATGGACAATTGAAATGGCCTATTACCAATTTGGCTTTTATGCAAATTATGAAGTTTGGTTTATACATAATTCAAAACAGGAGGAGCAATATAATTGCATACATAAACTATCCAAAACCAAAACATCTTTTTCATTCATTATATTGTACAGGGACTAATCTCAAAATACATCAATGTTACAAGGACTAACAATAAAAAAATAAATGGACATAAACAAATGGGATTCACCACCATCTGTGATAAGCAAAGAAGAACCCCCATGACACAACCAACAATAGCTTCAACAGAGACGCTTTTCTCTTCTCCTTCTCCAACTTAATCTTCATCTTTGCTTTTTTTCAATCTCAATCTCTTTAACAATGGACCCTAAATCCTTCAACATTTCTGAGCAGTTGCAACCACTTGAACTTCTAAGATCACTAGCTAGATTTGGTTCAAGCTCATCGTTCCAAATGAACAACTTGCAACCAGACATTAACCCTGAATTTTGGCATGCACTTCCAAAATATTCTTTTAGGGTTTTCAACAGAATTTGACATAAACATTTTCATGATTCTATTGCAACCACAAACCGGTGCTTGAATGTGATGAGAGGTCGCGGACGAAGAAGAGGCCATGGATGTCGAAGGTGCAGAGGGAAAATAGCGAAGGAGGAAGGAAGGAGAAGCAAAGAAAAACATTCTTCTTTTTAATTTGATCCCTCTTTAATAACTATATCCACGTGTGTTAAAAAAATAAAACAAATGATAAAACATAAGTCAGGTCATCACCGTCTGCCACCTCAGCTTTTTTTAACGTTCCATTGACAGCAAGGACTAAAACCAAAGAGAAATGGATATATGGGGACTTGGACCAATAAAAAAAGATTCAGGAATGAAAGCCAAAAACACGCTAACTTACAGGGACGAAAACACTATTTATGCCTAATAAATTTGTTATTTATTTTTATGATTTTTCTATAATTCATATTTGATTATTTATATTATTTTGTTAATGTAGTAGAACTTAAATTTGAGTTAATTGTTATTTAGCGACAGATCCTATATTTTGTGTTAGTATTGTAACATCACTTTTATATCTTATTTTGTTTAATCTATTTATGTTTAATATAAATTTGATGTGTTTAATTTATAATTTGGTGTGTTTAAAAATATTGTTAATGTTGTTAAATTATAACTTGTTCAGTTCTTAGTGTGTGGGGTTTCAATAGAAATTATATGTTGGGCTTGTGGCATGTTGTGTTTCCCTTCTAAATGACCAAAATGCATAACTTTCTTTGCGAAGTTAGGGTTTGGGGATGAATTCTCCCTTCTTATTGAGTGAGTGACTCCTCTTTTCTCATTCTTCTCTTTTCTAAATTTCATGTGTTCGTGGTCCCTTTGAAAAAGTCAATAAAATATCCCATAAATCCTTGTCTCCATTGTTTCAAATACATTTTCCTTAATCAACACTTTGTTCATCACTCCAAGACTTATACTCATCTCAATCATGTGAAATTGTTAGATTTGATCTTTTCATAAAATTGGACCGTGCCTTGCTTCACACGTATTTGGGAAACTATTCCTTTGCTAAATAAGAAAAACACCTAAGGTAAGGCCAGTTTTCCCCATACAAGCTATTAACCATGAATTGATTGTATAAAAAAATTGGTATAATGATAGTATGTGTATGTTTTGTTCTAAAACTTTTTTGATTATAATGGTTATTTGTGAGTTGTTGAAAAATATTGGTGTAATGATCGCTATATGGATACGGTTGTGAAATATATTGGTATGATGTTGATTATATGAGTATGGTTTTAAAAATAATTTACTGTTATATGAGTTTGGATACAAATTTTCTTTTGTTTGCATAAACATGACATCAGCATTCTTGCATGTGGTGTGCACCAGCCTTGTGCGTAAAGGCGTACTTGTATTTTCCCCATTGGTATGGGTGACTTTTGTGGTGTGCTTCAGCCTTGTGCGTAAGGGCGTACTTGATTGACTTTTGTGGTGTGCGCTCGCCTTGTGCGTAAGGGCGTACTTGATTTTCCCCATTGGTATGAATGACTTTTATCCAAATCATTTAGATTAGGTGCATGCATTATATTAAATTGTGATTTACGTGTTTGGTTTGATTTGTACCTTTATTTTATACTTTTAATTTGTGTTTGATTTCTTGATATGGATGGCGGAATAATATATTGACCCAATATATCAGGTACAATGTTTGAAGATGATTAGATCTTGATGTGAGTTACCGTTACACAGTGCGGGGGAAAATTCATGGGTTTCCTTTGAAGTTAACATATTCAAACAAAATTTTCAATATATTTTATTAATTTTTATTATAATTGATCTTACCAGTTGATCAGAACCTGAAGTGAGTCAGAGACTACGTCTGCGATGCTGGGTTGAAAGATGAGGAGGGGTGTACCTGCAAGGCACTCCGATGCTAAAGTAAGGATCGAGAGAAAAGAAGGCAAGTACAAAGTATGTGTGTCTTAGGATGATTTAGAATACCTGACCCTCTCAAATGAGAGGGTTTTTATAGTGCCCCCAGCGCTTGGCCATTGGTCCCTATTTTCGGGGCAAGATATTCGCTCCCAAAGAATAGGTAACTGCCAAAAATTAGCCGCTAGAACGGGAAGAGGTGCACAAAACTAGCCGTTCCCACGGGCAAGGGCGTGGTCGCGGGCACAGTCGTCGTTTCTGTTTCTGGATAGTATTAATACAATCTTATTTTTCTAAAAGATAAAGATAATAATTTTTTTAGGTAATATCCTGAATTAAAATACAGGATGTTACATTATGGTAACAGAGCAGACCTCTCATAGTCTGATGTGGTTCGGGGATGAACCAATCGGAAGCTAGTGGGCATGTAACACCCAAGACTGAAGAGAGTGGCGAGTGGTTACATGTAACACCCAAAGGGGAGAGAGTGGTTGTTGGTGCACGAGGCATGACAATGAGACACTCCTAGAAGCTTCTAGGAAAAAAGCAAATTCACATTGGAATGAGAGGGATCCTGAGGCTATGCATGTACGGGAGTGCATGTTTGAAGGAAGACTTATAAGGATTAATTGGTACTACCTATACCAACAAGATGCATCTTCTTTTTGGTAGCCCGTTTGTAGTGAATTAGGACGCCTTTAAACAAAGTATGCTCGGTTTCTTTATAGGCAAGAAACACACAAGGGTTAGGGTTAACGAGGAAAAACAAGGAAAAACAACAAGGATTAGTTATAACTGCTATTCTTTACTTTCTCTTTAAATCAGATTACTAGTACTCAAGAATAACAAATAACCCTCTCACCCCAATTAGGTTTTGCCACACCACCCTTATGATGAGAGACTAGTATGTTATTTATAATAAACCTAACATACTAAACTAATGGGCTTTTTAACAATTACCTATTACAAGCTAACTTAGGGTACAAGCTAACTTAAATAATTGGATCCTTAACACAAGGCTCAATCCGACAGCTACATACTAGAACACAATTCGACTACAACATGTAGGTCTTCGACACCAGCAGGTGAACAGACTTCGACTACATGCTTAACTAGAGTTCGATCCAATATCTCACAAATCTCCACCTTGGATCTAACTCTACCATCAAGAAACAAACTAGCTTTCTTCATGCTGCTTTATCAACTGCATACAGTGGAAAACTTACAACTGGGCAATGTCTTGGTGATCATATCAGCAGCATTATGATCTATCGAAACTTTCAGCACTTGGACTTCTCCACGCTCGATTACCCCTCTGATAAAATGCAGCCTCATATAAGCGTGCTTGGTTCGCTCATGATAGGCTTAATTCTTCGACAAGTGTATTGCACTTGTCTATCACATTTAACAGTGACAACTCGACCGTGAAGTTTCAGGTCCTTTGCAAAATCTTCAAGCTACAATGCTTCCTTCACAGCTTCAGTTAGGGCAATATATTTCGCTTCAGTGGTTGATAAGGCAACAACCTTTTGAAGTGTTACTTTCCAACTGATTGTTCTCCCAAACATAGTGAACACATATCCAGAAATAGATTTTCTGGAATCCATATAACCTGCATAATCAGAGTCGACATATCTTTCGATTGTTGCTTTACTATCTCACCCAAGGCTCCACCATAAATTAGGACTCTGTTCAGAGACCCATTTATATACCTTAGAATCCACTTCAATGCTTGCCAGTGAACTTATCCAAGATTTGCCATGTACCTGCTTACAAGACTTACTGCATATGCTATGTCAGGTCTCGTACAGACCATAGCATACATCAAATAACCCACTATATTAGCATATGGAATGACATTCATATAAGCTCTTTCGACATAAGTACTAGGACACTGATCTATACTCAGCTTGAATTGAGGGTTTGTCGGAGTCACAACAGGCTTTGAATTCGACATACCAAACTTTTCGAGAATCTTCTGTAGGTATGCCTCTTGAGATAAGCATAATTTCGAATGTTTTCTATCTCTTCGGATGTTAATCCTTAGAATCCTGGACGCAACTCTCAGATCCTTCATGTCGAACTCCTTATTGATTTCAGCCTTCACCCTCATTACATCTTCAACATTATTTCTTGCTATTAGAATATCATCCATATAAAGCAACAAAATAACAAATGAATTATCAGGTTGAAATCTGAATTAAAAATAGTGGTCGAACTGACTTCTAATGAAACTTATGTGTGCTGTGAACTTGTCGAATCTCCTATTCCACTGTCGAGGATATTGTTTCAGTCCATATAAAGATCTCTTCGGCTTGCACACATAAAAATTCCTTCCCCTTTTCGACATACCCTTCAGGTTGCCTCATCAAGATTGTTTCATCTAGATCACCATACAAGAACGCAGTTTTCACATCCATTTGTTCTAGTTCAAGGTTGAACTTTGCCACCATGGCTAACAACATTCGAATGGATCTATGCTTTACAACAGGTGAGAACACATCATTGAAGTCGACACCTTCTTTCTGAGTGAACCCCCTAGCAACCAGCCTTGCCTTGTATCTCTTCGACGCCACTCCTTCGATTCCTTCCTTAACTTTGAAAATCCATTTACAACTGACTAACCTGGCTCCAGCAGGTTTCATGGCCAATTCCTAGGTGTTGTTATCATGAAGAGATTTCATCTCATCATCCATGGCCTTCAGCCATTCATAATTTTTTTGACTCCTCATAACTTCCTTATAGTGTCTAGGTTCTTCATCGAGAACCTCACTTGCAGAGATTAAGGCATAAGTTATAAGATCTGCATACCCAAGTCTTTGAGGTGGCTTGATGACTCTCCTCGACCTGTCTCTTGCTAGCAGGTAGTCATTATCAGTCTCCTCGTCTTCGACAGTGGCTTCTGCTTCTTCTTCGACTTCATATGGGATACGCAATTCAGCATCAACATGTTCCACCTCAACAGAAATCTCTCCCTGTTCCAGCTCTTCATCAGCATCATCAGTTTTCTTGAAGGCTATCTCAGCTTCATTGAAAATTACATCTCGACTGGTGATACACCTTCTGTGACCTGGCTCTAGGCACCATAACCTATAAGTGTTGTCTCCTTCGGGGTATCCCATGAACATGCATTTCAGAGCTCTAGGTTCAACCTTGTCTTGCCTAATGTGAGCGTAGGCCACAGAGCCAAATATTCTCAGTCTGTCGAGATTAGGCGGATGTCCCGACCAAACTTCTTTAGGTGTCTTCATATCTAACACATTTGAAGGACATCTGTTTATCAGATATGTTGTTGTCGAAACAACCTTAGCCCAAAACACATTCTTAAACCCAGCACTAGTCAACATGCATCTAACTCTTTCCAAAATAGTTTGATTAAACCTTTCTGCCAAACCATTTTGTTGTCGAGTAACTGCAGTAGTTTTTTGCCTTCCAAAAAGTTGTCGAATATCTCATTGCAAAATTCAAGGCCATTGTCGGTTCTCAACCTCTTGACCTTTCTACCAGTCTGATATTCGACCAGAGTCTTTTAACCTTTGAAACTCTCAAAGGTTTCATCCTTAGTCTTCTGGATGAATACCCATAACTTTCTGGAATAATCATCAACTATGGATAGAAAATACCTTACTCCTGAATGTGATGGACACCTTGCAGGCCCCTAAAGATCAGCATGGATGTAATCAAGGGATCTATGAGTTCTTTGTTTGCATTTGTTGAACTTCACTCTGCAAGATTTTCCAAGTACGCAGGGTTCACAAAATTTCAGCTTTTTGACTTTGTCTCCTCCAAGCAGATTTTGTTTCCCCAATTTGACCAGACCCCTTTTATTGACATGGCCCAATCTCAGGTGCCAAATTTCTGTCTTCGAAAAAGGTTTCGTTGATGCAACATTTCTCAAACCACTTACAACTTCAGCCTCAAGGGTATACAGGCCTTGTTTCTTCACGCCTCTCAAGACTTCCTTCGACCCCTTCATGACTCTAAGGATACTTTTCTCTCTTTGAAAAACATATCCCTTCTTGTCAAATTCACCAAGAGAAATCAGATTTCTCTTCAAATCAGGTACATACCTGACTTCAGTCAATAACCTTATTGACTCATCATGGAGCTTGTATCTCACAGATTCAATACCTGCAATTTTGCAAGCTTTGTTATTTCCCAGCAACACTGATCCACCATCTTGATCACACAGCTCCTCGAACAATTCTTTGTTTGGATTCATGTGCCAAGTGCAACCTGAATCCATAATCCACTCCTTCTTGAGTCGTTGCTTGAAATCACAAGGACATCAAATGAGTCAAAGTCATCTTGTACAATGGTTGTTACCATTATCCTTACCTTCATGATCTTTCAGGCGTTCATGGAACACCTTTCTTGTGTGACCCTCCTTCTTACAATGACAGCATCGAATACCAGATGCCTCGCCACTATAAGACTTCTGCTGACTTTTACCTTTCTTCTTGTCGAACTTACCATCCTTTCGCAAGAATTTTCCCTTAACTACCAAACCTTCACCAACCGTCTAAGGTTTATGCTTCTTTCGTTCCTTCAAGTCCTTAGAATATAAGGCTGATTGAACTTCTTCAAAGCTCAGGGACTCCCTTCCATACAGGAGAGTTTCTTTGAAGTGAGTATGTGTTCTGGGCAAAGTGCACAACAACAACAACAGTGCTTGATCTTCATCATCGATCTTCACATCAATATTTTCAAGATCAAGAATCAGTTTATTGAACATATCCAATTGCTCAGCCAACACTTTGTCTTCACTCATCTTGAATGAATACAAAGCTTATTTCAGGTAGAATCGATTCACCAGAGATTTGGTCATGTACAAACTTTCAAGTTTCAACCATAACCCCGATGTCGTAGTCTTCTTTGATACCTGTCGGAGAAACTTATCACCAAGGCTCAACAATATTGCAATGTGGACTTTCTCTATCATGGGCGTCTTTTCTTTTTTCGTTAATGCAACGTCCATAACTGCCTCTCCCTTCCACGCTTCCAAACAACCCTGCTGAACCAGTAGGGTTTTCATCTTCAAGCACCACAGACCCAAGTTGTTCATTCCGGTGAACTTTTCAATCCCATACTTTGTTGAAGGCATCATCTCCATGCTCACCGCACTTTAAACAAAGTGTACTCGACTTCTTTATAGGCAAGAAACACATATGGGTTAGGTTTAACAAGGAAAAACAACAAGAATTGGTTATAACTGTTATTCTTTACTTTCTCTTTAAATCAGATTATAAGTACTCAAGAATAACAAATAACCCTCTCACCCTAATTAGGTTTTACCACACCACCCTTATGATGAGAGACTAGTATGCTATTTATAATAAACCTAACATACTAAACTAATGGGCTTTTTAACAATTACCCATTACAAGCTAACTTAGAGTACAGGCTAACTTAAACAATTGGATCCTTAACACAAGGTCCAATCCGACAGTTACATACAAGAACACAATTCGACTACAGCATGTAGGTCTTCGACACCAGCATGTGAACAGACTTCGACGGCATACTTAACTAGAGTTCGATCCAATATCTCACACCGTTCTATAATAGATTGTAAGTATCATACATAAATATTAAAAAAAAATTAATCTCATATCTATAACTAATAAACAAACTGTTTAAATTAACTAATAAACAAAGCTTTCTAAAAAAATGTATTCATGCTCTATCTATATAAAAAATATATATACATAAATATCTTTTTCAAAGGTGATTCTATTATTTCCACCCTTGGTATAGGTAAATGTAATTCTTCTTCCTGAATATCTTAAGAATGTCATATGTAAAACCACACTTCTATGAATAAATGATTTTTTTTTTTAAAATGACTTTTATCTTGGTTTGGTGGCCGAGGTAAAGAAGTGTATCATGGAAAGTGCATTATTTTCTCCCTCGGTTGATATATCAATCAAGAAGAAAATTATACTAGCCATGAGTTAGATTTTCAACAACTGCATTTTTATATTTTCAAAACTTGAAACCACACGCCACTTTTTCTCTCAGTATGTTTTAGTTTTTTAGATGAAATGTAGGTATTTATCTCGATTGGGAGTTTCAACCGAAGGAAAAAAAACATTAGTTTTTTTAATATTACCTAATTTTCATTTTGACATGCATATATACACATTTTGTGACAAAACCCTATATACACATTTTGTGCTAGAATCCCATATACACATCTTGTTCTTAAATTTTTTTCTATATTTTTCTATATTTTCGTTTAAACATGTATTATTTTAAACATAGCCTATTTTGACCATTTCTGAAACAAAAACATTCTTCTGTACCAAAAATATTTATTGTTTACACCAATTGCAAAGTTAAAATGACACACACATTATCTTTTTACAACAAAACTAAAACAAATTATTAACCAACAAAAGAAAAAAAATCAAAATGCAAATTCTTGAACAGTTATCCAAAAGTTTTCTTTTGTGAATTTTGTAACAGGTCGTTAAACACCTATAATTTGAATCACATTTGAAACCAATTAGAATAATCAACAACAACAACAATATTATATCTTTAAACCATTGATAACAACAACAACACCAACAACAACAACATTCAAACTTCAATCTCAACCACAACAACAACAACAACACTAACAATAACAACATTCAAACTTCAATATCAACGACATGAATCAATAACTACAACAAACATAAATAATTTATAAACATATATGAATGTCACAAATAATAACACTTACATTAGGGGATTTTATTATTCGAATTTTTACTTCTAAAACCATGCAACATATGGTATCATTCGACATCTCTACATGTTGGAAAAAAATAAATATTAGTAAAAAGTATACAAATGTAAAATGAATAAATATATATTATTAAGTCATAAAAAATATTTACTTACTAGTTTTCCCATATCCCTTCTTGATTCCCATAATAAATAGAATGCACATCATCCGAATCATTTTCTTTAGATGAGAGACACACATGTGTTGCGAAAAAGTGTTGCACCCCAAAATTTGCCCTCCTTACTTTATTACTAACTGGCTTATGTTGCATTGCATTTTGTATTATCATGTGTGCATATCATTGGTTCTTGGCATGGGGTCAAGGTGCCTGAGGCATGTTCAAGAGGAGAAGATATTCTTCAAAGGGTCAAGCAAGAGAGCTCAAGTGGATCACTCTCTCCTAACCAGTGCATAAATTAGGGTTTTGAAATTCCTGGGTTTATTGCTACAATGGAAAGCTCCTTGGGTTTTTATCCTCACTAAATGGCATATTTTATCTTTGTTGGAGAGGATACACATCATATTCGGAGGAATTTGGATTTGGAGACTGTGTTATTTCCTCCTAGACTGAGGGTACCAAAACTAGGGTTTGCTATAAAGTCAGTTTATTTCTGATTTTTTTGGGCAAGACTTGATTCCATGGTATTCCTTGGGTCCCTAAGCATCTAGGAGTGGAAGATTGTCCATCAGTTTGGTTCAGGAGAGACTTAATTGATCAGAAGATTGGAAATCAGGTGAATGAAGTAAAAGTCAACGGTGAGAGGAGAAGTCAACTGTGGAATTTTGAGGTTCTCTCCAAGGTTTTCAAGGTCTCACATCCTCATATGGTCATAAAAAGTCAAGTTTCATGCCATTTATCAAAAATCAGGAGTTGGTGCAAAAGTTACTAAATTTGGAAATGACCTATAATTTGAAAGTTTCCTTTTTGGGCAAGTTCCTGTACTGCATTCAACTGGACTTTTCATCATCAAAGAAGCTTCAAATGAATTTTTCTCCAACATGAAAGTTGAATATATTTTTCTCCTCTTTCCAACAAGTACTAGTGGGTCTCCATATCATTTGTGAAACTCAACTTATGGTCAAAATAAGACAAAGTGGTTTTTAGGGTTTCATTTTCACAACTTTTGGATTTTGGGACATATGGACCTATAATTGATTCCATTGCTTCAAGGTACTTTTTAACATCAAAGGACAATTCATAAGGATCATTTTTGGCCTTTTAATCAAGTGGTTTCATGGGTTATTCTTCACTTATTCTCCATTATTCCAAAATTGCCAAGTCATTAAAAACTCATGAATCAAATTGTTTCAAGGCCCAATTTCAATTGAGGTGTGATTAGCAATCAGAAGTTAAGTGATCCATCATGAAATACTTGGATATCTATGCATGGGAGGAGGTGTATCTCACATAATGAAAATTCCAAATTTATTCAAAAACTCATTAAACAAAGAATTGCCCAAGCCCAAACCATTATCAGTGAGAAACCCTAGAGTATTTAAACTCATCCATGCACTGGTTAGGTGAGAGAACACGTGACATTTGGAGGAGTGGAGAATTTGAACCCTAAAGCATCTCATATCCATATCTCTCAATCTACAAGGAATTTTCAAGAGATTCTTTCACCAACAGAACCCTTGTGATCTCTAGAGCACGAACCAATCACCCTTTGAAGCCAACAGCAAGGATTAGGAGTGCACCATCTCAGGTTAGGGCATTTTTTCATGATCATAAAACTCAAATTTTAAACGTGCATAATGTTGTGTGATGTCCATGGATCATGCTGATATAATTTGTTTTGAATATGGATGTGTATATTGGTTGTTTTATAAGTTTAAAGTTTGGAACCCTAACATATTTCTCATCGTTTTTTGTTGTGTGTTGGTTATTTGTAATTTTTGAATGCATATTTGGAATCCTCACATTTTTCTGGTCAGAATAGAGTACTCATATGCATTTTCTGGAGATTTTGGGGTCGCAGCTCACCGGAGAGGGTGGCCGGAGCCCTAGCTCCGGCGGCTGCCTGAGATTCAGTCCGGCGAAGGTTGATTTGGGGAAGAAACAATCTCATCCATCCATTCTCTTGATCGTACGGTTCTCATGTCGCCACATGTTCTAATTTTTGTTTTTATTTTATTTAATTGTATGTGTGCTCACCCAGGATGGTTACCGTGTGCGTTCATATTATATGCCTTCATCTTAATTACTTTATGTTATGTTGACTAAATTCCAGACGCACGATCCATCATGTGGCCATTAACCTGCCAACAAATAAAAAAGGTCACATGCCTGGCACATGGGGGTGTAGGGTGTGATGAGGGTTTGCGTGCGTGCGTGTGTTCATTACTTGTTGTGTGCGTGTTAATCTAACCCGTTGATCATAATTACTTGGCTGACGTGTTGACTTGTGGTGGAGCGTTGGATCAATCTAAAGGTAATGGTGCAGTCAACTGGCTGACTGGGCTTCACGTGCACCCTTTTATTTTTGTTTTTTTTTCGCTGACTTTTTGATTGGTCTGGGCTTGTTATTCGCACCCCCCTCAAGCCCATTTCTCTTGTTTGAATGCATTTCATCTACTTTTCACACCCCCCATGCGCATTGCATTTTTATTTTTATTTAATTATTACATTATTTCATTTTCAATTTTTAAAAATAGTTAATTACATTTAAAAATTCCCATAAAATTCATGCATACTTTTTATCATTTTATAAAATTTTCACAAATTTTATTTTATTATTTTATTATTTTTTTTTATCATCAAAATTAATTATTTTATTCATTTTCTTTTTGAATTATCCATATCATGCATATCTAACATTGTTTATTTTATTTCTCTGCATCCATAAGATATTTTCAATCCGTTCTTTTTGCATTTGTTATATAACATTCTGAAGTGCATTAAAATATTTTTCTTTCATTTTTAAAAGTATTTAATATTGCATTTTAGTCTTCTCCTTTTGCAGGTTGAACCATGATCCTCATCTGAACTTTGTATGATTGTCTGAATGACTAACATCTTGAACTTTAGCAGGAGTTTTTGGTATTTGGTTTGTTTCTGGTTGAGCAAATTTGATATTTAATTTGGTGATTTTATAAGTTGTTTTACTATTTGTTTAATGGCTTTTGGTGAGAGATTTTCTTGTGTGCCATCTTTGATCTTGTCTGATTATCTGTTTGAACAGGCACTTGTGCCATTGTTTTGGGGTTGTTTATTTGACTTCTTAATTCATGTTTGGATTGATATCACTATTATATGCCACTGTTTGGTTTTCATTTTTCTTAATATTACTTGTGTTTGTTTCTCACTAACGTTTTATGCAGGGACTAAGGTAAGTTATTTGAGGGTATGGATAAGTGTCCATGGTCACCCTTACTCTTTCCTTCTCTCTTATTTTTCCTTTAGGTTTAGGTTATCGTCAAACCTCACTAACCGTAGGTCACCCATGCATGATAACTTTAGGACTCTTAGTCCCCCTTAGAGTTTCCTTTGTGTCTTCTCTCTTCTCATCTCAAATCTCTTGAAAACACGTAATAAGTATAAGGTGTATTGCGCACGAGCCTTAGGCGTGGGGAATGAGAAATGAGGGGCTTCCTCTCATCTTTCTAGAGTGCTTAGCGAGCATCCTGTCTTGGGACGATGCGTTAAGTATTCGCCCCTGTGCCCTAGACTTTGGTGCAATGCAACTTATGAACTAACTTAAGCCACTTCTGTCCTAAAAAATACAAACCAACTTCAAACCTTTTTGTCCCTCGGGATTGTCAAACTAAAGGCTATTTTCAAAAAGGGCACATTACTTTCCGTCTGAGTCGCAAACAGGCATCGACCCTAACTGCCGGACGCGAACTTAACGTCGCTCATAAAAAACACAAAAAGAACTTGGCCCGAACTACGTTGACTATGAATTCCCCATTGCACAAAGGGGGTACGTAGGCCTAGGACGTCGACGTCCTACCGAGTCTATCTTTGTTTTTCCCCTCCCCCGTCTTAGTACAGCCATAGATGATAGTATAACACACCCTTAGATTAGACAACAAGCGTGGATCCCATCGAGTACGATGGACGTGTGGGGTGCTAGCACCTTCACCTCGCGTAACCGACTCCCGAAACCAGGTTATGGTTGCGATGACCATTCCTTTCCCTCTTCCTCAGGTTTATGCGGTGTTCCCTTTCCCTCTCTTGGGATAAATTTACACGGCTGGCGACTCTGTTTTTCCGCGCCACTCTCGCGTTTGTACCCGGATGAAAATCCTGGGAGCGACAGCTGGCGACTCTGCTGGGGATCTGGTTGACCTATGTTGGTCCATCCCTAAGCAAGTCAATCCTAGCGCTTGCTTGTCTTTGTTCTCTTTGGGTGTCTTTGTGTTTGCTTTGCTGTGTTTGTTGTATTTTATTTTTACCGCATTTTCTGCATTGCATTTCATTTTTATTACTGTCATACTGTTGTGTTGTGCTGGCTGTTTTTGTTTTGCAGGTTGGGTTGTTCTGAGAGGTAAGCCCAATACCCAGGCTTGAGTATACCCTAGGACTAGAGTGGAAAGTAGTGGGACCTACGTGCCCGCTTGGTACGTTTGTGTGTTCACGAAATTCATAACCAGACGAGGCTATCTTGGGAAGCATTCTGACGTGTGTGTCTTGCGCATGTTAGGGTGTTGATCTAGAAAGCTGTCGACTCTGGTGACCGATAATTGAGGACCTTAGTTGAAACATCTCTCTTTAGTGGTGACAGTGGCAGACTACATCCTGTGGCAAACCCATTCGCACCCGAGGGCCCACTTTGGAACTCGCATAGGATGGCCCCTACTTTTTGAAGAGAATCAGTGGAGGCACTCCTCGATTGACGATAGTACTGTACCTCGAGGGATGAATGTACTATTGTTTCTCGACCTCAGTGCCAAAGCTGAGGACCTTCTGTTTTGGAGAATCAGTTGAGGCCTCCTCGATTGATGATGATGCCAAACCAGAAATGGTGAATGTATCATCATTTCTCGACCTGAGAGCCTGGGATACTGAACATCCTAGTACCCACATGTGAGAGGGGATGGGTGTTTGCAGGTTTGCAGGTAACCGAAACCTTCAACCTACCCTATTTTTCTGGATTTCTCATCAGTGTCCGATTATTTGGGTTCTTGGTTATCTCAGTGGTTCAGAATTCTGGTTTCCTGGGTTGTGGTTCTCGTTCAGTTAACAGCACAGCACATCCAGCAGTGTCAACTTGATCCCATGTTTGCATGAGCATATCATTTTCTTGCATTCTGACATGTTTGACATTTTTCAGGGCTTGCATCTTACTCTTGATTCCGGTTTTCTGAGGTTACTTCAGCATGGATGTCCAGAGAAAGAAGATTGTTGCCTATTCGTTCCCAGATCCGACTTTGACATTGATTCACAAGTTGATTAATATGGCTAGTCCCGGAGTTCGAACAGAGTTCAGTGGAGTGTATGGGAGACTTCTGAAGTTTGTTTTTAATATCTCCAAGTATGAGAAGGATGCCATTCATGCACTTCTTCATTTTTACGATCCGTCTTTGCGTTGCTTCACTTTCCCGGACTATATCTTGGCCCCAACGTTGGAGGAGTTCTCATTTATTTTAGGAATCCCCATCAGGCATGACATAGTATTCTTTTCTGAAGAACACCCCGGGATAAGAGAAATGGTTGTTGCTCTTCATATTAGTGAATCTGTTCTGAGCGCTAATATTGAGGAAAAACAAGGGTCTAAGGGTTTCTTATTGAAGTTATTGTTTGATCAAGCTTGTATACATGTTAAAGTGAAGAATTGGACTGCTTTCCAAGCTATTCTGGCCATGTGTATCTACGGGATCGTTTTGTTTCCCAATGTTCTTGATCTGGTGGATATGCATGCTGTCAGAATCTTTATTTCGAAGAATCCTATACCTACCTTGCTAGGTGATATGTATCATTCAGTTCACTACAAGAATGAGAATAGGCGTGGAAAAACTGTGAGTTGTTGTGCACCACTCTTATCTACTTGGTTTCCGAATCTGGCGCTTTCGTTGATATGAAAGATTCTCTGAAGTGGTCAAAGAGGGTTATGGGCTTGACTGTTGACAACATTGTTTGGATCAATCATGACTTGCTAGGAATGGAGATTATTTACAAGTGCGGAGAATTCCCTAATGTACCCTTGATAGGGAGGAAAGGTGGAGTTAACTACAATCCTTCCCTAGTTATCAGGCAGTTTGGTTATCCTTTGAAAAGTCCACCCGAAGAGCGAGATGTCAGAGAGTCTTTATTCTTCAATGGTATTGAGGATCAAGAGATGATAAGGAAGGTTGTGAATGCTTGGAAACAGGTAACCAAGAAGGGTAAAATGTCATTCGGGAAATGTAATAACCGGGCTTTCCCGTCCTATAAAGAGTGGATTAAGAAGAGAGCAGAAGAGGAGCTTCTTCCCTTCCCGGTGGAACCACCTTTGTATCCTTTGATGATCGAGCCTCCTACCACATTTGAGTTGGAGAAGTATAATAGGTTATGGGCTGAAAAGGAAAGGCTGCGGGAAGAAAATAGTGAGCTAAAAAGAGAGATTTATCAGTGGAAACATGAGCGGGGTGAAGCTGTTCATACCGCCAAGTTGAAGACAGAGCTTCTTGCTAAGGCAGAAAGAGAGCTAGCCGACATGGTCATATCTAGACAAAGGATGAAAGAAGCTTTGGATGGTATCAGTAAGGTTCTCGAGTCCAAGAAGGAGGAATTAGACAAGGTTTTGTTAAAGATTCACAGGTTCAATGATCACCAAGAGACTGCCATGGCTGAGAATAAGAGAAAAGAAGACGGTTATCTAGCCCAGATTGAGGAGTTAAAGTTGAAGCTCAAGAAGAAAGACGTTGAGATACTGTCAGGGGTATTCAAGAGACAAGCAGTCGAAGGTCGACTCAATGAAGCCATAGCCTTCATAGAAGAACTGAAAGTCTAAGCTGAAGTGAAGAAACCTAGACATAAGGGTCCTAGCATGGATGGTGTTTTTGAAGAAGACGCTTGGGAGTTACATTGCCGGTACTTGGATGGGATCATACACAGGAGATACCTTCTCATTCAAGAAATAATTCAGAGACCAAAGCATCCCGACACCAAAAAGCTGTTCAAGGAGATTCAAGACTGGTGCAGAAAGCATAGTGGATGGGGGGGATTGACACTTGTGAATTTTGATGACATGCCGTAGTTTCTTACTCTTTTTATTGTATTTGGATCACCACCAGGCTTGTTGGTTGGGACCTATGATTCTTATGTTCAGACTTGTTACCTCAAATTATGATTGTTGACATTTGGTTTTCCTCTGGTTTTCTTAATATATGAGCCAAAGTTCCGTTCTATCTTGTTGTTAAACTGGAATCAAGGGGTGGATCGCCCTGCGAATATTCAAACATGTCCATTTGCATTTGCATATTCATAATCATTTTGCATAATCATTTTGCATAACAGGTGTTCAAGGCTGGTTATTCTTATTTTGATCTGGTTTTCTCAGAATTGCAGACTTAACTTCTCAGACCATTCAAGAGTTGATCATGGAGCAAGTTCAAGCTGAGTTGAGGGATGTACGAAGCCAAATGGGCCAGTTTATGGGGAAGACGCAAACCTTGGTTCAAGAGCAGAAAGTGCTGAAGGAAGAGGTCAACCAACTGAAGACTCAGATGAGTCTGGCTATGGAGGTCGTGAGAGGCGTGCTAAGCAAAGATAATACTCTCATGCCTGAAGCTGCGGCCGGAATTGTTTCTCCCCCGTTGTTCAAGAGATCCCTCCCTAAGGGTGAGCAGATTGCCACTGTGACTGTCCCGGCTGTACCTCAGCAACAACAGAATCGTGCTCCACGCCAGCCATAATTTACGCCTAAGCAGAATAGACATTTTGAGACTCCACCAGTGCCATATTCTCAGTTATTCCAGCATCTCCTTCAGTTGCAATTGGTACGGAAAAGGACTTTGGCTCCTCCCTCTGGTACTCCCCCACCAGGTTATGATGCAAGAGCCCACTGTGATTTTCACTCTGGCGCGTCGGAAAATAATGTGGAAGATTGTAGGGCATTTCAGCATGCTGTCCAGGATCTGATAGATTCGAAGGCAATTAAATTCACGTCGAGCGGCGTAAGCATACATGGTGGTCCTACTCTAGCTGTTGAAAAA
The DNA here is from genome assembly GCA_022829125.1 of Lathyrus tuberosus. Taxonomy (NCBI): domain Eukaryota; kingdom Viridiplantae; phylum Streptophyta; class Magnoliopsida; order Fabales; family Fabaceae; genus Lathyrus; species Lathyrus tuberosus. Next base: position 537,896 of record JALAZF010000525.1, read on the forward strand.
GAGTTGGATATCCCAGTTGCCTCTCCCAAAGCTACATCAAGTCAGGGGCATTTCTTGCAGTCTTTGGCCTTAGAATCCCCACATCCGCAAATGCTGCCTACGCCTCGACCAAGTCTGAAGAGAAAAGTGCCTGAAAAGATTATGCGCTCGAATCAGCATCAACAACAGAAGTATCAGCGCCAGAATCAGCATAGGCCGCGCAACAACTTGGAAAGAAGGAATGCTCCTCTTCATCCAGTTCCCATGTCGTACAGTCAACTCTTGCCACACCTGGTTCGAAACTCATTGGTGGAGCCTAAGACTCTGAAGCCTGTTCCAGAACCATACCCTCCAGGGTACAATCCCCATGTGCAATGTGGATATCATGGAGGATCTATGGGGCACACAACCGAAGATTGCAAAGCATTCCAAGCCAAAGTGCAACAATTGATTGACAAAAGGTACATATCATTTCCAGAAGGAGACTTGGTTGTGCATGTCGACCTCTCATCTGTTTGATGATTTCAAGGGTCGTCTTAGCCTGCAAGTACGTACAGACAAGAATCAAGCTTCCTCAGCAACGACAATCTTCAGCTTCTTTACTGCATTTTCATTTGTAGTTTTTCATTTTTTGTTAAAGCATCGTATGCATGTAAGACTTGTTTGTTTTTTTTAATGATGATATTAATGCAATAAGTATGTTTTCCTTGAAGTAATCCATTCGTGTTCACTCTTAAATGTTTATACGCACTGCAATGCCAATTTTCTTGGCTAGAACTCTTGAGGGAGGATGATGAGACGAAAACGCAAAATCTCTGGTTGTATGTTCAAGGTTAGAACCCTGTTGAGGATGTACAGGCATTGTTTCAAACCCCTAAACACTGGAGAGATAAGGAGATAAACCTTCGTTAACCCCTTTGAGCCTTGGAGTAGGAGCTTCTTTCGTACGAAAAAACCCTCATACTTAACCCAGGGGCAGGGTAGGCGTTAGTTAGTTTGACCAAGCGTTCAAATTTCAAGGAGAGTGTGCATCTGAGGAACCATTACCTTCTATCCCACCGTCAAGAGGTCAAGAGATGTGAAACCACGATGGCTATCCATCGACAACTAAGGAGTGATGCAGTCACAACCCTTTCAAGCAAGTAAGACAACCAGTGTTACGGGCTTTGTTCAAAAAGGGGAATAAAATAAAATAAAAAAGCCCGCTAAGTCGAAACTTGTAAACAAGTGACTTAGGCAAAATTCAGGGCATCCCGCTGGACTTCAAAATCGAAAAAACTCAAAAGAGTCTGTCCAGACAAAAATTAGGGATCAAAAAAGCAAAAGAAAGAAAAAGCGAAAAACGAAAAGGATTACCTCGATAAGAGCAAATTCGTGTGATTACAGGCACGAAAGATAAAAAGGGGGTGACTGTCATTAGTGGCATAGGTTCCTTAAAGGTCATAAACCTTTGGAGAGATGAGCGTTTGAGTTAGAGTAACTGAGCATAGGACTGGAGAACATCACGAAGAGTGGGTGGGCACCGATAAATTTTGAGCCATAAATCCTTTTTCTGAAACCGCGAACCAGACCACGTTACAACCCTTAAAAGTCCTAATTGAAACAGGGTTTATTCCGAAAGCGTACTTCAACAGGATAACGTTCCTGACTCCTACGAGTTGTGCTAATAATATCTGTTGGTATTGCATGTGCGTATTGTTTTCCATTCAAAAATCCCAGCAAGTGATTCGTTCACAAGGCTTGGCGACACATTTTTCAATAAAAACTTCAAGGTTAACATGAGTGTTGCATTAGAATTGTCATTCTCATAATAAACATTTTTCGCTTGCATATGTTTGATATCCAAGAAGCTTACACGATGAACGTCAGTTAAGAAGCTTGATCCTGCCAAGTTGGAATGCTTGGAAATTCTGAAGGACAATCATATCAAAGGGCATGCTGCCAAGAGACTCAGTGTGGAGTGGGCTCTCCCCAGTAAGTCGTGTTAAGATGTAGCCAATCTGGGGCAGCCACGTCGAGAAATCTCTCCGAAATTCAGTCATTATAGGGCATTCATTCTAAGATCAGAGGCAAAGTCACTTCAAAGCTCATATTGGGGCAGACCGCCTTTAGAGCGTGGGAGATTGTCCACTCCTGAAAATGGTTAATTGAAAACACCCCTTCAAAGTTCAGGATACTGGAGCAGAGTATCTTCAAGTCATTACAATCCCTTTCGAGGTAATGTACTTCATGGATTACAAAGACTGGGGCAGTTATGTCGAGATGTGGTAAATCTCTCCAAGAGTTTGAAGACCCTGGGGCAGTGCGAACGCCCGATCTTCTGTAAAATCCTCTTGAGATGATTTCTTCCGCTAGACCTGGTGGTCTAGGGCAAGTGGAGAGTTCAAAGGGCCGTTTATGAACGTAGAGACAGGTCAGGTTGCAGGGCAGCAGGATTGTACTTCCCCAGCAGTTTGCTCTCCCCAGCATTGAGACTGCACTTTCCTCAGCAGAGCATGCCTTCCCCAGCAGGAGATTTGGAAAGTATTTTCTCCGGATCAAGACGTTATTTCCCCACAGAATCAGGGTGCTCACTTTCCCCATCCGGTCAGGAAGCGTGCTTTCACCGACGATGTCATATTCTAGTCCCCAGCAAGGTGGGAGTAAAGTCATTCTCCCCACCAGCAGGCTAAGTTCATCAGTATCCCCAAGCAGGCTAGTATCATGGATTGTTTTCCCCAGCAGGTTCTGAGCCAATTAGATATTAGCAATCTTCAGTAACAGACTTCCGGTTCCGTTATTGGCGTTCATTCTCAGCTCCCCCAGCAGAGGAGAAATCTCAGGTTTTGGATGTTACCTTCAGTGAAAGACAGATGTGGCCCCCGGTAGTTCTTTCGGGATTTCATCCCCAGCAGAAGTTGTTGATCCGAAGAGTCGATCAGTATGACCCTTCTCAGCAGAGTTCCTAGATTCAGAGGGTAATTTATTTTTGTCATCCCCAGCAGAATGGATCTTTTCTCTCCGGCATTTATTTCGCTGAAGGGACCCTTTTTGCATGTCATAAGCATTTGCATTGCATCCTCAAACGCGTAGCATTTCCACTTCGTGTGGAGCATTACGGCAAAATTCAAACATTTGCATTTGAAGCATAAGCCAGGTTTGGTACTTTCCTTGCCAGTTCTCTTTCTCAGCAGAGATGGCATAACTCAGGAGATTTTGGAGGGATGCGTTCCTCATACTGGTGCTCCCCGGCAGAGTCTTTTATTTAGACTTCTCCTTTTCCCGACGGAGCCATCTTATCTGTGGATCATGGGTCCGTTAGAAGTTTTTCTGGCCTTTCTCTTTTGTGAAATCCCGTTCTTGCTTGACATATTTTGTTTGCCAGAGGTGGCTTAAACCAGAAGTTTTGTTTTCCATTATCCCCAGTGAAGTCGCCGTTTGTTTTGCTAGTTCTCTTTATCGGCAGGGATAGCAATCTTTCGGATATTTTCTTCGTCAGTTCCCTTTACCAACAAGGATGGCATTTATATTGCTAGTTTCTCAATATCAGCAGAGATAGCAATCTTTTGAAGATTTTCTTTTGTCAGTTTCCCTTTATCAGCAGGGATGACATTTATTTTGCTAGTTTCTCTTTATCAGCAGAGATAGCAAGCTTTTGGAGATTTTCTTTCGTCAGTTTCCCTTTATCAGCAGGGATGGCATTTATTTTGCTAGTTTCTCTTTATCAGCAGAGATAGCAAGCTTTTGGAGATTTTCTTTCGTCAGTTTCCCTTTATCAGCAGGGATGGCATTTGTGTTGCTAGTTTCTCTTTATCAGCAAAGATAGCAATCTTTTGAAGATTTTCTTTTGTCAGTTGCCCTTTATCAGCAGGGATGGCATTGGTATTGCTAGTTTCTCTTTATCAGCAGAGATAGCAATCTTTTGGAGATTTTCTTTCGTCAGTTTCCCTTTATCAGCAGGGATGGCATTTATTTTGCTAGTTTCTCTTTATCAGCAGAGATAGCAAGCTTTTGGAGATTTTCTTTCGTCAGTTTCCCTTTATCAGCAGGGATGGCATTTGTGTTGCTAGTTTCTCTTTATCAGCAGAGATAGCAATCTTTTGAAGATTTTCTTTTGTCAGTTGCCCTTTATCAGCAGGGATGGCAATGGTATTGCTAGTTTCTCTTTATCAGCAGAGATAGCAATCTTTCGGATATTTTCTTCGTCAGTTCCCTTTACCAGCAGGGATGTCATTTATATTACTAGTTTCTCTTTATCAGCAGAGATAGCAATCTTTTAAAGATTTTCTTTTGTCAGTTGCCCTTTATCAGCAGGGATGGCATTGGTATTGCTAGTTTCTCTTTATCAGCAGAAATAACAATCTTTTGAAGATTTTCTTTTGTCAGTTTCCCTTTATCAGCAGGGATGGCATTGGTATTGCTAGTTTCTCATTATCAGCAGAGATAGCAAGCTTTTGGAGATTTTCTTTCGTTAGTTTCCCTTTATCAGCAGGGATGCCATTTGTGTTACTAGTTTCTCTTTATCAGCAGAGATAGCAATCTTTTGGAGATTTTCTTTTGTCAGTTTCCCTTTATCAGCAGGGATGGCATTTATTTTGCTAGTTTCTCTTTATCAGCAGAGATAGCAATCTTTTGAAGATTTTCTTTTGTCAGTTTCCCTTTATCAGCAGGGATGGCATTTATTTTGCTAGTTTCTCTTTATCAGCAGAGATAGCAAGCTTTTGGAGATTTTCTTTTGCCAGTTTCCCTTTATCAGCAGGGATGGCATTTATTTTGCTAGTTTCTATTTATCAGTGGAGATAACAATCTTTTGAAGATTTTCTTTTGTCAGTTTCCCTTTATCAGCAGGGATGGCATTTATTTTGCTAGTTTCTCTTTATCAGCAGAGATAACAAGCTTTTGGAGATTTTCTTTCGTCAGTTTCCCTTTATCATCAGGGATGGAATTTGTGTTGCTAGTTTCTCTTTATCAACAGAGATATCAATCTTTTGAAGATTTTCTTTTGGCAGTTGCCCTTTATCAGCAGGGATGGCATTGGTATTGCTAGTTTCTCTTTATCAGCAGAGATAGCAATCTTTTAAAGATTTTCTTTTGTCAGTTTCCCTTTATCAGCAGGGATGGCATTTATTTTGCTAGTTTCTCTTTATCAGCAGAGATAGCAATCTTTTGAAGATTTTCTTTTGTTAGTTTCTCTTTATCAGCAGAGATGGCAATCTTTTGAAGATTCTTTTCGTCAGTTCCCTTTATTAGCAGGGATGGCATATTTCGAGATTCCTTTGTCAGTTCTCTTTATCAGCAGGGATGACGTAACTTGGGAGAGTTTGTTTCACTTTATACCCAGCATAGCTAGCACTCGTCTGCGTTGCGACAGTACAACATTTTTGGCTAATTCTCTGGTGGAGGATTGCAAATTTCCGGGTTCTTTGGTATTCAATCTCCGTGCATCTTGATTGGCTGAAAGTTGTCGCTATCATACCCTCAGGACCAAGTTGATTGAATAGGGGCAGCTGTTGCACCCTAAAATTTGCCCTCCTTACTTTATTACTAACTGGCTTATGTTGCATTACATTTTGCATTATCATGTGTGCATATCATTGGTTCTTAGCATGGGGTCAAGGTGCCTGAGGCATGTTCAAGAGGAGAAGATATTCTTCAAAGGGTCAAGCAAGAGAGCTCAAGTGGATCACTCTCTCCTAACCAGTGCATAAATTAGGGTTTTGAAATTCCTGGGTTTATTGCTACAATGGGCAAACTCCTTGGGTTTTTATCATCACTAAATGGCATATCTTATCTTTGTTGGAGAGGATACACATCATATTCGGAGGAATTTGGATTTGGAGACTGTGCTATTTCCTCCTAGACTGAGGGTACCAAAACTAGGGTTTGCTATAAAGTCAGTTTATTTCTGATTTTTTGGGCAAGACTTGATTCCATGGTATTCCTTGGGTCCCTAAGCATCTAGGAGTGGAAGATTGTCCATCAGTTTGGTTCAGGAGAGACTTAATTGATCAGAAGATTGGAAATCAGGTGAATGAAGTAAAAGTCAACGGTGAGAGGAGAAGTCAATTGTGGAATTTTGAGGTTCTCTCCAAGGTTTTCAAGGTATCACATCCTCATATGGTCATCAAAAGTCAAGTTTCATGCCATTTATCAAAAATCAGGAGTTGGTGCAAAAGTTACTAAATTTGGAAATGACCTATAATTTGAAAGTTTCCTTTTTGGGCAAGTTCCTGTACTGCATTCAACTGGACTTTTCATCATCAAAGAAGCTTCAAATGAATTTTTCTCCAACATGAATGTTAAATATCTTTTTCTCCTCTTTCCAACAAGTACTAGTGGGTCTCCATATCATTTGTGAAACTCAACTTATGGTCAAAATAAGACAAAGCGGTTTTTAGGGTTTCATTTTCACAACTTTTGGATTTTGGGACATATGGACCTATAAGTGATTCCATTGCTTCTAGGTACTTTTTAACATCAAAGGACAATTCATAAGGATCATTTTTGGCCTTTTAATCAAGTGGTTTCATGGGTTATTCTTCACTTATTCTCCATTATTCCAAAATTGCCAAGTCATTAAAAACTCATGAATCAATTTATTTCAAGGCCCAATTTCAATTGAGGTGTGATTAGCAATCAGAAGTTAAGTGATCCATCATGAAATACTTGGATATCTATGCATGGGAGGAGGTGTATCTCATGTAATGCAAAATTCCAAATTTATTCAAAAACTCATTAAACAAAGAATTGCCCAAGCCCAAACCATTATCAGTGAGAAACCCTAGAGTATTTAAACTCATCCATGCACTGGTTAGGTGAGAGAACACGTGACATTTGGAGGAGTGGAGAATTTGAACCCTAAAGCATCTCACATCCATATCTCTCAATCTACAAGGAATTTTCAAGAGATTCTTTCACCAACAGAACCCTTGTGATCTCTAGAGCACGAACCAATCACCCTTTGAAGCCAACAGCAAGGATTAGGAGTGCACCATCTCAGGTTAGGGCATTTTTTCGTGATCATAAAACTCAAATTTTAAACGTGCATAATGTTGTGTGATGTCCATGGATCATGCTGATATAATTTGTTTTGAATATGGATGTGTATATTGGTTGTTTTATAAGTTTAAATTTTGGAACCCTAACATATTTCTCATCGTTTTTTGTTGTGTGTTGTTTATTTGTAATTTTTGAATGCATATTTGGAATATTCACATTTTTCTGGTTAGAATAGAGTACTCATATGCATTTTCTGGAGATTTTGGGGTCGCAGCTCACCGGAGAGGGTGGCCGGAGCCCTAGCTCCGGCGGCTGCCTGAGATTCAGTCCGGCGAAGGTTGATTTGGGGAAGAAACAATCTCATCCATCCATTCTCTTGATCGTACGGTTCTCATGTCGCCACATGTTCTAATTTTTGTTTTTATTTTATTTAATTGTATGTGTGCTCACCCAGGATGGTTACCGTGTGCGTTCATATCATATGCCTTCATCTCAATTACTTTATGTTATGTTGACTAAATTCCAGACGCACGATCCATCATGTGGCCATTAACCTGCCAACAAATAGAAAGGTCACATGCCTGGCACATGGGGGCGTAGGGTGTGATGAGGGTTTGCGTGCGTGCGTGTGTTCATTACTTGTTGTGTGCGTGTTAATCTAACCCGTTGATCATAATTACTTGGCTGACGTGTTGACTTGTGGTGGAGCGTTGGATCAATCTAAAGGTAATGGTGCAGTCAACTGGTTGACTGGGCTTCACGTGCACCCTTTTATTTTTGTTTTTTTTCGCTGACTTTTTGATTGGTCTGGGCTTGTTATTCATGCCCCCCTCAAGCCCATTTCTCTTGTTTGAATGCATTTCATCTACTTTTCACACCCCCTATGCGCATTGCATTTTTATTTTATTTAATTATTACATTATTTCATTTTCAATTTTTAAAAATAGTTAATTACATTTAAAAATTCCCATAAAATTCATGCATACTTTTTATCATTTTATAAAATTTTGACAAATTTTATTTTATTATTTTATTATTTTTTTATCATCAAAATTAATTATTTTATTCATTTTCTTTTTGAATTATCCATATCATGCATATCTAACTTTGTTTATTTTATTTCTCTGCATCCATAAAATATTTTCAATCCATTCTTTTTGTATTTGTTATATAACATTCTGAAGTGCATTAAAATATTTTTCTTTCATTTTTAAAAGTATTTCATATTGCATTTTAGTCTTCTCCTTTTGCAGGTTGAACCATGATCCTCATCTGAACTTTGTATGATTGTCTGAATGACTAACATCTTGAACTTTAGCAGGAGTTTTTGGTATTTGGTTTGTTTCTGGTTGAGCAACTTTGATATTTAATTTGGTGATTTTATAAGTTGTTTTACTATTTGTTTAATGGCTCTTGGTGAGAGATTTTCTTGTGTGCGCATCTTTGATCTTGTCTGATTATCTGTTTGAACAGGCACTTGTGCCATTGTTTTGGGGTTGTTTATTTGACTTCTTAATTCATGTTTAGATTGATATCACTATTATATGCCACTGTTTGGTTTTCATTTGTCTTAATATTACTTGTGTTTGTTTCTCACTAACCTTTTATGCAGGGACTAAGGTAAGTTATTTGAGGGTATGGATAAGTGTCCATGGTCACCCTTACTCTTTCCTTCTCTCTTCTTTTTCCTTTAGGTTTAGGTTATCGTCAAACCTCACTAACCGTAGGTTACCCATGCATGATAACTTTAGGACTCTTAGTCCCCCTTAGAGTTTCCTTTGTGTCTCCTCTCTTCTCATCTCAAATCTCTTGAAAACATGTAATAAGTATAAGGTGTATTTCGCACGAGCCTTAAGCGTGGGGAATGAGAAATGAGGGGCTTCCTCTCATCTTTCTAGAGTACTTAGCGAGCGTCCTGTCTTGGGACGATGCGTTAAGTATTCGCCCATGTGCCCTAGACTTTGGTGCAATGCAACTTATGAACTAACTTAAGCCACTTCTGTCCTAAAAAATACAAACCAACTTCAAACCTTTTTGTCCCTCGGGATTGTCAAACTAAAGGCTATTTTCAAAAAGGGCACGTTACTTTCCGTCTGAGTCGCAAACAGGCATCGACCCTAACTGCCGGACGCGAACTTAACGTCGCTCATAAAAAACACAAAAAGAACTTGGTCCGAACTACGTTGACTCTGAATTCCCCATTGCACAAAGGGGGTACGTAGGCCTAGGACGTCGACGTCCTACCGAGTCTGTCTTTGTTTTTCCCCTCCCCCGTCTTAGTACAGCCATAGATGATAGTATAACTCACCCTTAGATTAGATAACAAGCGTGGATCCCATCGAGTACGATGGACGCGTGGGGTGCTAGCACCTTCCCCTCGCGTAACCGACTCCCGAACCCAGGTTATGGTTGCGATGACCATTCCTTTCCCTTTTCCTCAGGTTTATGCGGTGTTCCCTTTCCCTCTCTTGGGATAAATTTACACGGCTGGCGACTCTGTTTTTCCGCGCCACTCTCGCGTTTGTACCCGGATGAAAATCCTGGGAGCGACAAAAAGGGGTCTCAAAAATTAAATCTTTATTTTTCATCACTATCATAAATATGTTTTCCTTGTAGAACAATTTACCATGATAATGTTAGAAGGATCAATGGCATAAAAAAAATTCTTGGGATACCATGATGAATGGTTCGTTCATATAAGTTGTCTATCAAATATCAACCCCTGTGAATCATAATTCATCAGTTTCTACATCAATATTATTGTCAATCTGCTTGCACTTAAATAATGGCACTTTAAAAATAACAAAATTGTTCTGGACTGGACCAATGGCTAGACACGGCCCAATCCACTTCTGCTCCAAAGCGGCCCAAATTGCCTAAGTCCAATCCACAAAGGGGTAAAAGTTACCTTTCTGCCCCTCTAACCGGGTAGGGACTGCATCGTACCTCCCCGGAAACAATGCCCGTTATGCACGGCTCGTCTACTCCCCGAATAGCTATGGTCAGGTGCCCGAAACTATGTCTATGCCAGACATAACGGCTAGTTTTGGGCACCCTGCCCGACATAACAGCTAGTTTGGGTAGTTACCTATTCTTCAGGAAAAGGGTTATTTCGCCCCGAAAATAGGATCGTTGGCCACACACTAGGGGCTCTATATAAACCCTCTCGCTTGAGAGGGTCAGGTATCAAATATTCACCCTACGAACTAACGCTTTGTACTTGCCCCTTTTCTCCGACGCTTTCTTACTTAAGCGTCGGAGTGCCTTGTAGGTACACCCCCTCCTCTCCATACGACCAGCACCTCAGACGCACTTGGTGGCCCACTTCTACAGGATTTGATCCAGCCTTTATGATCAGTGGAAAGTCTGTGGGAATCATTGTTCTTCCCATCTTTCTTTCCCCGGAAAACGAAGATCAAAACAATTTTCAAATATCATCATCATCATGGCCTCTCAAGATCACGCCAAAGGTGCTCTACAAACCGTTGTCCTCCCCGTCAACAAGACTGACGTTGATGGTCAGTCATCTCTTCTCCGAGATGCCCACTTTCTGAGGGACGGAGCCACAGCTTCTCCTTCCCCCACCCCTACTGACCGCAATCACGATCAGCCTTCGCTAGACGTCCAGCCCGTTCTTATTCCGCCCAACGCCGATCCGGCCGTGGCGGTCCTCCTGGAGGTGATCAACAAAACCAGCACCCTGATCCTGTAGCAGAACGAGAGGATCGGGGCGTTAAATGAATCCAAGCGTCCAAGATCCCCTCCTCTGCGGAGGAACCAGCGACGATCAAGGAGCCCGCAGCCCCGGAGAGATATTGACCGGAGACTGCGCCAAGAGCCTGACCCTCGCGCCGCCAGAAAGCGTGACCAGGTTTCCCCGCGTGACCAACACTCTCCCAGCCACAAGAGGACTCGAAGGAACGATCAGTCTCCCCCGGTCAAGTCTAAAGGCCGGGCCAGTTCACCGTCTCCCCGAAGGAATCGTTCACCTTTTCCTCGAAGAAACCATTCCCCTTCTCCCCGAAGGAACCGCCACTGCGAGCGTACCCTTCGTAGTAGGATCGAATCAGAACAAATACCTAATAGTGGGCGTAGACTACTTCACAAAATGGATAGAAGCAGAGGCTCTAGCCAAAATAACTGCCCTCAACATACTGCATTTCTACAAATGAAACATCCTTGCACGTTTCGGCATTCCCCAAGCGATAGTGACGGACAATGGGACACAATTCACGGACAGGAAGTTTCAGGACTTCGTCGCCCAACTGGGCACGAAGCAGCACTTCGCATCCGTCGAGCACCCCTAAACAAACGGGTAGGCTAAAGCAGCTAACCAAGTCATCCTTCGAGGCCTCAAGCGATGGCAGGACGAAACAAAGAAGGCTTGGGTCGAGGAACTGCACAGCGTATTGTGGGCATACCGTACAACCCCACACTCTACAACCGGGGAAACACCCTTCCGTCTAGCATACGGGACCGAGGCTGTAATTCCCGTCGAAGTTCACGTACCCTCCAGGCGGACAGAGTCTCCCCTAGACGAGGAGATGAACGACGAATCATTAAGAGAAGAACTCGACCTCGTCGAGGAAATCCGAACCGGGGCAACCCTCCGCGAAGCCTCACTAAAACAAAAAATTACCATCAGGCACAACGCCAAGGTGATACGACGAGAGTTCGACGTGGGAAGTCTTGTTTTCAGAAGAAACCACAAAGACTCTCGCGAAGGCAAACTAGCTGCCAACTGGGAAGGACCCTATCGCGTCCGAGCAAAAACGGAAAATGGGGCCTACTACCTAGAACACCTCAACGGGGAAGAACTTGCTCGACCATGGAACGCCGAAAAGCTAAAACAATACTATAGCTAAGGCCCTAATTCTCGGTTCGACCCGTCACGACGACGAACGTCAGCTACCGACCACTATGCACGCCTAGGTACAAGCATCGCATACCAGTAAAGCAGAACCCCGCTCAGTAACGAGTCGAGTAACTGCTCGACGGCGGTCCTCGATCGAGCATCGCCGTCGTCAAAGTACCATGACTGGCAGAACCCCAGCTCGCGATGGGATGTTCACGCCGCGAACTTATGCCTCAAACGCGACCTGAGATCCATATCCCCGCCAGGACATTCCCCGGCCGTTCAATCAGTACCCCTCACTGTCGAACACATCTACAATGAGCAATCCCCCTAAAAATTCGCATAAGTCAAATACTCCCTATCACGGGCAGACACACATTCACAACGAGCATGAGTACAACATTTAGCAAAAAATAAAAGCAAGTAAAACCATGCAGATAACATAATCGGACATATAATTTAAACGTAATAAGTGGCCACTAGGGCCACGGCTGTGCTGGATTACATAAAATGGGGGCCATGCCCCCCAAATAGATTACAACAATTACTCTGCATGCAGGATGGACAAGTTACAACAACAAAAAGACAAACCCCTCACACGTCCATCTGATCGGTAGGCTCGGGCTGAGGCCCCTGGCTCTCCGCGGGCTGATCCTCGGCATTTCCTTCAAGAAGGGTGTCGGGCATAACGATCCGTCCATCCTCAACATGCGCTAGATAATGGGTACCCTCGACAGAGAAGTTAAGCTCGGGGTTCACCACCCGTAGTTGAGCCACGACATTTCTGAAGGATTCATCCGTGACGACAATACTGTCATCCTCGGCCATCAGCATACGGGCAACCAGCTCGGATCTCATCTTTAATTCCTTCATATCTTCAGGCTCATCTTCACCCGGGGCATTGACCACCCTCAACTGCTGGACCAGCTCCTCGACAGCTTTCTTCTCCTCCGCCAGAGTGGAATTCTCCTTCTTCAACCTGGCCACTTCCTCCTCAGCCTTCTTCCGAGCATCGTCCGCACCCTTGACTTCTTCTTTGAGGGACGCCATGGTAGCCCGGGCAGCATTAAGTTTAGACTCAGTTGTAGAGTCCCCCCCAGCATAAACGGTTGTCATCTCCAATATCCTAACCAAAGCTGAAGCATCTTGAGCCACCAACGCCCTCTTGCTCGGGCGATCTATGTTTTCCAAACGAAGAGACTCTACCCGAGGCACGATCAAAGAGTTTCCCTCAAAGAATCTCCTATCAAGGATGCAAGGAGGAAGCTCGAACTTCCCTTTCTCCGGTACCCGAGTGAGATCCACAGCATCATTAAACCTCGGCAGCTTGGGTCGTTCGGTCAAAGGAATAGGAGATCCCCGGGGAGCAGGAATAGGAGAAGAAGAGGTCCCCGCAGCAGATTGAACCGGAGGGAGAGCACGAGCACCAGCGAACCGAGACTTCTGAGGAACCGCTCCGGCCTTGTTCCTCGCAAGAGCGTTCTTCACAACCCTCTCATGGGCCTGAGGCATCTCACCTGCACAAACGAAAGTCGAACACATTAGTTACGAGGAAAAGAAATAACACGGGTAAATCTAAAATAACTAAAACTACCAAGCAGCTTCTCGACTTCCGCAGGAGTCTTGCACTCCAACAGTGCCTTGGTGTTAATAAACCGGTATTCAACCCTCTAACTACCGTCCTCCTTGAAGATCGGATTACCCTTGTTCGTCCAACACTCAGCAAGCAGGAAGGAGTTAACGTACTTTACCAACTCCTCGTACGCCACGACATCCTGCCCGTGTAGCTCGTGCGGTTGGAGAACGTAGTCACTAGGCTTCTTGGCGAAATGGTCAGGTGCCCAATGAATGGGGAACTTGTAGATTCTCTACCCAATAAATTTCCCCGCCTCGCCGCGCAGGTCATTCCCATCCTCATCAACCTCAATCTCCCAGACATATCTACTATCCTGGGCAACTTCGGACACGGGCTCGACAACATAGTACCGCTCCTTAAACGTCCGTATCGACTCCGAAAATGGTTTAAACAATTTGCGAGGCTGCTTCAAAGAGACCCAACCATACTTCCTCCCCGACAGCTTCCTTTGAAGATGGAAGACGGTGAAGAATAGAGGAAGAGTAGCCCCTATGGCGAGGTACTCGCACACCAGCTCGAACGCCCGGATGAAGGCCAACGAGTTAGGGTGCAGTTGCGTGGGAGCCAACTTCAAGTGCGTGAACACTGATTGCTGAAAATCGGTGAACGGCAGCCTCAGACCCATCTCCTTAAAAGCATATTCATACATTGTGAAGTGGTCCCCGAAATCTGTACAGACCCGCTCATCCTCGGAAGAGAAGTGCACCTTCCACTCCTCCTCCGTTCCAACCTCCGTGAAGACATCCCCCAGGTACGTTGCAAAGGTAGACACGTGCTCAGCAGGTTCAGCCACCTCCCATTCCTCCGAGGAACCCTCAACGGCGTCCTCGTCCATAACGTCCAACTCTTCCTCCTCCCCGACCTCACTGGGGGAACTCGAGGCCGTCTAACTACTACTATTATTCGAGGAACTTGTTTCTTCCTCGGACGTATCTAAGATAATCTCTCTATCTGGCCCCATCGCCATGTCGATCACCTGAAAAGCAGAGAAGAAAGTGAATTCGACAACAAATCAAATCCACCCTTCCACCGCTAGTCAAGTGAAAGGGCTCGCAAAGGGCTGAGGACAACGTCCCCAGCCTAAGCCCTAACATCAAAAGAAAGACTGAAATCTCCCCGCGAAGAGACGCTCGAAACAAATCATCCCCAAGCGAGGAGCTTCCCCGCACTCATACCCAGTTTTCGTTCGAAGCTTCGTCGGAAATCGCAAAACTTCACCGGAATCTGGGAGTATTCTACCAGAAAACTCATCACCCACTCAGAAGATGAACGATCACGGCGGTTACGCATGCATCGCAGTCGCAACGACGCCGTGAATCACCCTCCTTACCAAAACATACTAACGCGTCCGGCGACATGTCAGAGGTGGAAAAATAGCACAATCACCGTCCACCACCAACAATCACCAAAAATGAACCTATTTCGCTCTAAAGCTAGCCCTAACCACATGCAATCTACCATTGACCACCAAAAGGACTAGAACAAGCACAGGATCAGAAACTTACTTGATTTAAGAAGACGAAAGTGGCTGCTCGAAGCTTGGAGCGGTGGTCGGAGTAAGCAAACGGCGGTGACGGGCAGGAATGCTGAAGGAGACGAAGAGAAATCAGAGCGAAAAAGTCCCAAATAAGATGGATTTTCCCCTTTTAGACAGAGGGGCACGTGCAGACACGCGCTCGCATGCCATGATGACTATCAACTAGCCATCATTGCCTAGTAACTGCTACACGGAGCTCTAGGCACACGTGGCGCCCCAACGTTTCCAATTCTGACTGACATTTAGTCTCCCCGGACACCGGGCAACAAGGTCACGACCATGAATTTCACGGACACCGGGGGTCACGGGCACATTGAGACAATCCTCCTCGTCTTCAAACGACGACTTCACGCTAGCTCCCCGGAGCAACGAGCTGTCCTTAAGTCATCACTCCCACGCTCGGGAGCAACGACTTGGGGGGCTCCTGTTCTGGACTAGACCAATGGTTAGACACGACCCAATCCACTTCCGCTCCAAAGCGGCCCAAATTGCCTAATTCCAATCCACAAAGGGGCGAAAGTTAACTTTCTGCCCCTCTAACCGAGAAGGGATTGCATCGCACCTCCCCGAAAACAATGCCCGTTACGCACGACTCATCTACTCCCCAAATAGCTATGGGCAGGTGCCCAAAACTATGCATATGCCCGACATAACGGCTAGTTTTGGGCACCCTGCCTGACATAACGGCTAGTTTGGGTAGTTACCTATTCTTCTGGAAAACAGTTATTTCGCCCCGAAAATAGGACCGTTGGCCACGCGCTGGGGGCTCTATATAAACCCTCTCGCTTGAGAGGGTCAGGTATCAAATATTCACCCTACAAACTAATGCTTTGTACTTGCCCCTTTTCTCTGACCCTTTCTTACTTGAGCGTCGGAGTACCTTGCAGGTACACCCCCCCTCTCCATACGACCAGCACCTTAGACGCACTTGGTGGCCCACTTCTATAGGATCTGATCCAGCCTTCACGATCAAAAATCAATCTTCAAAATCTCCTCATTGACCCCAAAGTACACTCTAGATGTCATTACATGATTCATATCTTTGGAACTATAGAAGTACATGGATTCAGCTTCAACCATAACCCCACTATTTTGCATGATACTATTATCATCCTTTGATAATTTATAGAATGAAAATTTTGTAATGTCGTATGCACTCTAAATTATTACATTAAACTTAGTCTATATGACATCCATTTAATTGTCCCGGGTGCACTACTATCTGGTTATATTTACCCTTACACTTTTTGGTAAAATGCCATGGATAGCCACTCGTAGAAGTTATTGCAACAGGACATGACAATCATAAGATTGTAAGCCAACTAATTTGAAATCTTTCATTGACACAAGTTTCTTCACATTTGATGAGTACCCTTGGAGGACTTTGATGCCCTGTAAACAATCACAATTTTTTTTCCTTTTTAGAGAGAGTGTAACATGTTGTGGTCAAATATGTTCTATTTCCTGTTTCTTTTAGGGTTAAATCTTGTCGTATACCCATCACCACCACATATAGACATGAATTCTTACTATCTTTTGCCTTTCCTTTAATGTTAAGAAGTGTTCCAATCAAACTATCATAGACATTTTTCTTCGCATGTATCACCTCAAGACAATATCTTACATCGAGGCTAGACCAATATGGAACCCCGACCTATTTTTCCAAATATTTTTCTCCATGGGACCTTTTTGGTTCTTTTCAAATACAATATTAATGTGTTATTTTCTTTTATAAACTTTCTCCCCGATTAAGGGTTTTGGAGTGATATCAAACTCCCACTCTCCATTAAAAGCCTCTGCAATCTATGGTATGGATGATTGGGTCTTATAAATTTTTGATGTAGAAGGTAAATAATATTTCTTCCATTTTGTAATAAGTGGAAGAATGTATCATCTTCACATATAGAACACACTTTATGTCCCTTAACGTTGTATCCAGACAAATTACCGTATGTAGAAAAGTCACTGATTGTGCAAAACAACATGACACTCATATTAAAATTATCACTTGTATATGCAGCATTAACATGAACGTCTTCCTTCCATAAAACTCTTAAATCTTTAATCAATGAAGTTAAATAAACATCTATGTCGTTTCCTAGTTCTTTTGGACCCGAAATAATCATTGATAACATTATATATTTGGGCTTCATGCACAAGCACGAAGATATGTTATAAATTATGAGAAGAACATACCATGAAGTATGGTTAGTACTCATATTACCAAACAAGTTTATTTTGTTGGCGACAAGTACAAGCCTAAGGTTCCTTGACTCAATGGAAAAATCTGAAAAACAATGAATTATTTTTCTTCCATTCCAATAAATCAACTATATGGCGAATTTTTCCATTACATAATATTTCACGTGCATGCCATCTAGTATTTTTTGCATCATTTACATTACCAAACAATCTGTTGAACCATTGAATTATCAGTAGGTAAAACATCACCTTGGCAGGAACACCCTTTCTGGTTACGCCATCATTATCTTCAGCACCATTGTCCTTTAGCTTGTAGCGTGACTCCTCACATCTCGAGAACTCCTTTAAGGTTTCATACTTTTTCATGTATAATATCCCATCATTATGACATGCATGCGTAGTGATATATTTATAAAAGGCCTAATAAGAGCGGGAAGTGGTATTCCAAGGAGGGGAGTTGCCTATATGACGCCCATCAAGATAACGTGTCTCGCTCTAATCCCCCTATTTACTCTTCGCGTCATTGGAAACATGGGAAATGCGTTCCTTGGTTATATAGAAGTCAGGGTCAATATTTTGATCAACTTGTCTTTAAGAAATAGGGATTCTGGGGTCTACCATTGATTAAAAGGACAATTACCAATCCCTAGAAAGCCCTGGGCCAAAGAGCCCCTATAAATACCCCCTCTAATAGGAGAAAAGACAGATTATCAATACCCTCAAGATAACGTTGAAACACACAGAGCCTCTCACCTCACGTGAGTTGGCCCTCTCTCACCATAGTAAACATCATCAAACATGGTCTCTCACCATACTAATCAAGCCCTAACCACCCTTAACTACAAAGGCCTCTAAGTATCCCCTACCCACGTAGGGATACCACACACTCTGGCACTTTTTGACAATTACAATGACGCCCACTGTGGGGCTTCGATAAAACTAACATTGGCCATACCTCTTCCATCATCATCCTTTCCATCTTCCTCCAAAGATGGCCAACAAAACTCTACGATCTACGGTTAACACTATAGCTGGAGGATTCGTTAATGGAAGTTATTCCAACTCCTCTGGAGAAAACACACCAGACAGGTGTTGACCAAGAATGTAATATCTCCTAGGTTTTCCAAGGGAGAACATAGAGAATAAGGAATCATCATCATCATTTCTAGTAGTGATGCCATCAAAATCCTCCCTCACAATAATGACCTCATGCTCATCACTATGCAACATGGAAACTTGGATATCAAGTGAGTTCTGATAGATTATGGGAGCTTTCCTCACATCCTTTTTTGGGACACTTTCCTAAAGCTTCAGATCGATCCTAACGACGTCAAAATATTCCATCTTTCATTAATAGGATTGTCAAGTGGGTAGGTACAAGTTATAGGCAATGTGACCTAAAAAAAACCTTTGGTGAAGAGGACGATGATAAGGCAGTTGAAGTCATCTATCTTATAGTAAACGCCTTATCACCTTACAACATCATACTGGGCCAACCGTATATCAATGCAATATATGCGTTTATTTCCACCTAGTATCCAATTATGAAATACTCGCTTCCTAGAGCACAAGTCGGGATAGTTCAAGAAGACTAGAAAAGTGCTCAAGAATGTTATCATAGCATCCTTGCGATGGAATGTGAAGAGCTCTCCCTTGTGGATTCCCCCTTCTTGGGGATCTAGACACGAACGTCGATTGATTGGACCCTAGATTGGGCGCGGACAACTAGAAACTCGCACGCACGAAGAACTTGAAGGAAGTTATAATATGACTTCCATCCCATCAAGTGACGAAGATAGACACCTCACTTACTAAGGAAGAATAACACAAGTAAGTCGAATAACTCAATAGAAATGTATGTCTGGGATATACACCAGAGTGGTGATACATTGCCTATCCGTCATCCCTTCGACCAAGCCAGTGGCGTAGAGAAAGTGGAAAGTTGGTGAGGAGAAGAAAGATGCCATTGAAGAAGTAGGAAAGTTAACCAAGGTTGGGTTCATCATAGAAATAAACTATCCAAACTAGTTGGCCAACGTGGTGTTGGTGAGGAAAGCACAAAACAAGTGTTGCATGTGCGTAGACTTCACCAACCTTAATGTCGCATGTCCTAAGGACCCCTATCCTCTATAGAATATTGACTAGTTGATTAATGGGTCCTCAGGATACCGAATGTTAAGCTTCATAGACGCCTACTCCAGATACAATCCAATTCAGATGGATCCTCTAGACGCACCCAAGACAACTTTCATGACAAATCATGGCAACTATTATTACAATGTCATGCTCTTCGGCCTCAAGAATGCTAGAGCCTCTTACCAGCGACTCATGGACATGTGTTCTCCAACTAGACAGGGCAGAACTTGAAGGTCTATGTAGATGACATGATATTAAAATGATCGAAGGATATAACCATACTGCAGATTTGAAGCATGTTTTACAACCCGTCAAGAAATAAAACATGTGTTTGAATTTTGCTAAGTGATCTTTTGTGGTTTAAGCTAGGAAGTTCCTTAGGTTCATGCTAACTAAGAGAGGCATTGCAGCTAACCTGAATAAGTATCAAGCAGTCATCGATGTGAGGAGCCCACCAATGTCAAGGACATGTAACAACTTACAGTCCACCTTGCCACCCTATCTTGTTTCTTCTCTTGTGTAGGCGACAAGGCTTTCCATTTCTCCGTTGCCCTGAAGAAGAAAGTGAGATTTGAGTGGACCAAAGAGTGTGATAAGGTCTTTTTGAAGATAAAAACCTTCCTCTCATCTCCACCAATTCTCACTCACCTGAGAAGGATCACCCCTGCTCTTTTACATATCATTCACATATCAGGCGACGAGCTCATGTATTTTGTAAGCAAAGTCTGAGAAGGCCCATGTATTTTTTAAGCAAAGTGTTCAAAGGCGCCTAAACACATTATCAAAAGACTAATAAGTTAGTGCTGGTCGTTTTTGTTGCAGCGAAGAAACTTTGACCTTATTTTCAAGGTCACAGAATTCTCGTGGAAACAAACTATCATGTGCAACAAGTCTTGAAAAATCCAGATTTAGCTGGAAGAATGGTATCCTAGGTGGTGGAACTCTCAGAATACGATATCCAGTACGTATCAAGGGGAATCATCAAATCCCTGGCCTTGGCATTTTTTTGGCGTAGTTTATCTCACCAATTGACAAGGAGATACCCCTAGAGTGGACACTATCGGTCAATGGTGCCTCAGACGTGTAAGGAAGCGGTGCGGAGATAATCTTGGAAGGACCTGGTGATATACTAATCGAGCAAGCACTTAAGTTTGAATGTAAAGTCATGAGCAATCAGGAGGAGTATGAAGCTCTCATTGTCAGCATGGTTTCGCCCTTGAAATAGGTGATTCCAGATTGAAAGTTATGAGTGAGTCCAAGTTAGTCGCCAACCAAGTTGCTGGACAGTGCCAAGGCAAAGAACCTCAGCTGATAAAATGTATACTCGCTAGTTCCCCTTGGCGTCAGGACAACTAAAATTCTTTATTGTAGTAGTAAATTATTTGACAAAGTGGGTAGAGGTGGAAGTTGTTTCCAAAATAACAACGAAAAGAATCTGCCACTTCTATTGGCAGAAGATTATGTGCAAGTTTGGGCTACCAAGAATCATCATCTCCGACAACGGAACCCAGTTCACCAACACCACAGTCACCAACTTTTGCATGGAGTTAGAAGTTCAAACGAAGTTCGTATCTGTTGTCACCCGCAAGCCAATTGACAAGTTGAATTAGCGAACAAGATGATCCTAAAGGGGCTAGAAAAGAAGCTCGATGACACCAAAGGCTTATGGGAAGAACTGCTCCATGAAATATTATGGTCATATCTTACCATTCCTATCTCTACTACCAAGGAAACTACATTCACCAGGGTTTATTGAGAAGCCCCTGAATACTAAGAGTATTTCACGGAATAGCATGATCTAGTCTAGAATTCTAAATGGTTATATTATTGGTAATTGAACTTGCATTATCATAAATATGACCAAAAATATCTATCATATAAGAAAACTTGTTGTTCTTGGAATACCATTTTTGCCCCTCTATCCATCTAGCATGTCCACGTGTTACCGCTCTTCTCCCGCCTTGCATGTTTTCATCTCCCATCCATCCATTTTTAATTTCCTTTTCTTAATTTCATCTTCATGTAATACTATTCTTTCTCTCTCTCTCTCTCTCTCTCTCTCTCTCTCTCTTTCTGAACCCTAACCTCTCAACGTTTCATCTTCTCTCTCAACCTTCTTCATTATCTCCTCCCTGTACCTAACCGTGTTTCAGTCGAAACCTTGAGATCGCGTCGGAGAAGGTAGATTTGCAGTGTAAACCGACAATGGCGTTATGGTTCTATGTTTAAATTCATGGTGGATGTATGCGCTGATGACGGTGGCTGTATGCGCTGATTGAAGATGACAGAGCTTTCATGGTCGGAAAAGGGAACCGGAAGCAACAGTGGTGTGCGATTTCGTTTGCGGTGGTGCGGCGGTTGGATTGAGTGAGACACACTTCTATTAATTTCTTGAAAACATTTACACCGTATGTTTTATATATATATATATATATATATATATATATATATATATATATATATATTATATTTTTGTGGGTTATAATAGATGCTTACCCTTTGAGACCTTCCTGGTTCTAAAGGAGTGTGTTTTGTGTTATTTTTACATCAATTTGTTGTGTCGTTGAAATGAAAAATGTATCCACTGAATATTTGCAGGTATTAGATTTTATGTAATTTCCTTTATTTTAATCAGGGGATCAGCTAGCTATAGGAAAGGAAATAGGTCGCCGCTTGGGAATGGGTACCAATATGTATCCTTTCATTTTATAAGGATTCACAACATTACAATTTTGCAGATTTTATTGGTGTATTGTGATTTGAGACATTTTTCTTATGATAACTATTTTTCTTTCTTCCTTTAGTTGTTGTATTGTGATTTGAGACGTTTGGTTAAATTCTTGAGCAGCAAATATGAGGGTCGTGGACGCAGGAATGGGCAATGTAGCATGGAAAGAAAGAGTTGATGGATGGAAGATGAAGCTAGAAAAGAATTTTGCTCCAATGAGCACAGGCCTAGCTGCTTCTGAAAGAGGGGCTGGTGATATTGATGCCAGACCTGATATATTTAGAGATGATTCGGTGTTACGAGTATTTGCATTACTACCGATGTTATATATATTAACCAAAATCTTTAAATTAAACTTTTGTGCACGAGCTCACTTTCTTTGTTATGCAGGAATGATGAAGCTCTACAACCTCTTTTCAGAAAGGTTTCTGCAATATCATATATGTTGCTTTCCATGTATACTAATACTAGAGTTTTTCGTAACTGAAAATGTATTCCTAGATGCTTTAATGATATGGGAGCAAGACTTTGAAGTTGCTCAACATCAATCTGCAGATTTGAATAAGTTTTTAAAATTTGAAGAGCTTTTGGTGAAAGAAAAACAAGGCAACAATGCATCAGATGAAAATAGCATTGTCCGATCAGACGAACGAGCAGGTAGTGATCTTGCTGATGATGCTGCTTCAGAAGCTAGCAGTAATTTTAATGGAATGAGTGCATACACGACAGGGTATGTAATTTTCTTCGATCCTATATACATTGCTATATACTTTAGAAGATGTAAGACATCAATTTAACATCATTCAGTTATATTCCGAATCATATTTCTCTGTCTGAGGATGGATTATGGCCTTTTAACATGTTATAATGGACAAAACCAAGAGACCCTATGCTCTTTCCATAACCATCTTATATTCTGAGATTTTAAATCATATTAAACAAGTGTTTTGTTTTATATTCTTATGCTTATGCAGAAGACTAACAGTTAGATGTTGTTTTGGTTTTTAAAATTGTAGTTTATATCATAATATTCACAATAAATGAATTACTCTGTCTTCATTTATATGCTGCAGTTGCATATTATTTTCTAAAAATTCCACCTTGAATATAAAACGTTGCTACAGGTTGGGCTGATTGAAGCAAGTGTACACATTCACCATGAATTATTTTCTTATGAACCTTGAAGTTTGAGATGGTGTATAACGGGAATTCGTATTGACGTGGTAACTAATTGCAATTCAATCACTCTCATTTAATACCACCATTCTGACATGTATTTACAATTTTAACTCATAATTTCAAATAATATGTTTGTAACCACATCATATGTCTTTTATCAACAAGTTGAAGACACATATTGAATTGAAGTTTGAATCGTCAACAATGGACAATGCAAAGTGGAGATTCATTATTCAGATTCAGGTTTTGATTACCATTATGTCATAGGACTTTATGCTTTACCTTTTGAACTTCAATGTATATATGTAAATTTGTAGATTTCAGCTGCATATATTGAAGAGGAAACCCTTACGTATTTATAAAAATTTGAGTTGCTACAACTTTAAAACTGGTATCATTAACGACATCTCCCGCCATAAATTGAAACAAGCTCCACGATTCTGGTTTACTCAGAAGTTCAAGAATAAAAGTTAAATCCTTTTTAGGTTTTTTGACATATTCGCTTTACTGGTCTACACTGAATTTTGCAAGAGATAGATGGTTTTCAAGTTCTATTATTGTTTGATACTGTATTTACTACTATACTACTTGACAAATTAACCAAATTTGTCTTGTCTTGTATTGGCAGGTAACAAAATTTTTGTTGAATAGACAAAGCGCAGTATTCATCATCCATTTGTTCCAACAACTATGCTTCATGACTAATCATTCTCAACAATATTGTAGGGTAATGGAATGAAAAACATCGGTGTAGTTGATGTCGAGTACATATTTCATCTTGGCCAGCTCACTCTTGGGTGATCTAATGGCAATGTGGCAGGTGATTTCGTTTGGTTTTTATGATTTAAATGAAACTGCCAGTCTATAAACTATTATTAACAAATGGTTTGTGTTTTGGTTTGGGGACGTGGCTCAAACTTATGCCTCTTTTCATGGTTTTTGTTGGTGTAATAAGCATGGCACTTGATAAAAAATGTCTCCTCGAAATCAGCAGCTCTTTGCGAAACCTGTGATGGCATTGTCTTAACAGCACCATCCTTTGTTTCCTACTTCCTAACACAAACAACTAACCTTAATCCATTCATGGAAGAAGGAAGGTCTTGAGCAGCAACCACTTCAATAGCAACCACTTCAACAGAAAATGAACAACTCAGTTTCTGCATTCCAATATGTGAAAGTGCCCGCATAGGCTTCCACTTCCGAATCCATTTCTTCTCATTGTCTCACAAATTAGTTGTTGATGTCTTAGCTGCCCCACCTGTTTGATTTCTGTCTTTGAATTTCCATCCTCAAGCTTTGATCTTGATCGCCACGAGAACAAGGACATACGGCGGGATCTCTATTTGTTACTACTTTCACCATAAGCTTCAATTGTGTGTCTGTCATTGTCATCATCATCTTCAATAGACAGAACAGGAGTAGTTCCCGGCAAGACAAGTGAAGCTGTTCTTCGAGCTGTGGCGGACGTGTGATTTGTAAAGGGTATCACTCAGAGCCTCGAGCTCTTCAAGAATCTGAGCATTGGGATTGCTCTTGGTATCTGCCATAGGAAATAGTCAATGAAGAGGATGTTGCTGCAATGAATGGATAACGAGAAGATAAGATGCACATATCACATGTTTAAGCGTGTCGATTTTTAAAGGTGGTTTCTGAACCAAGAAAAAAAAACAATGATGAATTGGATTTGTGGAGGATAGAAGATGACGGTGACATTCCATTGTTCCTTGGTGAGTAAGACAAATTTGGAAATGGATAAGTTGATTTCTGAGTAGGCATATTGGTCCCAGAGAGTTTAATATGAATTTTTTGCTTGTGGTAGCACTACACTTGCACTGATTGGTATGTTTCACAGACACAAGATGCTGATTTTGTGAAACTTCTCTTCCTCGCCTCAAATTCTTTAGAATATTTGGGAAAACAGAAGAAGCCAAAGTACATAGCAGTGGAAAAATTTATTTCAACAATGATAATAGTTATTCCTATCTTTGTTTACTTAATATGTAAGTATAATACTTATCTTTTTGTATTTTCAAAAATTATTTTCCTAATTTTGTATTAAGTCCATTGTTTGAATTTTTTCATTGTTCAAAGTTCAAACAAAAACATTACAAGCAAAACCACAATAAATTGATTATGGAATTTGTTCAAGTTTTTGAGATGGTGAGATGTTGTCTTTGAGGGTAGCATTTGGTAGTATGATTAATTGACCAACTCTGCTTTGAGCTTCCCTTGCCTAATAAATAAATTAACAAGATTTGTGTTAGTAAAAAAGATGAAATAACAAACTAAAATTTGTGTCTGACGTATTCCGAATTTTCTTACTTGTACTTCCCAGTTGGATCGAAATGTAAAAACACTGTAAAGTATGGTTCAGACAGTAAATGCTGAGATCATTCCTAACCACAGTAAATGCTGAGTTAATATGCTTTTTTATCTTCTATATATGTTATTATATGAAATCTATAACTTTTTTTTTAAATAATTATTACATTTGTATTCGAAAATTAAAATAAATATAAATTACGAGACAAATATTTATGATTGATAAATATTAAAAATATAGTCAAAATATTTGTCTTTTTTAAAAAATATATAAAACAAATTTATTACGGATAAATACAAAAAAAAAGTAGTACGTGTATATTTGATTCTATTTTTTAAAAAATTTAAATTATATAATTACGGGAAAAACTGTATTACTGAAACTGGGAAAATGAAATTATTGATAATATAGTAATGTATACGAGACATATATATTTTTATACACGGGAAAATTTTAAATACTTTAGATTAAACTTTATTATTATATATGAAAAAATAGTGTATGGATGATCCAAATACTTTTATTAATATTACTAATATTTATTTATACAATTAAATTAATATTTACAAATACTATGTTATTATTTGATATTTTTTAAAACTAAATTATTACAAAAATACTTTTATAAAAAATATCAACCGATGTCCGCGGATATTGACTCTATTTTTTCAAAATATAAATTATATTTACTAATTTTTATTAATCATATTTTTTGACAAAGTTTTAAATGTAGACAAATGTGCGTCACCGACGGGTACCCGTGCGAATGCACGGGTATCCCGCTAGTTGTTATTTACAATAGGATTCACATTCGAAGACTTATTGTCTATGAACATGCTTGAAGGTTCTAAAGCTAGATTGTTAAAGAAGTACAATCCACTGAAAACAAGGAAGTTATAAGCATGTGAAGTAAGTTGTTTAAATTCAGCATAGAATTTGACACAAGTTTGGATCTAATCTTTGAGAAACCAATTGACTTAAATGTCAAGCTATGACCATTACCAACTAAGTTGTTCTGATTCAACATAGAATTCAGTATAAGTTTGGATATAAACATTGAGAAACCAATTGACTTGACTGCCAAGTTGTGACCATTACAAACTAGAACTTTATATAGACCTTCACAAGAGTGTTTATTTTGTAAATTAGAAGTGCTAGATGTGATGGGAAGCACCCGAGTCTATAAAATAGGCTTGAGATTTATGGCATTTAGGTCCTTATAGTTCATTTTGATGTGTTAAAAGAGCAGTTACTTATACAGAGGTGGAAGTTTGATTCTTCTGGCTTCCATCAACATTATAGAGATCATTTGAAGGCGAGGGATGTGTCTGAGGCTTTGATGGTGAAGGCTCAAATAACTCATCATATGTGTACAAAAATCTATCAATAAGTGACCATATTTGGTGCGGAGTTGACATGTTGGCGATTACATGTGTTGTAGACTTGTCTTCCACGCCCTCTATCATGAGAGTATTGATAGGTGCTAGATGTTCCACCATTTCTACCAGAGTTATGATAGATTATGGCATGAGCAACATTACCAATTGCACTAGGAGTGATAGTTCTTCGCAAAACTTGTATAACTGGACTTCTTGCACATACAAAGGGCTTTAACAACACCGTATATTAGTTGATTCTCTCTTACCAAAGATCATCATTATAAAAGGATTATATTCTTTAGTTATACTTTGAATAATGACATCAATTTGGTCTCTTTCAGTGATAGGATACCCAATTGCTAACAATGAACCAGTTATGGCTCTAATTATTATAACATACTCAAAGATAAAACAATTACCTTTCTTGTTGACTTTTAATTCTAACTTTAGTTGATGAACACAAGCTTTTATTTTTGAATGAAAATGCTTATGCACTTTATCCCAAACTTCATAAGCATGCTTACATGTGAGAACACAAGGAAGAATAATTTTAGAAATCGTGGACAAAATGCCAAATGAAGAATGTTTGATCTGGAACAATCCACGTTTCATAATCTTCCGAAACAATATTAGCAATTCTATCATTATCATTTTTGAACATGTGAGGGATACGAGGATTAACTACCAATCTTTGGAGTTTATGAGTGAGGATAACACTTTCTACTTGTTGATTTCAAAATCAGCCATGCTATTCATACACCACATCTTACACCAAATACATACACCAACAGTATTTTTTAAATAAAATAATATTTTTTATAAACAGTACGGGAACAGTAATTTGAACAGTGCATAAACAGTGTTCGTGAATAATAAAATCGTAATTGAATAGTGATGTGAACAGTAACGTGAATAGTGTTTGTGAACAGTACCTTTTAATAGTAAATAAACTTGGTTAATGAAATGTAAAAACTTGGTTAATATAGTGATGAAGTTGGTTAATAAAGGTCCAGATATTAAAAATAATTTTTACAAGTAAAATAAAGTTGGTTAATACAATGTAAAAAGTTGGTTAATGAAGTTATGAACTTGGTTAATAAATATTCAGATGTAAAAATAATTTAGTAGTAAAACAAAGTTGATTAATGCAATGTAAAAAATTGGTTAATAAAATTATGAAGTTGGTTAATAACACAATTTCATATCAGTATTATTTAATTCAAAAATAAAAAATAATATTTTTTAAAAAAAATATATTTAATATTATTATATTTCACTATTCACCGTATTGATGAACAATAAAATACGGTGTAGGTGTAAAAAATGGTATAAGAATAACATTTCTCTTTCAATATAATTGAAGTTGTTTTCTTTAAGTCTGATGGACAATTTTTGTGCAAAAGTGAAGTACTTGAATACGCAAGTTGCAGTGAAGTAGCTTGAGATGATCGAATCACATTTTATGAATTTTGAGGAAAACTTTCCAGATCTACAATGGAAGATTCTCTAAAACTTTATACATCACACGAGTTTCTAAAGAATTAGAAATATGAAGAACTTAATTTTATGCAATTTTGAACTTCAATCATGAATAATAAAGATGAAGATAAAGCGATTCTATGCAATTTTGAACTTCAATCATGAATGATGAAGATGAAGATAAAGCAGAAGAAACCTTTCTTAAAGATGATATCATATTAAATGAATTAGTCATGTAAGAGAATACATAAACAAGATCTTCCCGTATTAAAGTTTTCATGAAAATAACTATTATTTAGTTATCCAAACTATAGAGTTAACTATTCTTTTACTAACTTTTCCAACCAACTTAGTCAATCTTATGTATTCGAAACATAACTATACTATTTTTTATTAGGAAAGATAAATTTTAATAATAAAAATAGATAAATCAAAAGGAAGTGACAAAGTACAGATACTAGGAGGTCCTTAGTCCACTACATGTTCATAATTGTAGATGGACATGAAAATTGGTACACACGTCTACAACACTTCCACCACAAATAAATTAGAAAAATTTAGCTCCACTCAGAATACTCCAAAAATTAAAATACAAAAAATAAACACTAAAGTTAAATATCGTTGTACATATCTGCATGGATATCTAATTCTAATCCATTGAACATGTAAAGTCGCATTTTAATAGTTTCTAGTACGATACACGCGAACCACGATGCTCTCCCATGCTTTCAACATCACCACTCAATGGATGACACGTGTAAATAACTATATATAAAATAATAGCCCTCTCAAAACAGTTTAATAATAAGAGTTATTAATAAACAATAATAAACTCTATAACCACAATACTTATCAATGAAGTTTGGTTCATTGCTTTTCTTCTTTTTAATTTTTCATTTCTCTCATTCTCTCTTCTCAATTGACTCACTATCCTCACCCCAAAATTAATGGAGGAGTCAGGAGAAAATTGGCCTTCTAATTCTGATTTGGTAAAATAAAATTTCTACACTAACTCATCACCAATTATATAGTATTTCAGAATATGTGAATAATTCTATTTTGTTTATTGTTTACATAGGAAATTTGTGATGACGTTATTTTTGAAGATGGAGAATCTGAATCATATGATGATGAGATTGGAGGTTCCACCGACAGATATGAGAGGGACCTGAGAGAGAAAATGCTGGCACTTTCAGCCACCATACCTGGTTTGGAGAAGGTTGGTATATAAATAATTTTCATTTAATTTATTTGATATATAAAGATTTTGTTTGTTCAACTCTCCAACTGATTACAGTCATTACAACAATATTAACATTTTTTTTATATACTTTTTCAAAAGAATTCAATTTTGGTTTTTGTATGTTCCTCTTAATTTTGATTATGTTTAAAGTTTAAGTTGTATATTTCAAGTTTTTTCTCTTGAAATTTTTAATATAAATAAAATTCAATCATAAAATGTTATGTAGATGATTAAAATCTTTCTCCGGGTTTGGCTTTGATAAAGGTAATATGTAAAATATTTAATTTTAGTCTCACAAATAGAATATATATATATATATATATATATATATATATATATATATATATATATATATATATATATATATATATATATATATATATATATATATATATATATATATATATATATATATATAACAAAAGGAGACATTATCAATCAAAATATAAGGATATCCAAAAGAAAAGACATAAGAAGTGTCAAATATATAAAAGAAAAAATAAAGTTAGAAATAATAAGAAAAGATAAACAACTATAACAACTCCAAGTACTAAGTAAGGGAATTAAAAACTATTAGAAAAAGAAGAGGAAAGACACAAAAATAAGAATCTAGATAGAACTAGAGGTCTCCAGACCAAGAACACCTCTAAAAGTAATAAACCCACAAAAACACAACAAGAACAAATCTAAGGGAGATCGCCAAGCCACGCACCCCGCTATCAGCTCAGAAATAGGATAAGGTTTTCATGGCAGGCTGAGAAGGAACATGAGATTTCCACTGAACTACCATGATACCATTTCCAAGCCAAGATGATACTCATGTCTTCCACATCTTTTGATATCACCCAATAACCTAAAAAAACTATGTCATTCCTATTTTTTCAAATTGACCAAACCACGGCATGCCAAATCATCCTCTATTCCCCTCTATTCCTAGAGCTCCTACTCAAAGGAATAAATATCTGGAAAAGAGTCAAGATATCTATACGCAAGACAACATACCACCCCAACCACCTAAACATCTTATACTAAACTATGGATGCAACCTCACAAGTCACAAAGAGGTGACAGAACGACTTAACGAGCAACGGACATAAGGGACATGAAATAGTCCTAGAGATCAAATGAACTTCCCTCTTACGTAAGTTCTCTCTGGTTAGGATGCGATCCTGAAGAACCTGCAAGGAGAAAATTATAAATTTAAAGGGGGCCAACTACACCAAAGAGACAAGAGGAATAACTCTACAAGAGAGACCTGCCGGCCTAGGGGGAACTGTCGAGCCAAAAGATAAGAGTAGGCAGAAGACATAGAACAAACCCCATCATTAGATTTGTACCACCTCCATGAAACACTCTTAGAAGAAGGGGTAAATCCTCTAATCACAGACTCAAGATCGCTAAAGAGAGCCAACTCGTAGTTGAAAAAGAAAGGTCTTGGCCACCTGAGGTCCCAAACCCAACTTTCCTCCTCCCATCTACCGACCTCCCTTACAGATTTAGAGGTCTAGTTAGAAATAGGAATGAGTCTAGGGAATCTAAAATGAAGGGGAGTATTCCTAACCCAAAGATACTCCTAAAAAGTGGTAAGGAGGCCAGAACAAACTTTCAGGGATAGATCATCCCTAAACAAGACAGAAGTGTCATCAACTTTAGCACCAAGAAGGGAAATCCCTTTCCACAAAGACGAAGCCAATCAGAAATCATCAAATCTTCCACCATGATAGAAGTCATAGAGGTTACACCATATCTGGCTGTTAGAATATCATGCCAAATACTATATGCCCCCGAAAGTAGATGACACATCCACTTGGCCGAGTTGACCAACCGAAGGCCACAAATCTCAAGGCCCCTAAGCTTTCTTAGGCTTGCAAACATCCACCCACTTGACCCAGGAAATTTTAGACTCCCTTTTCAATCCTTCCCATAGAAACCCCATTTGTATTTTCACTATCTTCTTCCAAACCTTGACACGCATCTTCAAAAAAGATAAGAAAAAGATAGGGATGACATTATGAACAAAGTTAAGAAGGATCACTCTCTTCCCAGGGAGACATACCTATGTTATCACGACATGAGCCTTCAAGAAAGAAGATTAACTAGAGGTTCCCACGTAAATGCTAGTCGGGGGTTAGCTTCGACTGGAAGCCCAAGGTACTTAAAAGAAATAGACTCCTTCTCACAACGGAGAAACTCGCAAGTAAGGTCTAAGAAAGTCTAATCATAATTCACCCCAATGAGAGAACTTTTTGCAAAATTCACACGGAAACCTGAGGCTAGCTCGAATCCATAGAGAATAGCCTTAATGGTCCAAAGATTATCTGTAGTAGCATCTTCCAGAATGATCGTGTCATCTGCATACTAAAGGTAGGAGACCACCAAATCTGAAATTCCACTCTAACACTTAATAAAATACGCATCTCAACAGCCCTAGAAATCAAGGGAAGTCTTAATCTCTTGATATTAATGACATGTAAAGATTAAAGTTAAATATTATACATATTAGAGAACTAAATAAAAAATATTTGTAAATATTAAAATCAAATAAAGAGTTATAGGAACTAAATTAATTTATTAAATAATATATTTGTTAGGATACATATTTAAACATAGTATTTATTTGTTAGGAACTAAAATTATTTG
The DNA here is from genome assembly GCA_022829125.1 of Lathyrus tuberosus. NCBI lineage: Eukaryota > Viridiplantae > Streptophyta > Magnoliopsida > Fabales > Fabaceae > Lathyrus > Lathyrus tuberosus. Next base: position 570,190 of record JALAZF010000525.1, read on the forward strand.
TTTAATCTTAAATATAAGATCCTTTGTGAATTATTAGATTTTTTTTTTACTATTATTATTTTGAAAGAATTAAATAAGAATTTAGATCGCTAAAACCCGCCACAAAAAGATAAAAGAAGATGAAAATTCATATTAAAATTCAAATTTTGTTACTAAATATGTCAGAAAATATGAAGATCATGTCTTAAACCCACAAATAAGTATTTAAGACTAAATTATATATATATATATATATATATATATATATATATATATATATATATATATATATATATATATATATATATATATATATATATATATATATATATATATATATATATATATATATATATATATATATATATATATATATATATATCACATTGGCAAATGTACGTTCAATCACACGAAAATTGTCATATGATGTGGTATATCATCTTCCTTCCGTCAACGTAACTTAATTTAAATGATAAGTAGTGTAAGTAGAAATTTTTGAGAACTAAAGTTTGAAAAAAATAATTTACGAGATTAAAAATAAATTTGATATATTTAAGGAAACTGCAAATTTATTTAAGAGAGAGAGAGAGATTTATATCATACTAGGTATCAAACTTAACATACTTACATCTTTAGAGAGAGAGAGAGATGTATATCATACTAGGTATCAAACATAACATACTTACCTCTTTATTGAGAGAGAGAGAGAGAGAGAGAGAGAGAGAGAGAGAGAGAGAGATATGTATATCATACTAGGTATCAAACTTAACATACTTACCTCTTTAGAGAGAGAGAGAGATAGAGAGAGAGATATCATACTAGGTATCAAACTTAACATACTTACCTCTTTATTAACATTTAATAGAAAGAGAATTTAATCAATGCAAACCATTAATATAAAAGATTTCGTCAAATAAATCAAGTCAATGATAAAATTATATAATTAATCCACAAAATCCTATTTATTTATATTTATAAGGTTGACTCCTACCACTAGATTACTTTAAAAAAAATAAAACCATAGAATCTTAACGTTGTAAATAGTTTTATAATAAGTGTATTATGTATGTATGCCTTATTGAAATTTATACTAAGAAATGTCTAAATTTTTTTATTTTTTATATAAATGATAATCAATATAATATATAATTATTTAACTATTGCATTGATTTCAAATTTTATAATTAAATAGTGTGAATTTAATAATTTTTTAATTATAATATACTAAAATACGCTTAAAAAATGAATGTGTATAAAACTTGAAAAATTAATCTGTCTTTATAATAAATGTGTAGATGGACGACATCTTGATCCTAGAGAAAGCCAGACAGTACGTGAAACAACTTCAAGAACGTGTGAAAGAGTTGGAAGAAGTTGGATCCAACAATATTTATAGCGACAATTGTGGAATAAGTAATAATATTATTCCTTATGTGAAAGCAAGAGTGTTACAAAAGCAAGTTCTTATCACAATCCACTGTGAGAAACAAAAGCGTGTTATGCTCAAAATACTTACCCATCTTGAAAATCTTCATCTTTTAATACTGAGTAGCAGTGTCTTGCAGTTTGGAAACTTCAATTTTGATATCACCATCGTTGCTCAGGTACATAATGCTTAACTCAATTTAGAGACAAAATTCTAGCATACTTTTTTATTTCTAAATTTTTTATTCATGAATACTAATAAATGAGATTAACATAAGATTTTGACAGTGTGTGATTAATATATATCATGCAGATGGGAGATGGATACAATATTACAATGGATGAACTGGTGAAAACACTCAGAATAGTGATATTAACAAACTAGCATGTGATTGTTATGTATGAAACAATTGCAATACTAGTTGTAATTCTGTTTATAATTTATGGTTGTAGTTGTGGTATCTTATTTATTATATGTGTAGTCAGAGTCGTCTCAAGTTTTTTGAGGTTCTGTGTGAGTTAGTCATCGCTTAACCATAGAAAAATAAATAGAATTTTTATTTAATTATGATTTAATAAAACATATTTTTAGGAGGCTCTATTTAACTATAATTTCATCCTAAAAAATTTAAACTCTTGTACAATAGCACACCTTTCATACCCTAAAAAATGGCCATGCGTGTAGCTTGTACCTATTGTCGAGCTTGCTGTTGATGTTGATGCTGCAAGCAAAAGAATGAGCTCTCGATTCACCTCTATTGTCTAATAGAAGAATGTCTCTCCACCATATTAAACCTTCCTTAATGCATACAATAGGATCAATATATGTTAGGAAACTATGCAAAATTTCCTCATAGTCAGATTCGTGGAATAACGATATAAATGCGAAATAATGACACACAAAAATTGAGACGGGCTGCTTCAAACTTTTTATTTACTGGAAAGATAAAATACACATTGTATTTAAGAATTTCCCTCACTCAAAGTTTTTCTCACTAGTGTATTTCTCTAGTTATTGAAAAAGCTCTCAATGTTGGAATGAATATTGTTTTGGCTTTGATATCTTATATTGTCAAAGCATTGGATGCATCATTCGTAACTCATTCATTACGGTTCCTATAAAGTAGAAACATCTTCCATTTACTTCTAAATAATAAGAAAACAATGACCATCCAAATAATAAGAAAACAATTACTTTTTCAACAATCTCCTACTTGAAGATTGACTTCACTCGACCTTCACACCTCGATCTTGCAACAACCTTCTCTGTTATGTTATTCTAGCAGGCCAACTAAAGTTGAGAACAACTTCAGTTTATCAATAGTCACCACCTTTGTCAACATGTCAGCTGGGTTCTTCCTTCCGAGAATCTTCCTCAACGTTAGTATCTCATCCTCAAGCATAGTTCTGATGAAGTGATAACGAAGATCAATGTGCTTCGTTCAAGAGTGGAATGCTGAAATCTTAGCCAGATGTAATGCACTCTGAGTATCGCTGTGCAAAACACTCCTCTCTTGGATGAACCCCAACTCTGTCAACAATCCTTGAAGCCATATAAACTCTTTACTAGCTTCTGTTACTGCTACATACTCAGTCTCTGTACTGGATAGAGCAACAATCTTTTGTATCCTCGATATCCAACTAACAGTTGTAGTACCAACACTAAATATGTAACCGGTGGTACTTCTTCGGTGATCAACTTCACCAGCAAAGTCCGCATCTACATAGCCTTGTACTTTAAATTCACCTTTACTAAAGCACAAACACTTCTCCTTAGTGCCTTGTAGATATCCCAATGAGTTTTACCTGGATTTGACATAAACCTGCTTACAACTCCCACTGCATAGCCAATGTCTGGCCTCGTGCATACCATTACGTACATCAAACTTCCAATGGCTCAAGCATACAGAATTATAGTCATCAATTCTTTTTCTTCCTCCCTCTCGGGGGTCTGGTCCTTTGATATGTGAAAATAACTAGCTAAAGGTGTGCTAACTGGTTTGGCATTGTCCATGTTGAATCTTTGCAAAACATGGTTGATGTACTCCGCCTTAGATAACTGCAAAATTCCTCTTTGCCCATCTCTCGTGATTTGCATTCCAAGAATCTTCTTTGCCGGACCCAAGTCCTTCATGTCAAATTCTTTCGACAATTGCATCTTCAAGTTTCTGATTTCATCAATATTTGGACCTGCTACTAACATATCATCCACATAAAGTAATAAAATGATATAACTCGAATGGTATCTCTTGAAGAAACAAAAGTGGTCGGCATTCCACTTCTGGAAACCTTCCTTGTGCATGAAGCTTTCAAACTTCCTATACCAAGTCTTGGAGCTTGTTTTAGACCATACAAGCTCTTCTTTAATCTACACACCATTTTTTGTTTCCCTTCTTCAGACAAAACCTTCTGGTTGATGCATGTAGATCTCCTCATCTAAGTCTCCGTGAAGAAACGCAATCTTCACATCGAATTGTTCTAGGTAGAGCTCTTCACTAGCAACAATACTTAACACATACATGATAGTATTGAGCTTCACAACTGGAGCAAAGATTTCAGTGTAGTCAACTCCTTCTTTTTGCTGAAATTCTTTGACAACTAGTCGGGCCTTGTATCTTTTGGAGTCATCATGGTCCTCCTTCACCCGATACACCCATTTGTTATGAATATCCCTTTTTCCCATATGTAACTCAGCAAGTTCCCATGTCTGATTGGAGATCAAAGACTTCATCTCGTCTTTCATAGCAAGTTCCCACTTGCTAGCATCTGCGGTCTGACATGCTTCTACATAATCTTCAGGTTCCCCTTCATTTGTCAATAACATGTAGTCCATGTATCTCCTGTTGGGAACACGAGTTCTAAAAGACCTTTTCAATAAAGGAGTTGGAGTCGGAGGCTTTGATATGCCAGGCTACTGCTCACTTCCTTGTTCAATTGTTTCCTCTAGGCGAGGATTATCAACTATAGGACTTTCTGGGACATCAACCACCTCTGCATAAACTGGCTCACTCGAATCTGAGTTGCTGGCACCTGTATTCTGTTTGTCCTTGTACATCACTCTTTCATTGAAGATTACATCTCTATTGCAAATCTTCTTTTTGTTTTCATCATTCCATAGGCGATAGCTTTACTCATCCTCACCTAACCGAAGAAAGTGCACTTCTTTGATTTGGGATCAAGCTTATTCCAGCCAGCCGAAAACTCTAAGATGTGAGAGTTTTACCTCTTTTCCGCTCCATACCTCTTATGGTATTCTAAGCTCCAATGGTACAAATGGACCTCGGTTGATTAAGTAAGCTGATGTGTTGACTGCCTCTGGCCAAAACTTCTTCGGTAAGCCTGACTGCACACGTAAGCTTCTGGCTCTTTCAGCCAACGTTCGATTCATACGCTCAGCTACACAATTCTGTTGAGGTGTCCCTGGCACATTCCTCTCCATTCTGATTCCGTGCTCATCGCATAAATTCTTGAACTTGGTGTCTACATATTCACCACCATTGTCAGTTCAGAGCTTTTTAATCTTCAATTTGGTCTCGTTTTCTACCATCGCTTTCCACACTTTGAAAGCCTCAAATACGTCAGACTTATATTTCAGAAAGTATACCCACACCTTTCTGGAATGGTCATCAATAAAAGTCACGAAGTATTTCTTCTCACCAATAGATGAGACGGTAGTTGGACCCCAAACATCAGAGTGGACACTACTACAAAACGCTAAAACAACAACGCCAGACTTACAACGCATCCTTTTACGCCGTTGTAATAGGTTAAAAATTTCGCGCCAAGGCAAAAGCTGAGTTATTTAATGACGGTTGACTTAAACCACCGTAGTAATAAATAAAATGTAGCAAGCTTCGATTCCCTGCAACTACATTTTTTCCATTTTTTAGAGTACATTTAGCGTGTGTCACTTAAGTCCATTATTTAAAAAATAAATTGTAAATGATTTTATAACGGTTAAGATGAACAACCGTAGTAATAAATGAAATGTAACAAGCTTCGATTCCCTACAACACATTTTTTCCATTTTTTAGGATACATTTAGCGTGTGTTGTAACGCCCCGATTCTGATTTTTCCCATTTTGTTGAGTCTTTTATTTAAATTGAGTGATAAATTATTTTATCTGTGAAATTGGTATGTTAATATGTTATGATGTTTTACCGTTTTCGAGAGTTTTCGGGGAAGATTAGAATGGAGGGTATTTTAGACATTTCTCAATTAATGGTAATTTAGAAATTTAGTGGAAATATAATTGTGTGAGAAAATGAATTAATTTAAGTTGTATAGAAAATAAGAAATAGAAAAGAAAAAAAGAGTTAAGAGGAAATAGGAGAGAAAGAGATACAAAGGAAAGATAGAGAGAAAAAGAAGAGAAAGAAAGAGGAAGAAGAGAAAAGAGAAGGAAAAGAGGAAAAGCTAGGAAAATCAAGAAATCAACTTCTAGGAATCGATTTAATCGGGTAAGGGTGTGAAATCTTATTATCTTATCAATGTATATCATTATGTATGATTATGTATGTGTGTATTTGATTGGTTGTGGTGTTTTCATAGTTTTCTATTCTAGGTCGATGTTGAGAAATCGATGTTTTCGCGGTTGGAAATCGACGTAAATGTGGTAGAATGTTTGTTGCCGTGATTGTATTGAGTTCTGATTGATATATGTTGTTTTGGAAATGTTTTGGGTTGAAAAATATGGATTTTGGGTTTTCAACAGCGCTGAAAGATTCTGAGTTTTCGCAGGTTCGCCTAGCGAACCATTCAGCGAAGGGTAGCGAAGGTTCGCTACGGGTGTTCGCCTAGCGAAGGTGTGAGCGAAGGTTCACTGAGTTATTCGCCTAGCGAAGTTTGGGTGTTTTTTATGTTGGAAGTTGCTACCTTGGTTCGCCAAGAGGTTCGCCTAGCGAACTTTGTGTCTGTTTTTAGCTAGTAGTTGGTTCGCTGGAACATTCTCCTAGCGAAGGCGCTAGCGAATGCTCGCGAGAGGGTTCGCCCAGCGAACAGTGCTGTTTGTGTAATTTTGTTTTCTGCATAACTTTTGATCTGTGGTTCGGTTTGAGGCGTGGTTTGATGCATTAGAAAGCTTATGAAAGGTTCTTTCTTATTATGATGATTTGGAAATTGTTAGCCGATTTAATTATGTCGGAAAGTCGGGAATAGTGTTATTTAACGACTTTTACCGTTTTGAATGTGTGTTTGGATGTGAATCATACAATAGTGCGTTGGTGTGAATGTATATAGATTGTATGTGATGGTATGAGATGAAATGCATTGATTATGTGAAATGTCAATGTATGTTGTTTGGTGGCCTTTATGGTTTGAAATGCATTGTTTGAATTGATTTGCAATGCATGAATGTGATGATGTTGATTAATTCATATGGTTGAATTGTGAATGTATGGAATTGATGAGTTGAAATATATGCATGATTATGGTTGCATATATGTGTGAAGATGCATTTGATTATCATGAGTTCTTGTGTGTCAAGCATCATGATATGCATCTTGTGATCGTGTGCCCATGTGGGGTGTGAGCGATCGGATCGTGTGCCCGTGTGGGGTGTGAGCGATCCAGAAACGTCGTGTGCCCATGTGGGGTGTGAGCGACGGATTGGTTCCAGAGGGAATCCGCTATAACGTCGTGTGCCCATGTGGGGTGTGAGCGATCGGGTCGTGTGCTCGTGTGGGGTGTGAGCGATCCATAAACGTCGTGTGCCCGTGTAGGGTGTGAGCGACGGGGAACATCGTATGCCCGACGGGGAGTTACATTGGTAACGAGCGATGGTTCCAATAAGTTCCTGAGTGAACTTGAGATGATTAAGTCGGTACCGCATTGCATTTGCATAGAGTCGTGAGTCGGTCTCTATGATTTGCATTTATCATCTGTATATGGTGCATTGATGAATAAACATGAATATGTATGTTTATGTGGAATGATAAGAATTGAGAAATATGCATGATGAAATGCTTGGATTCGTATATATATATATATATATATATATATATATATATATATACATTGTAATGTATATGGGTGAATTGTGATGAATTGTGGTGAGAATGTGGAATATGTGTATTTTTATGCTAAGATATATAATTATATGCATTGTTATTATGATAATATTTCTCACCCTTCTGCTGTTTTATGATGCTCTATGAGGCATTGCAGAGTAGGTATGCTGGTGGTCTTTTTGTGAAGCGTGTCTTCATTCTTTTGGTCGGTCGGCTCTGATATGTAGCACCGGGTAGCTAGGATGTATATGATTCTTTTGTGATACATTGTACATGTATCTTGTTGATGAATGTTTATGTAAACATGAATTATGTTGGTGGATAATACTTGTTGATGTATATGTATGTTATATATTATTCAATGTTTAGATTTTCCGCTTTTATTCTAAATATTGAGATGTGGGTGTAAGGACTAAGTTCCTCTGTTGCAAAGTTACCCCACTGTTGCATATCAATTGTTGAGCAGGTGTTGAATGTTTTAATTTCACGTATAATGTGACATGCCTCTTTTATACCATGCTTATAATTATACTCTGACGAAATTTTTAATATGTGCCTAAATGATTATTTGATTATTTGGGGGTATAGAAAGGGGGTGTTACATTAAGTGGTATCAGAGCCAGTGTTGAGTCAGTTGTGTCTGTCTTGTTGTTGTGATGGTTGAACTGTTGTTTAACCTTGTTGTCATTTTTGGGAATGATCAGAATATGGCTGGTAGAAACGACAATGCGATGGCTGCTGCTTTGGAAGCAATGGCTAGGGCGGTGCAAGGTGCGCCGAACGTGAATGCTAATGACGAGTTCAGGAAGAATCAACCACCGGTCTTCAAAGGAAGATTTGATCCCGATGGAGCTCAAATATAGTTGAAGGAGATTGAAAGGATCCTTAGAGTCATGGACTGTGCGGAGGAGAATAAGGTGAGGCTTGGGTCTCACATGTTGAAGGAAGAAGCCGACGATTGGTGGGTCGGTATGCGTCAAGTTCTCGAGGTGGATGATGAAGAGATAACTTGGGATTTATTTCGTACCGAGTTCTTGAGGAAGTATTACCCTGAAAGTGTGAAAGGGAAGAAGGAGATGGAGTTCCTTGAACTGAAACAAGGTAGTATGTCCGTGGTGGACTATACTGCTAAGTTTGTGGAGTTGGTTCAATTCCATCCTCACTATGCTGCAAGTACTGCTGAGTTCTCAAAGTGTATTAAGTATGAGAATGGTTTGCGTCCGGAGATTAAGCAAGCTGTTGGGTATCAAAGGATAAGAAGGTTTACGGATTTGACGGAATGTTGTAGAATCTTCGAGGAAGATAGAAAGGCTCGTTCTACACATTACAAAAGCTTGAATGAGAGGAAAGGAAAGCAACAAGCTAGAAGTGGACCTTATGTGACACCTGTTGATAAGGGCAAGCATAGGGGAAACTTTGAGAGGAGATCTGGAGGAGGAAGTTCCGGTTCCGTTAAGTGTTACAAGTGTGGTGGAATGGGTCATAAATCATTTGAGTGTGGGAAGACTGTGGTGAAATGTTCTAACTGTGGAGGCCTTGGGCATGCTACTACTGATTGTAGAAGGAATATAGTGAAGTGCTATAATTGTGGAGAAGTGGGTCACATTAGTACTAAGTGTATTAAGCCGAAACAAGCTCAAGCGGGCGGAAAGGTGTTTGCATTAGCGGGGACGGACACTACTAGTGCAGATCATTTGATTAAAGGTACATGCTTTATTAATAGTACACCTTTAGTTGCTATTATTGATACGGGAGCAACTCATTCGTTCATTTCTCACGAGTGCGCTACGCGTTTGAATTTGTTTATGACTTCTTGGGGTGGCGAGATGGTTATTGAGACTCCTGCTTCAGGGTCGGTAACTACGTCTTTGGTGTGTGTAAGTTGTCCTTTGACCATGTATGGTAAAGACTTCATCATGGATTTAGTGTGTTTGCCATTGGAGGGATTGGACGTAATCTTAGGTATGAACTGGTTGCAATTTAATCGAGTTCATATAGATTGCTATCACAAGTTTGTGAGGTTTCCTTCTTTGGAAGATGATGAAAATGAGAGTTTCTTATCCACTAAAGAGTTGAAGAAACTTTTAGCGGATGAAGCTCAATTGTTCGGTTTGTTTGCATCATTGTCGGTGGAGAGTAAAGTTGAGCTCGATGTGTTTCCAGTGGTGTGTGATTTTCCAGAAGTGTTTCCGGAGGATATTACGGATGTACCGCCGGAAAGAGTAGTTGAGTTTTCTATTGATCTAGTTTCGGGTACTAGACCAGTTTCGATGGCACCGTATCGTATGTTGGCATCGGAGTTGGTAGAATTGAAGAAGCAATTGAATGACTTGTTGGACAAGAGATTTGAAAGACCAAGTGTTTCTCCTTGGGGTGCGTCGGTATTGTTGGTAAAGAAGAAGGATGGAAGTATGCGGTTATGCATTGATTATCGACAATTGAACAAGGTGACAATTAAGAACAAGTATCCGCTTCCGAGGATCGTTGATTTGATGGACCAATTGGTTGGTGCGCGTGTTTTTAGCAAGATTGACTTGAGATCGGGATATCACCAAATCGTGTGAAAGAAGAGGATATTCAAAAGATGGCCTTTAGGACACGGTATGGTCATTACGAATATTTCGTGATGCCATTCGGGGTTTCTAATGCGCCGGGTGTGTTTATGGAATACATGAATCGTATTTTTCATGAACAGTTAGATCGTTTTGTGGTTGTGTTCATCGATGATATTTTGATTTACTCTAAGTCTCAAGAGGAGCATGAAGAGCGTTTGAGGATTGTGTTACAAATTTTGAAAGAGAAGCAATTGTATGCTAAGTTGTTGAAATGTGAATTTTGGTTGTCGGAAGTAAGTTTTGTTGGACATGTTATTTCCGATAGTGGTATTAGTGTTGATCCATCCAAGATTGATGCGGTGATGCAATGGGAGGCTCCTAGATCGGTTACGGAGATTCGAAGCTTTTTAGGCTTGGCGGGTTATTATCGGAGGTTTATTGAGGGATTTTCGAAGTTGGCACTTCCGTTAACGCAATTGACTTGTAAAGAAAAGGCTTTCATTTGGGATATTCATTGTGAAGAGAGTTTTAATGAGCTAAAAAGAAGGTTGACAACGGCTCCGATCTTGATTTTGCCAAATCTGGCGGAACCATTTGTTGTGTATTGTGATGCGTCATTGGTTGGTTTAGGTGGTGTTTTGATGCAAGATGGCAAAGTTGTGGCTTATGCTTCTAGACAATTGAGAGTGCAAGAAAAGAATTATCCTACACATGACTTGGAGTTAGCGGCCGTGGTGTTTGTTTTGAAAATTTGGAGGCACTATCTTTATGGTGCAAGATTTGAAGTTTTTAGTGATCACAAGAGCTTGAAATATTTATTTGATCAAAAAGAACTGAACATGAGACAACGAAGGTGGTTAAAGCTTTTGAAGGATTATGATTTTGGTTTGAATTACCATCCGGGTAAGGCAAACGTGGTGGCCGATGCTTTGAGTCGGAAATCATTACATATGTCCGCATTGATGATGAGAGAATGGGAACTTTTGGAGAATTTTAGAAACTTGAGTTTGGTTTGTGAAATGACGCCGAGAAGTGTGCGACTTGGTATGCTACATGTTACGAATGATTTTCTTGCAACCGTTGGACATTCCGGAGTGGAAATGGGATAGTATATCGATGGATTTTGTTACGGGATTTCCAAATACGCAAAGAGGCCATAATGCTATTTGGGTAATCGTTGATAGGCTTACTAAATCTGCTCACTTCATTCCAATTGATATTAGTTATCCTTTGGAGAAGTTAGCCGAGATTTATGTTCTTGTGGTTGTGAAGTTACATGGAGTTCCTAAGAGTATTGTATCGGATAGAGATCCTAGATTCACATCGAGGTTTTGGAAGAGTTTACAAAAGGCTTTGGGTTCTAAGCTAAGATTGAGTTCGGCTTATCATCCGCAAACGGATGGTCAAACCGAGAGGACAATTCAATCGTTGGAGGATTTGTTGCGTGCTTGTGTGCTCGAGCAAGATGGTGCTTGGGATAGTTATTTGGCGTTGATTGAGTTCACCTACAATAACAGTTTTCATTCAAGTATAAGTATGGCACCATTTGAGGCTTTGTATGGTCGGAGATGTCGAACACCTTTGTGTTGGCATGAAACCGGAGAGAGGACGCTAGTTGGACCGGAGATGGTACAACAAACGACGGAGAAAGTGAAGTTTATTCGTGAGAAGATGAAAGCTTCTCAAAGTAGACAAAAGAGCTATCATGACAAGAGAAGGAAGGATCTTGAGTTTCAAGAAGGTGACTATGTGTTTTTGAGAGTTACGCCGGTTACGGGTGTGGGTCGTGCTTTGAAGTCGAAGAAGTTGACTTCCCGTTTTATTGGTCCGTATCAGAATTCTGCACGAGTTGGTGTTGTGGCTTACCGTGTGGCATTGCCTCCGAATCTTTCGAATTTGCATGATGTATTCCATGTTTCGCAACTTCGGAAGTATGTTCCGGATCCGTCACATGTTATTTCTATGGACGAGGTTGAAGTGAGAGATAACCTTACGGTTGAAGCTTTACCGATTAGGATTTTGGACCGTGAAGTTAAGAAGCTAAGAGGCAAGGATATTACGCTTGTGAAAGTAGCGTGGGGAGGCGCTGCGGAAGGCAATATGACTTGGGAGCTAGAGAGTAGGATGCGAGAGTCGTATCCGGAGTTGTTTGAATCAGGTAATATTTTCGAGGACGAAAATTTCTAAAGTGGGGGAGAGTTGTAACGACCCGATTCCGATTTTTCCCATTTTGTTGAGTCTTTTATTTAAATTGAGTGATAAATTATTTTATCTGTGAAATTGGTATGTTAATATGTTATGATGTTTTACCGTTTTCGAAAGTTTTCGGGGAAGATTAGAATGGAGGGTATTTTAGACATTTCTCAATTAATGGTAATTTAGAAATTTAGTGGAAATATAATTGTGTGAGAAAATGAATTAATTTAAGTTGTATAGAAAATAAGAAATAGAAAAGAAAAAAAAGAGTTAAGAAGAGGAAATAGGAGAGAAAGAGATAGAAAGGAAAGATAGAGAGAAAAAGAAGAGAAAGAAAGAGGAAGAAGAGAAAAGAGAATGAGAAGAGGAAAAGCTAGGAAAATCAAGAAATCAACTTCTAGGAATCGATTTAATCGGGTAAGGGTGTGAAATCTTATTATCTTATCAATGTATATCATTATGTATGATTATGTATGTGTGTATTTGATTGGTTGTGGTGTTTTCATAGTTTTCTATTCTAGGTCGATGTGGAGAAATCGATGTTTTCGCGGTTGGAAATCGACGTAAATGTGGTAGAATGTTTGTTGCCATGATTGTATTGAGTTCTGATTGATATATGTTGTTTTGGAAATGTTTTGGGTTGAAAAATATGGATTTTGGGTTTTCAACAGCGCTGAAAGATTCTGAGTTTTCGCAGGTTCGCCTAGCGAACCATTCAGCGAAGGGTAGTGAAGGTTCGCTACGGGTGTTCGCCTAGCGAAGGTGTGAGTAAAGGTTCACTGAGTTATTCGCCTAGCGAAGTTTGGGTGTTTTTGATGTTGGAATTTGCTGCCTTGGTTCGCCTAGCGAACTTTGTGTCTGTTTTTAGCTAGTAGTTGGTTCGCTGGAACATTCGCCTAGCGAAGGTGCTAGCGAATGCTCGCGAGAGGGTTCGCCCATCGAACAATGCTGTTTGTGTAATTTTGTTTTCTGCATAACTTTTGATCTGTGGTTCGGTTTGAGGCGTGGTTTGATGCATTAGAAAGCTTATGAAAGGTTCTTTCTTATTATGATGATTTGGAAATTATTAGCCGATTTAATTATGTCGAAAGTTGGGAATAGTGTTATTTAGCGACTTTTATCGTTTTGAATGTGTGTTTGGATGTGAATCATACAATAGTGCGTTGGTGTGAATGTATATAGATTGTATGTGATGGTATGAGATGAAATGCATTGATTATGTGAAATGTCAATGTATGTTGTTTGGTGGCCTTTATGGTTTGAAATGCATTGTTTGAATTGATTTGCAATGCATGAATGTGATGATGTTGATTAATTCATATGGTTGAATTGTGAATGTATGGAATTGATGAGTTGAAATATATGCATGATTATGGTTGCATATATGTGTGAAGATGCATTTGATTATCATGAGTTCTTGTGTGTCAAGCATCATGATATGCATCTTGTGATCGTGTGCCCATGTGGGGTGTGAGCGATCGGATCGTGTGCCCGTGTGGGGTGTGAGCGATCCAGAAACGTCGTGTGCCCATGTGGGGTGTGAGCGACGGATTGGTTCCAGAGGGAATCCGCTATAACGTCGTGTGCCCATGTGGGGTGTGAGCGATCGGGTCGTGTGCTCGTGTGGGGTGTGAGCGATCCATAAACGTCGTGTGCCCGTGTAGGGTGTGAGCGACGGGGAACATCGTATGCCCGACGGGGAGTTACATTGGTAACGAGCGATGGTTCCAATAAGTTCCTGAGTGAACTTGAGATGATTAAGTCGGTACCCGCATTGCATTTGCATAGAGTCATGAGTCGGTCTCTATGATTTGCATTTATCATCTGTATATGGTGCATTGATGAATAAACATGAATATGTATGTTTATGTGGAATGATAAGAATTGAGAAATATGCATGATGAAATGCTTGGATTCGTATATATATATATATATATATATATATATATATATATATATACATTGTAATGTATATGGGTGAATTGTGATGAATTGTGGTGAGAATGTGGAATATGTGTATTTTTATGCTAAGATATATAATTATATGCATTGTTATTATGATAATATTTCTCACCCTTCTGCTGTTTTATGATGCTCTATGAGGCATTGCAAAGTAGGTATGCTGGTGGTCTTTTTGTGAAGCGTGTCTTCATTCTTTTGGTCGGTCGGCTCTGATATGTAGCACCGGGTAGCTAGGATGTATATGATTCTTTTGTGATACATTGTACATGTATCTTGTTGATGAATGTTTATGTAAACATGAATTATGTTGGTGGATAATACTTGTTGATGTATATGTATGTTATATATTATTCAATGTTTAGATTTTCCGCTTTTATTCTAAATATTGAGATGTGGGTGTAAGGACTAAGTTCCTCTGTTGCAAAGTTACCCCACTGTTGCATATCAATTGTTGAGCAGGTGTTGAATGTTTTAATTTCACGTATAATGTGACATGCCTCTTTTATACCATGCTTATAATTATACTCTGACGAAATTTTTAATATGTGCCTAAATGATTATTTGATTATTTGGGGGTATAGAAAGGGGGTGTTACATTAAGTGGTATCAGAGCCAGTGTTGAGTCAGTTGTGTCTGTCTTGTTGTTGTGATGGTTGAACTGTTGTTTAACCTTGTTGTCATTTTTGGGAATGATCAGAATATGGCTGGTAAAAACGACAATGCGATGGCTGCTGCTTTGGAAGCAATGGCTAGGGCGGTGCAAGGTGCGCCGAACGTGAATGCTAATGACGAGTTCAGGAAGAATCAACCACCGGTCTTCAAAGGAAGATTTGATCCCGATGGAGCTCAAATATAGTTGAAGGAGATTGAAAGGATCCTTAGAGTCATGGACTGTGCGGAGGAGAATAAGGTGAGGCTTGGGTCTCACATGTTGAAGGAAGAAGCCGACGATTGGTGGGTCGGTATGCGTCAAGTTCTCGAGGTGGATGATGAAGAGATAACTTGGGATTTATTTCGTACCGAGTTCTTGAGGAAGTATTACCCTGAAAGTGTGAAAGGGAAGAAGGAGATGGAGTTCCTTGAACTGAAACAAGGTAGTATGTCCGTGGTGGACTATACTGCTAAGTTTGTGGAGTTGGTTCAATTCCATCCTCACTATGCTGCAATTACTGCTGAGTTCTCAAAGTGTATTAAGTATGAGAATGGTTTGCGTCCGGAGATTAAGCAAGCTGTTGGGTATCAAAGGATAAGAAGGTTTACGGATTTGACGGAATGTTGTAGAATCTTCGAGGAAGATAGAAAGGCTCGTTCTACACATTACAAAAGCTTGAATGAGAGGAAAGGAAAGCAACAAGCTAGAAGTGGACCTTATGTGACACCTGTTGATAAGGGCAAGCATAGGGGAAACTTTGAGAGGAGATCTGGAGGAGGAAGTTCCGGTTCCGTTAAGTGTTACAAGTGTGGTGGAATGGGTCATAAATCATTTGAGTGTGGGAAGACTGTGGTGAAATGTTCTAACTGTGGAGGCCTTGGGCATGCTACTACTGATTGTAGAAGGAATATAGTGAAGTGCTATAATTGTGGAGAAGTGGGTCACATTAGTACTAAGTGTATTAAGCCGAAACAAGCTCAAGCGGGCGGAAAGGTGTTTGCATTAGCGGGGACGGACACTACTAGTGCAGATCATTTGATTAAAGGTACATGCTTTATTAATAGTACACCTTTAGTTGCTATTATTGATACGGGAGCGACTCATTCGTTCATTTCTCACGAGTGCGCTACGCGTTTGAATTTGTTTATGACTTCTTGGGGTGGCGAGATGGTTATTGAGACTCCTGCTTCAGGGTCGGTAACTACGTCTTTGGTGTGTGTAAGTTGTCCTTTGACCATGTATGGTAAAGACTTCATCATGGATTTAGTGTGTTTGCCATTGGAGGGATTGGACGTAATCTTAGGTATGAACTGGTTGCAATTTAATCGAGTTCATATAGATTGCTATCACAAGTTTGTGAGGTTTCCTTCTTTGGAAGATGATGAAGATGATAGTTTCTTATCCACTAAAGAGTTGAAGAAACTTTTAGCGGATGAAGCTCAATTGTTCGGTTTGTTTGCATCATTGTCGGTGGAGAGTAAAGTTGAGCTCGATGTGTTTCCAGTGGTGTGTGATTTTCCAGAAGTGTTTCCGGAGGATATTACGGATGTACCGCCGGAAAGAGTAGTTGAGTTTTCTATTGATCTAGTTCCGGGTACTAGACCAGTTTCGATGGCACCGTATCGTATGTTGGCATCGGAGTTGGTAGAATTGAAGAAGCAATTGAATGACTTGTTGGACAAGAGATTTGAAAGACCAAGTGTTTCTCCTTGGGGTGCGCCGGTATTGTTGGTAAAGAAGAAGGATGGAAGTATGCGGTTATGCATTGATTATCGACAATTGAACAAGGTGACAATTAAGAACAAGTATCCGCTTCCGAGGATCGTTGATTTGATGGACCAATTGGTTGGTGCGCGTGTTTTTAGCAAGATTGACTTGAGATCGGGATATCACCAAATCGTGTGAAAGAAGAGGATATTCAAAAGATGGCCTTTAGGACACGGTATGGTCATTACGAATATTCCGTGATGCCATTCGGGGTTTCTAATGCGCCGGGTGTGTTTATGGAATACATGAATCGTATTTTTCATGAACAGTTAGATCGTTTTGTGGTTGTGTTCATCGATGATATTTTGATTTACTCTAAGTCTCAAGAGGAGCATGAAGAGCGTTTGAGGATTGTGTTACAAATTTTGAAAGAGAAGCAATTGTATGCTAAGTTGTCGAAATGTGAATTTTGGTTGTCGGAAGTAAGTTTTCTTGGACATGTTATTTCCGATAGTGGTATTAGTGTTGATCCATCCAAGATTGATGCGGTGATGCAATGGGAGGCTCCTAGATCGGTTACGGAGATTCGAAGCTTTTTAGGCTTGGCGGGTTATTATCGGAGGTTTATTGAGGGATTTTCGAAGTTGGCACTTCCGTTAACGCAATTGACTTGTAAAGAAAAGGCTTTCATTTGGGATATTCATTGTGAAGAGAGTTTTAATGAGCTAAAAAGAAGGTTGACAACGGCTCCGATCTTGATTTTGCCAAATCTGGCGGAACCATTTGTTGTGTATTGTGATGCGTCATTGGTTAGTTTAGGTGGTGTTTTGATGCAAGATGGCAAAGTTGTGGCTTATGCTTCTAGACAATTGAGAGTGCATGAAAAGAATTATCCTACACATGACTTGGAGTTAGCGGCCGTGGTGTTTGTTTTGAAAATTTGGAGGCACTATCTTTATGGTGCAAGATTTGAAGTTTTTAGTGATCACAAGAGC
This sequence comes from Lathyrus tuberosus, assembly GCA_022829125.1. Classification (NCBI taxonomy): domain Eukaryota; kingdom Viridiplantae; phylum Streptophyta; class Magnoliopsida; order Fabales; family Fabaceae; genus Lathyrus; species Lathyrus tuberosus. Next base: position 587,670 of record JALAZF010000525.1, read on the forward strand.
TTGAAATATTTATTTGATCAAAAAGAACTGAACATGAGACAACGAAGGTGGTTAGAGCTTTTGAAGGATTATGATTTTGGTTTGAATTACCATCCGGGTAAGGCAAACGTGGTGGCCGATGCTTTGAGTCGGAAATCATTACATATGTCCGCATTGATGATGAGAGAATGGGAACTTTTGGAGAATTTTAGAAACTTGAGTTTGGTTTGTGAAATGACGCCGAGAAGTGTGCGACTTGGTATGCTACATGTTACGAATGATTTTCTTGCAACCGTTGGACATTCCGGAGTGGAAATGGGATAGTATATCGATGGATTTTGTTACGGGATTTCCAAATACGCAAAGAGGCCATAATGCTATTTGGGTAATCGTTGATAGGCTTACTAAATCTGCTCACTTCATTCCAATTGATATTAGTTATCCTTTGGAGAAGTTAGCCGAGATTTATGTTCTTGTGGTTGTGAAGTTACATGGAGTTCCTAAGAGTATTGTATCGGATAGAGATCCTAGATTCACATCGAGGTTTTGGGAGAGTTTACAAAAGGCTTTGGGTTCTAAGCTAAGATTGAGTTCGGCTTATCATCCGCAAACGGATGGTCAAACCGAGAGGACAATTCAATCGTTGGAGGATTTGTTGCGTGCTTGTGTGCTCGAGCAATATGGTGCTTGGGATAGTTATTTGGCGTTGATTGAGTTCACCTACAATAACAGTTTTCATTCAAGTATAAGTATGGCACCATTTGAGGCTTTGTATGGTCGGAGATGTCGAACACCTTTGTGTTGGCATGAAACCGGAGAGAGGACGCTAGTTGGACCGGAGATGGTACAACAAACGACGGAGAAAGTGAAGTTTATTCGTGAGAAGATGAAAGCTTCTCAAAGTAGACAAAAGAGCTATCATGACAAGAGAATGAAGGATCTTGAGTTTCAAGAAGGTGACTATGTGTTTTTGAGAGTTACGCCGGTTACGGGTGTGGGTCGTGCTTTGAAGTCGAAGAAGTTGACTTACCGTTTTATTGGTCCGTATCAGATTTCTGCACGAGATGGTGTTGTGGCTCAATGTGTGGCGTTGCCTCCGAATCTTTCGAATTTGCATGATGTATTCCATGTTTCGCAACTTCGGAAGTATGTTCCGGATCCGTCACATGTTATTCATATGGACGAGGTTGAAGTGAGAGATAACCTTACGGTTGAAGCTTTACCGATTAGGATTTTGGACCGTGAAGTTAAGAAGCTAAGAGGAAAGGATATTACGCTTGTGAAAGTAGCGTGGGGAGGCGCTGCGGAAGGCAATATGACTTGGGAGCTAGAGAGTAGGATGCGAGAGTCGTATCCGGAGTTGTTTGAATCAGGTAATATTTTCGAGGACGAAAATTTTTAAAGTGGGGGAGAGTTGTAACGACCCGATTCCGATTTTTCCCATTTTGTTGAGTCTTTTATTTAAATTGAGTGATAAATTATTTTATCTGTGAAATTGGTATGTTAATATGTTATGATGTTTTACCGTTTTCGAAAGTTTTCGGGGAAGATTAGAATGGAGGGTATTTTAGACATTTCTCAATTAATGGTAATTTAGAAATTTAGTGGAAATATAATTGTGTGAGAAAATGAATTAATTTAAGTTGTATAGAAAATAAGAAATAGAAAAGAAAAAAAAGAGTTAAGAAGAGGAAATAGGAGAGAAAGAGATAGAAAGGAAAGATAGAGAGAAAAAGAAGAGAAAGAAAGAGGAAGAAGAGAAAAGAGAATGAGAAGAGGAAAAGCTAGGAAAATCAAGAAATCAACTTCTAGGAATCGATTTAATCGGGTAAGGGTGTGAAATCTTATTATCTTATCAATGTATATCATTATGTATGATTATGTATGTGTGTATTTGATTGGTTGTGGTGTTTTCATAGTTTTCTATTCTAGGTCGATGTGGAGAAATCGATGTTTTCGAGGTTGGAAATCGACGTAAATGTGGTAGAATGTTTGTTGCCATGATTGTGTTGAGTTCTGATTGATATATGTTGTTTTGGAAATGTTTTGGGTTGAAAAATATGGATTTTGGGTTTTCAACAGCGCTGAAAGATTCTGAGTTTTCGCAGGTTCGCCTAGGGAACCATTCAGCGAAGGGTAGCGAAGGTTCGCTACGGGTGTTCGCCTAGCGAAGGTGTGAGTAAAGGTTCGCTGAGTTATTCGCCTAGCGAAGTTTGGGTGTTTTTGATGTTGGAATTTGCTGCCTTGGTTCGCCTAGCGAACTTTGTGTCTGTTTTTAGCTAGTAGTTGGTTCGCTGGAACATTCGCCTAGCGAAGGTGCTAGCGAATGCTCGCGAGAGGGTTCGCCCATCGAACAGTGCTGTTTGTGTAATTTTGTTTTCTGCATAACTTTTGATCTGTGGTTCGGTTTGAGGCGTGGTTTGATGCATTAGAAAGCTTATGAAAGGTTCTTTCTTATTATGATGATTTGGAAATTATTAGCCGATTTAATTATGTCGAAAGTTGGGAATAGTGTTATTTAGCGACTTTTACCGTTTTGAATGTGTGTTTGGATGTGAATCATACAATAGTGCGTTGGTGTGAATGTATATAGATTGTATGTGATGGTATGAGATGAAATGCATTGATTATGTGAAATGTCAATGTATGTTGTTTGGTGGCCTTTATGGTTTGAAATGCATTGTTTGAATTGATTTGCAATGCATGAATGTGATGATGTTGATTAATTCATATGGTTGAATTGTGAATGTATGGAATTGATGAGTTGAAATATATGCATGATTATGGTTGCATATATGTGTGAAGATGCATTTGATTGTCATGAGTTCTTGTGTGTCAAGCATCATGATATGCATCTTGTGATCGTGTGCCCATGTGGGGTGTGAGCGATCGGATCGTGTGCCCGTGTGGGGTGTGAGCGATCCAGAAACGTCGTGTGCCCATGTGTGAGCGACGGATTGGTTCCAGAGGGAATCCGCTATAACGTCGTGTGCCCATGTGGGGTGTGAGCGATGATTATAGACGATCGTGTGCCCATGTGGGGTGTGAGCGATCGGGTCGTGTGCCCGTGTGGGGTGTGAGCGATCCATAAACGTCGTGTGCCCGTGTGGGGTGTGAGCGACGGGGAACATCGTATGCCCGACGGGGAGTTACATTGGTAACGAGCGATGGTTCCAATAAGTTCCTGAGTGAACTTGAGATGATTAAGTCGGTACCGCATTGCATTTGCATAGAGTCGTGAGTCGGTCTCTATGATTTGCATTTATCATCTATATATGGTGCATTGATGAATAAACATGAATATGTATGTTTATGTGGAATGATAAGAATTGAGAAATATGCATGATGAAATGCTTGGATTCGTATATATATATATACATTGTAATGTATATGGGTGAATTGTGATGAATTGTGGTGAGAATGTGGAATATGTGTATTTTTATGCTAAGATATATAATTATATGCATTGTTATTATGATAATATTTCTCACCCTTCTGCTGTTTTATGATGCTCTATGAGGCATTGCAGAGTAGGTATGCTGGTGGTCTTTTTGTGAAGCGTGTCTTCATTCTTTTGGTCGGTCGGCTCTGATATGTAGCACCGGGTAGCTAGGATGTATATGATTCTTTTGTGATACATTGTACATGTATCTTGTTGATGAATGTTTATGTAAACATGAATTATGTTGGTGGATAATACTTGTTGATGTATATGTATGTTATATATTATTCAATGTTTAGATTTTCCGCTTTTATTCTAAATATTGAGATGTGGGTGTAAGGACTAAGTTCCTCTGTTGCAAAGTTACCCCACTGTTGCATATCAATTGTTGAGCAGGTGTTGAATGTTTTAATTTCACGTATAATGTGACATGCCTCTTTTATACCATGCTTATAATTATACTCTGACGAAATTTTTAATATGTGCCTAAATGATTATTTGATTATTTGGGGGTATAGAAAGGGGGTGTTACATTAAGTGGTATCAGAGCCAGTGTTTATTACAGCTTCAAAGTACGGTATTCTTCAATATCTTCATTCCTTTTTTCTTTGTTCATATTGTATATGCTTAAGTCAGAATGAGATGTTTCATATGCTTTACGTTTAGTATGAGAGTACATCTTCATTGATTTTTTTCTTTGTTCATATTATATATGCATATGCTTGAGTTTTTGGATTAGATTTTGGTGTGTCATTCACATTATTATACAAGTATAAATTTCAGAAGTTGTAATGGATCGTAGTTGGATGAAAGTCAATAGATTAGGTCCGATTTATGAGAACGGAGTTTGTGAATTCCTTGAATACGCTGATAAACATCTTCTCGACAATAATGGTATCTTTTATTGTCCTTGTGTTGTTTGTGCGAATATCAAAATGGGTGCAAAGAAAGAAATACACAATCACCTTTATTGTGATGGTATATGTCAAAATTATATAATATGGACGTGGCATGGTGAGGTGTATAATAAGGAAAGTCGGGTGTCACAAAGTCAAAGAGTGGAGGAAGATGAATATATGGAAGATCAACTAGAGGATATGTTCCGTGATATTGGGGAATCTTATTTTATGAATGCTCATATTTATGATAATTTATGTAGTGATAAAGACACCCCTTTATATAAGGGATGCACAGAGTTCACACGATTGTCGACGTTGTTAAAGTTGTTTAATCTGAAGGTAAAAAATGGATGGTCGGATAAAAGTTTCACGAAATTACTTGAATTTCTACAGCAAATATTACCAGACGATAACAAATTTTCGGATTATTGCTATAAGGCCAAGAAGATATTGTGTCCAATGGGTCTGGAGTATATCAAGATACATGCTTGCCCTAATGATTGCATATTATACCGGAAAAAGTATGAAGATTTGTTTCAATGTCCGAAATGTGGTGTGTCGTGTTACAAGCTGAAGGCTAACAATGGTGATGACAATGATCACTATGACAATGTTAGTAGGAAGCATCCTCCTGCTAAAGTGTTATGGTACTTGCCAATAGTTTCACGATTAAAGAGACTTTTTGTTAATTCGAATCACACAAAGAATCTTAGATGGCATGCAGATGAAAGGATTCGTGATGGAAACATTCGCCATGTAGCCGATTCGTTGCAATAGAAGAAAATTGATTCGTTGTTTCCGGATTTTGGAGTCGAGCCAAGAAACCCTAGGCTTGGGCATGCCACTGATGGAATAAACCCCTTTGGTAATTTGAGCACTAATCATACTTCGTGGCCTGTTCTTCTCACTATTTACAACCTATCTCATTGGTTGTGCATGAAGCGCAAGTATATACTGTTAAGTATGATGATTTCTGGACCACGACAACCTGGTAACGACATAGATGTTTATCTAAGTCCATTAATTGATGATTTACGACTCTTATGGGATGAAGGCGTTGAAGTTGATGATGCATATTCTGGGGAAAAGTTTAATATGCGTGCAATGTTATTTTACACAATTAACGACTTTCCGGTTTACGGTAACTTGGCTGGATATAGTGTCAAATGACATAAAGCGTGTCCTATATGTGAAGATAATACTTGTTATCACCAACTTGAGTTTGTAAAAAAGACCGTTTACCTTGGGCATCGAAAATTTCTAAAACCGGGTCATCCTTATCGTAGATTGCGAAAGGCTTTTAATGGAGAGCAAGAGTTTGGTGAGGCTCCTAAACCTTTAACCGGGGATGAAGTTTATCAACCGCAGAAACACATTAATGTTGTCTTTAGGAAGAGAGAAAAGGAAAAAGGTGGGAAGAGAGAAAAAGAAAAAGGTGGGAAAAGAGGAAAAGAAAAAGGGGCAGTTGCGAAAAATATATGGAAAAAGAGGTCCATCTTCTTTGATCTTCCATATTGGTCAAGTCTAGATGTTAGACATTGTCTTGATGTGATGCACGTGGAGAAAAATGTGTGTGATAGTTTGATTGGCACACTTCTAAACATTCCGGGCAAGACTAAAGATAGTAAGACTTCCCGTCTTGATATGGAGAAGATGGGTATACGAAAACAGTTAGCTCCAATAGAGAAAGGAAAAAGAACTTATCTGCCTCCAGCATGTCACACTCTATCTAAAAAGGAAAATAAGATGTTCTGCAAGTGTTTGCAAGGTATTAAAGTTCCGCAAGATTACTCATCAAACATCAAGAAACTTGTATCAATGAAAGATCTCAAGTTAATTAGTTTAAAATCTCATGATTGTCATGTATTGATGCAACAACTTCTACCAGTGGCTATCCGTGGGATCCTTCCAAAAAATGTGAGAGTAACTATAACGAGACTGTGTTTATTCTTCAATTCCATATGTAATAAAGTTCTTGATTTCGAAAAAATTAGATGAATTAGAAGATGAGGCTGCCATAATCTTGTGTCAATTGAAGATGTATTTTCCGCCATCATTTTTTGACATCATGGTTCACTTACTTGTTCATCTCGTAAGAGAAATCAGAATTTGTGGTCCAGTTTATTTAAGGTGGATGTATCCAATAGGGCGATATATGAAGATCTTTAAAGGATATACGAAGAATCATCAGCGACTGGAAGCTTCGATTGTTGAAAGGTACATCACAGAAGAAGCTGTTGAGTTTTGTACAAACTATTTGTCAGATGCAGATTCTATAGGAATTCCAAAGTCTCGTCATGCTGACAAAGACGGAAAAGGTATTCAAGGTCTAAATGTTAGGTCAATGGCCCAGGATGTAGTTATTCAATCACATTTCTATATATTGAATAATATAGATGAGGTTCAACCTTTCCTAGATACTCACAAAAGACTTTTGAAGAAAAAATATCCCCGAATGAGTGACAAGTTGTTGTTGATAGAGCATAACAATAGATTCATGGATTGGTTTAATAAAAGTGTATCTAATGATCGTAGTGCATCCGAGATACTTAAATGGTTGTCGTACGAGCCAAAATTTTGTGTCATTACCTGGAGTGCATATGACATTGGTCATTATACTTTTTATACAAAATCAAAATATGATCGTAGCACAATACAAAATAGTGGGGTTATGGTTGAAGCTGAATCAATGTATTTCTCTAGTTCGAAAGATAAGAATCCGGTATTGGCAACTAACCCATTTTATGGTGTCATTGATGAGATTTGGGAGATTGATTATGTTATTTTCAAAGTGGCTTTATTTAAATGCAAGTGGGTTCCCAATAATAGTAATGGTGTAGACATTGATGACTTAGGATTCACCCGGGTCGACCTTGGCAAGGCATCTTTTAATACAGAACCATTCATCATGGCTTCTCAAGCAAAACAAGTTTTCTATGTTACCGATCAATCGGACAAATCGGGGAAATGGTCAATCGTTCTCCAAGGAAAATACATTCCTCTTAGTGATGAAAGTCTTGATATTTCGTCCACACCTTCTTACACTACACAAGTTCCTACCTCATATGATGAAGTTGATGGAGATGTCGTGCATGCTATACGACTCGATCATGAAGAAGGCATATGGGAAAATTAACAAGTACGTAATTTATTATTTATTCATAATATATTAATTGTATGTTATAGTTTAGAAGTATTTTTACTAACAAGTATAATTATTTGAAATCATAGGTATTTTGAGTCCAGACACCAGGCCAAGAGACAAGACACCAAGAGACAAGATACCAATACACCAAGTTACAATTATGTGAAGTTATGTAATGTGTGTAAACTGTAATATGGTACTGATAAGTGCAAAATGTACCTATTTTTGTATATAAGTTTTGTTGCACTTATCTATACTTTTTGTTAAATATCGTTCGAATAAACCCCACTTTGTATGTAAATGTGTATATTTAGTGTATAATCAAGTTTTAGTGTATTTGTGTACCGTTTGACAGTTTTCTACTCATTTTGTAGGTATTGAGGTGCATTTGGAGCATGAGCAATAAAGTGTCGAAGACACGGCTTCAAACGCACGATTTTGAGCAACTCATCAACGAATAAGGCTCAAAATGAGGATAATATAAATCACCAATTTGGTTGATATTTATGCATTGTTAGATAGGAAATTGAATAAGCTTTGCAACGCTTCGAACCGGGCGAAAAACGGAGTTACGGTTCACAAGTTATGGCTGAAACAGTTTTCAAGGCAGCAGGTTGCGCGCTGAGTGCGCTCGTAAGGCGGTTTAGCTTTAAAAAGAGCGCGCTGAGCGCGCTCTACGATGATGACATCAATAAATATGGGGTAAAAACACATTTTTAGGGATGGTTTTGGGTATTTTTTGCTCCCAACTCCATCAAACTTCATTTTTCTTGTAGATTAGCTTAGAAAGCATCATTGGAGCTTGCATTTGGATGATCCGGAGTCAAATCTCTCGTCGATTGGTGTTGACAAACCAAGAAATGTTTGGTTCCTCTTCTCTCTTCTCTTTGTAATTTCTTTTTGTTAGGTATTGTATAGTTACTATGAACATATGTATCTTTGTTGATCTTGATATTATATGAAATTTGCTTTACAAATCATTATTGATGTCTTCCTTGATCTTTTTGCATTTATGTTTGGATTTGTGTTGTGTTAGAGATAAACATCACAAATCTTGATTAGGGATGGATATCTATTGTCTAGATGCTAGAGATAGATTTAGATGATAATCTTTTTGGTGTCGGAACTTAATGTCTTCCGTATTTCGAGGCTTCGTGCGCGAGAGTGACGAAGAGAGTAATACGGTTGTCTCTCAGCTCAGTGTGCCAGAGATGGACACTGTTGTGAGCGATGCTGGATGATTTTGACGAGTATTGCAGGTGGAGTATAATTGGTCGGTAAATTTATGTTTGTGACGAGTGGATTATATGTATGCTTGATAAGTTCGTCTTGTTGAAGAATGAATTATTTTTATGTTTTTATTTACTTTTCTGTTTTTACGCTTTAAACCATTTTAAACCCAAACTCATTAACAATTAAATTGTCGAACGGTAGTTCAGTATCACCGATCTCTGTGGACACGATAAATTCCCGAAAAAATACTTCCAAATCTTTTTGCTTGCTTGCCCTATTCCGCAACCAACAAAATGGCGTCGTTGCTGGGGATTGGTGTTTTTTATTGAATCGCATTGCGATAGTTTCTTTGTTTTTGAGTTTTGTAGATATCGTATATATTGTCTATTTTCACTTGTTTATATTGATACTTGTATATGTTTACCATATTTGTGAATTTTACATGTTTTGCATACTTGTAAATTTAGTGTATATGTTTGTTTCTCTTCACGTTTGCTAAGTGTTTGGTTAGGTTTCATCGTCGGTGAGCGCTAACCATGTAAAGAGGCAACTTGGAGAAGTGTGTATAAATAATAGGCGTCGAGCTTACGATGTAAAACAAGCATGTTTTATCGTTTTTTGTTCCGTTATTACTTTTTAATTATGAGATTTTGTATATGAGATTGTGTAGGTGTTAAGTGGAGGCCTACACCAGAACCCTGTCGCTATACTGATTTTTCTGGTTCTGGTGTAGCGCGCTCAGCGCGGGCCTGCGCGCTGAGCGTGCTCTGCTGTGCTGAGCCAGTGAATTATTTTAATTGTTCACTTGGTTCCCCCTTCTTCCCACTTCCACCAAGGCCTTATATATTATTAATTATTAGTAATTTTTCTAATTCTTTTGTTGTTGTTTGGACTCAAATTTTTGCCCGATTGCTTGAAGTCGCATTCGGTGTTTGTCCATTTTTTATCATTTCAACTTGCGAATGTGTGGTAATGATAGTGTTTAACATTTTGTACACGTTCAAGGTATGTGTTTATCGCTTTCTTGACTTTAGCATATTCATGATACTTAGGCTTTTTACAAACTTTCATGCCATTTATTCTTTTTTATACTTGTTCTTGTGTGAATCACTTTAGTTCCCAACCTTTTTGTGAGGAAGCCTTCCATTGTTATATGCTCGGAGTACCGACAATTTTGTTTTACTGGATTTTATTATGTTGAATCTGTTGTTTGTATTGCTTATATGAATGCATGAAAAGGATCAAGGCATTTTGTTTCATTTTGAGCACAACTACCTAAGCCAAATAGTCAATTCACCTTGTGAGTGTGTGATCGTTTGTAAACCCTTTGAGCCTTTGGTCATTATCCATGTTGTTTGAGTTTGATTCTTGTCTATGAGTGTCAAATTCATTTTTTGTGTGGATCTTGATTGTTGTTTTTTCTTGAACCCTCAACTTTGTGTTGTTGTATGAATTTTTACCTTGCCTTAGAAAGTAGGGAGTATTCACATAATGATGTGGTTGAATTCAAGTTGGGGAGAGCAATGTTTTCTCACATATGTTATTGGTTGCTATGAGGTTGAAAAAGAAAAGAAAAAAGAGAAAAATATGACAAGAGAAAAGAAAAAGAAAAAAGAAAGAAGAAAAAAAATCCTTGAGAAAGGAAACAAAAAGAGTTCCAATAATTGTGCTAAATAAGTTGTGTGTTTTGTGTAACACTTGGGATTTTGGAAGAAGTTTGATTGAAACTTTTGGTTTGAGTCTTTTGTGAGTTAATCACTCCTTTAGGTTTAGGCAAGTTTTTGTTTCGATTAGCTTTAGGAATTACCCCTTGTTTGTTTACCCGACCACATTACAACCTTGAAAAGTCCTTGTGATTCTTGCCTTTGTATGTTCAATGTGAATTTTTGGATGGATGCATAATTTAGTCTTTTGTTTGCAAGATTGTTGTGTGAGTGAAAGTACCTTATTGTGTGTTTTTCATCTACCGATGATTGTTTTTGCTAGGTGTGATTCACATTTGAACTTGTGTTGTTTTAGAATGTTTGGCATGACTTTTGTATTTAGCATTTGTTTCGTGATTATGTTATCGTTGTGGTTTAGTGGTAAGTATTTACTTTGTGTGTACCATATTCGATTGAACCATTGCATTTGTTTTCAGTTTTCAAAACTTGTTGTTGCGTGATTTCATGGATTTCACTTTGTTCCTTTAGTTTGTTGGCTTTGTTTGAGGACAAACAAATATGTAAGTTGGTGAGAGTTGATAAGTGCAAAATGTACCTATTTTTGTATATAAGTTTTGTTGCACTTATCTATACTTTTTGTTAAATATCGTTCGAATAAACCCCACTTTGTATGTAAATGTGTATATTTAGTGTATAATCAAGTTTTAGTGTATTTTTGTACCGTTTGACAGTTTTCTACTCATTTTGTAGGTATTGAGGTGCATTTGGAGCATGAGCAATAAAGTGTCGAAGACACGGCTTCAAACGCACGATTTTGAGCAACTCATCAACGAATAAGGCTCAAAATGAGGATAATATAAATCACCAATTTGGTTGATATTTATGCATTGTTAGATAGGAAATTGAATAAGCTTTGCAACGCTTCGAACCGGGCGAAAAACGGAGTTACGGTTCACAAGTTATGGCTGAAACAGTTTTCAAGGCAGCAGGTTGCGCGCTGAGTGCGCTCGTAAGGCGGTTTAGCTTTAAAAAGAGCGCGCTGAGCACGCTCTACGATGATGACATCAATAAATATGGGGTAAAAACACATTTTTAGGGATGGTTTTGGGTATTTTTTGCTCCCAACTCCATCAAACTTCATTTTTCTTGTAGATTAGCTTAGAAAGCATCATTGGAGCTTGCATTTGGATGATCCGGAGTCAAATCTCTCGTCGATTGGTGTTGACAAACCAAGAAATGTTTGGTTCCTCTTCTCTCTTCTCTTTGTAATTTCTTTTTGTTAGGTATTGTATAGTTACTATGAACATATGTATCTTTGTTGATCTTGATATTATATGAAATTTGCTTTACAAATCATTATTGATGTCTTCCTTGATCTTTTTGCATTTATGTTTGGATTTGTGTTGTGTTAGAGATAAACATCACAAATCTTGATTAGGGATGGATATCTATTGTCTAGATGCTAGAGATAGATTTAGATGATAATCTTTTTGGTGTCGGAACTTAATGTCTTCCGTATTTCGAGGCTTCGTGCGCGAGAGTGACGAAGAGAGTAATACGGTTGTCTCTCAGCTCAGTGTGCCAGAGATGGACACTGTTGTGAGCGATGCTGGATGATTTTGACGAGTATTGCAGGTGGAGTATAATTGGTCGGTAAATTTATGTTTGTGACGAGTGGATTATATGTATGCTTGATAAGTTCGTCTTGTTGAAGAATGAATTGTTTTTATGTTTTTATTTACTTTTCTGTTTTTACGCTTTAAACCATTTTAAACCCAAACTCATTAACAATTAAATTGTCGAACGGCAGTTCAGTAGCACCGATCTCTGTGGACACGATAAATTCCCGGAAAAAAATGATGAAGTTGATGGAGATGTCGTGCATGCTATACGACTCGATCATGAAGAAGGCATATGGAAAAATTAACAAGTACGTAATTTATTATTTATTCATAATATATTAATTGTA